>JAOWBW010002739.1:0-56581 GCA_026119855.1 Campanula takesimana
CAAAGGGGCTAGCTCATCTCACATCCAATGCCAATCTGGAGGAGGGAATAATGGGGCAAAACAATGGTCAACATCATAATGGACTTGGCTGTGCCATCATAACGTTTCGCATCGCCCGAAACACACACAAATACCCTGGACTTTCAAGTAAAGGCTAAGTAATAAAATACTAGCACCATAAACACTAATGATTTCAAAGTAGGGAACCAATCCAATATTACCACAAAGGTAAACCAATCCAAACCACACATCAAGATGGACCACATTCCCAAAATGATACTTAATCAAATTCCATAACATATTTATTCACAAAAGAATCAATTCCAATTAATAAAGTGTTCCACGATGTTACTTAGGTTAATTAGAAGAATAACCTAAACTAGGTAAGCCATTAGTCTTAACCAAGCAAAAAGGAGATTTCTGGAACAGGGGGCGGGCGGGCGCCTGGAGGGGGTCGGCGGGCGCTTAATTGACCAGAAGGTCTGGCCGCATAAAAAGTTTTCGGGTCGTGACATTCACTCCCCCTTAAAGAAAATTCGACTCGAATTTTAACGAGACTTACCCGAATTAGTAAAGCCACGGATATTTCCGCTCTATCTCATCTCGAAGCTCCCAAGTCGATTCCTCAACATTGTGATTCCTCCAAAGAACCCTAACCAACGGAATGCTTTTGTTCCTCAACTCTTGGACTTTGGTATCTAAAATCCGAACCGGTCGTTCCTCGTAGGTCATATCGGGCTCAATATCTTCCGGTATCCTCGGTAAAACGTGAGAAGGATCATGAACATACTTCCGAAGCATAGAAACGTGAAAAACATTATGCAACCGGTCTAAGGATGGTGGTAACGCAAGTCGATACGCAAGAAGTCCACCTTCCCAGAATCTCAAACGGACCTATAAACCTCGGAGCCAATTTGCCTTTCTTCCGAACCTTCGAATACCCACCTTCGGAGATACTTTCAAGAACACAAAATCACCGGTCTGAAAACTAAGATCTCGCCTTCGGTTATCTGCATAGCTCTTCTGTCGACTCTGGGCTGTTTTCATCGATCCCGGATAATTCTCACTTTCTCAACTGAATCCTGAAGCAAATCAATACCCACAATCTTCGCTTCACCGACCTCATCCCAACAGATAGGCGATCTACATTTCTCCCATATAAGGCCTCATAAGGTGCCATCTCGATACTAGCCTGATAACTGTTGTTGTAAGAGAATTCCACTAATGGTAAATGTCTATCCAAGAATCGGAGAAGTCTATCGAACAAGCTCGCAACATATCCTCAAAAATCTGAATGGTCCTCTCGGATTGACCGTCGGTCTGAGGGTGAAAAGCTGTGCTGAATCGCAAATCTGTACACAACGCTTCCTGAAACGCCTTCCAAAATCTAGAAGTAAACCTCAGGTATCGATCTGACACAATGCTAACCGGAACCCCATGCAATCTCACAATCTCATCAATCTAAAGGGTCGCAAGCTTTTCCATCGAATACCTAATGTCAATAGGCAAGAAATGTGCACTCTTGGTCAGTCTATCCACGATTACCCAAACACTATCATACTTCCTACGGGTACGAGGTAGTCCCGTGACGAAATCCATAGTCACATGCTCCCATTTCCACTCCAGAATCTCTAACGGCTGAAGTAGTCCTGCGGTCCTCTGATGCTCGATTTGACCTGCTGACAAGTTAACATTTTGAAACATACTCAGCTATTTCCCTCTTCATGTTGTTCCACCAAAAGTGTTGTTTCAATTTTGATACATCTTCGTACTACCCGGATGAATAGTATATCTCGATTTGTGACCCTCATCCAAACTTGCCTCTTTATTCCACCAACATCGGGTACGCAAAAACGACCACGGAAAGTCAACACCCCCTTCGAACTCATAGAAAAATCCTCGAAGTTCTTTTCCTTCATTTTACCCATTACTTTCACTAACTCGGAATCTTCTTTTTGAGCTTCTTTTATCCTCTGAATTAGGGTCGGAGATACCCTAATATTCGCAAAAATAACCCCATGTCTCGATTCACGAGGACACCAATCTCGAACATCCTCAAGCATTTTCCCTCTCGAACCATCATCGAGGCCACATAAGACTTTCTACTAATCGCATCGGCTACCACATTCGCCTTCCCCGGGTGATAAGAAATCGTACAATCATAGTCCTTTAAAAGTTCCATCCACCTACGCTGACGGTTATTCAATTCCTTTTGAGAGAAAAGATATTTTAAACTCTTGTGATCCGTAAAAATCTCAAACTTTGCCCCGTAAGATAGTGCTTCCACTTATGAAGAGCAAATACAATAGCCGCTAACTCCATGTCGTGAGTAGGATAATTCTGTTCACTCGGGCTCAACTTCCTCGAAGCATACGCAATCACTTTCCAATTCTGCATCAAAACACAACCCAAACCCTCTTTCGAAGCATCACTGTAAATTACTAAATCGTCATTTCCATTCGGTAACGCAAGAATAGGAGCCTTAGTTAATCTCTTCTTTAATTCATCAAAGCTGCTTTGACATTTTTTACTCCACACAAACGGTACATCCTTTCGGGTCAACTGAGTCATCGGAGTAGCAATCCTCGAAACCCTTCTATAAACCTTCGGTAATACCCGGCTAAACCCAGAAAACTTCTGATCTCGGTCACTGACTCGGGTCTCTTCCAATCCACTATGGATTCTATCTTTGAAGGATCCACGAAATCCCATCCTTTGAAATAACATGACCCAGAAATGAAACCTTCTCGAGCCAAAATTCGTATTTACTGAACTTCGCAAACAACTGCTCCCTCGCAAGAATGGATAAAACTGTCCTCAAGTGTTGCTCGTGCTCCTCTCGAGATTTAGAGTAGACAAGAATGTCGTCGATGAAGACCACCACAAATGAATCAAGATAAGGATGGAAAACCCGGTTCATCAAATCCATAAACACGGCAGGCGCGTTAGTCAACCCAAACGACATAACCAAGAATTCGAAATGACCATAACGAGTGCGAAAGGCAGTCTTCGGAATATTCCCCGATCGAATCTTCAACTGATGGTACCACTCCTCAAATCAAGTTTAGAAAACACCACGGACCCTTGAAGCTGATCAAATAAGTCATCAATGTGAGGTAGAGGATACTTGTTCTTCACGGTAACCTGATTCAACTTTCGGTAATCAATACACAACCTCAAAGAACCATCTTTCTTCCGCACAAACAAAACCGGTGCTCCTCACGGGGGAACACTAGGGCAGATAAACCCTCGATCAAGCAACTCTTGCAACTGAACCTTTAGTTCCTTCAACTCTGCGGGAGCCAACCTATACGGTGCCTTTGAAATCGGAGCTGTACCCGGCAAAAGATCTATACAAAACTCTATTTCACGATCGGGAGGCATATTATATTCAGAAGAGAAAACATCGGGAAATTCTCTAACTACCCGAACACTCTCCAAACTAGGGGATTCTTTCCTAGTATCAAGCACACTAGCCAAGTACCCCTCACAACCACGGTGCAATAATTTTCTCGCTTTCACATAAGAAATGATACGAAAATTTCTACCCAAAGGCATAGCCTCAAAAGTAAACTTAGGCACATCAGGGATAGAGAAATTAACAACCTTCCTACGACAATCGACTGAAGCATGAAACTTGCTCAACCAATCCATAGGAACAAAGTCTCCTATTTTGGTTCCCTTGGTTCCCGGAAGTAGTACCCGGGTTCCTTGCGATTGGTTGCCCTCGGGACTGAGATTGTCCCCCAAAGTTACCTCGGTTATCAATCCTTGGTTTGTGACTTGCTCTACGCTCCTTGCTTACTCGGGTTAGCTACCTCGGTCTTCCTCTTATGTTCCCCAATATCTTGCTCGATAAGATAGGCACGGTCTACAGCATCCTGGAATGTCAAATCCTCTGGGCTATAAGCTGAGTACGGATAGAAGTCTTCAAACCCCGGATGAATCTCATAGCTTTCGGTTCTTCGGTCCTCACAAGATAGTCACAATACCGGGCTAATTCTGTGAACTTAGCCGAGTACTGAGCTATAGACAACAAACCTTGCTCCAAGTTGAGAAGCTCGATCTCCTTTCGGTTTTGATCCACTACCGGGATAAAATGCTCTTTGAACTTCCGCACAAACAATTCCCATGCATACACTGTATGGGTATCATCCCAACTCGCTTTAACCCCTTCCACCAATGCTCGGCGGCACCCACAAGCTTATAAGCCGCAAACCGGACCCTATCCTCGTCCGTGTACCCAAACACATCATAGATTTTCTCCATAGACTCAACCCATAGTTCGGCCTTCTTCACATCGGGCTCACCATCGAACTCTGCCGGTTTCAGTTTCAAGAATTGCTCCAAACCATATCGGGGTGGTGGTGCTTGCTCTACTCTCGGTCCTTGGTCATGAATTGCCTTCATGGCCGCCTCAAACATGCCTTGGAACATAGTACGGTTCTCTTCCCGAAGATCATTCTGATTCTGAGCCCCACTAGAACCTTCACCTGTTTTCTTCTAGCCATTATGAATAATTACCTGCATAAAACATCAACCGTTACTCACTCCCGAACACAACTACCCTCCTAGGTCATACTAGTCCACCTAGACTTATACTTAGAGCTAAACCATAGCTCTGATACCAACTGTCCCGACCCCGACCCCGCGGGCCCGGAGTACGCGAGCTGGACGTCGACTTAAACAATAAACTCTAAATAATGAAGATAAAAATTTCCTTTTATACCAAAAGACGATAACACAAAGTTTGAAATCCACTTGAACAACAAAATATAAACTAGTGTAAGCTCCATAAGCTTTACACCCAAAAATAATAAAATATACAATTTCTAATGACGTCAAGTTTGGTACAACTATTCCCCAAAAGGTTACACATTTATGTAATGTAAACCCACCAACAACAACTTGCCCAAAAGCTCAACCCTCGCGACGCCCTCCTAGTGATCAGCGAGTCTATCCTTTCCTCCTGGGGGGGTTAAGGAAAAACAAAGTAAAAGAAAGGGGTGAGATAAATCTCAATAAGTCACTAATGCAACTACATGACATGCTAATGCAATAAGCAATAAACAATAATAATATCATTTAGCACGTAGCATTTATCAGTTAACAAATAGCAGCGGAAATAAACAATTAACAAAGGATATTAGCCAAGGTTTCCCAACTGAAAGAACCAAATAAAGGTCGCTGCGCAGCTTCAATAATCAACAATCAACATCTTCATAGTAGCATGAAAGCTTGAAGAGAAAACCCCCGGTACCGGAACCAATAATAATAAGGGGACAGTGACACACAGTCAAAGCCCAAACCAATAGCTAAAATGCTCACAAAGGGGCTAGCTCATCTCACATCCAAGGCCAATCTGGAGGAGGGAAATAATGGGGCAAAACAATGGTCAACATCATAATGGAGTTGGCTGTGCCATCATAACGTTTCGCATCGCCCGAAACACACACAAATACCAGCTGGACTTTCAAATAAAGGCTAAGTAATAAAATACTAGCACGATAAACAACTAATGATTCCAAAGTAGGGAACCAATCCAATAAATTACCACAAAGGTAAACCAATCCAAACCACACATCAAAGATGGACCACATTCCCAAAATGATACTTAATCAAATTCCATAACATATTTATTCACAAAAGAATCAATTCCAATTAATAAAGTGTTCCACGATGTTAACTTAAGTTAATTAGAAGAATAAAACCTAAACTAGGTAAGCCATTAGTCTTAAACCAAGCAAAAAGGAGATTTCTGGAACAGGGGGCGGGCGGGCGCCTGGAGGGGGTCGGGCGGGCGCTTAATTGACCAGAAGGTCTGGCCGCATAAAAAGTTGGGTAGGCGGGCGCCTGGTCTGGTTCTTGGCCGGGAATCAGTAGATGGGTTCTTCATTTTTCTTACCCATTTCACACATTCTCAAAATCCACCACAACCAACTTTCCACTAAGCATTAATATGAACCAAAACAACTTATAACTAGAAAGGGGACCTAAATAACATCCTTTATAACCCCAAACCAAGATTCAAACCCATCATTCCTAACAATCACAAATTTTAACCAAAAAAACAAAATAAATTCTAAATAAATCCCAAACTCAATCAAACATCAAATACAACAACTAAAGCATTATATGAACATGATATGAACAATTTAGCATAACAATGGGGGAAAAGCAACTTACTTGGAATTTCTCAAAGATGACGGAATTCAAATATTTTTAGCTCCCTACGATCCTATCGACGATCTAAACACATTTCATATAATGAGCACCAAGAAATAGAGGGAGGAAGATGACTAAAAATGAGGAAGAAGGGAGGGAGTTCTTACCTTTCCACAAATGGAGGAGAGAGAGAGAAAGAGTATGCTGGGAGAGATTAGGGAGTAGGGTAGGGAAGAGAGTGAGGGAGAAGGAAGAGTAGGGAGGGAGTAGGAAAAATGATTTGAAAACTTACACTTAGGCCCCCTCCTCACTACCTAGCACAAATAAACCCATATCACCCTTCTACCCACTTAACCCAATATCAACCAAATAATGCTAGAGACAAGTTAATATTATGAGCTATAAAACGCGCACATAAATAATCAAATCAAATAAATAATTATTTATCAATAAAATAGAGACGGGTTTTCGGGTCGTGACACAAGTGGTATCAGAGCCATGGTTCGGATGGGCCCGACCGGGTGGACCGTGTGTGTGCTTTATAGGGTGGGGTTCCCCTTGTGCGACATAGCGAATCGAGTCTTGCAATCAAGGGCGATGGTGTTTCGCAGGCGGTTGGTACAGCTTTCGCCGATATGGGCCAGAGGAAACACTGCGGGCCATAGAGGTGTGGTCCTTGGTTTGAGGGGAGGATTGTTGGGTGGCAACCCAAAGTCCCACATCGGTAATTGAGGAAATAATTGCAAGGTATAAAAGAGCACCCACCCACTTCATTAGTATGAGGCCTTTTGGGAGTTAACCCAAATACAAATTCGTGCGGGCTGGGCCCAAAGCGGACAATATCATACTAATGCGGAGAGTGGTGGTGGTGGTCGCGGTCCCTACATATACCAGTCTACTCAAGATCGAGAAAGCATTGGACAGCATAAGTTGACTTGGACCATGACTTATGTCTAATATGATATCGCGTGACAAAGGGATTGTGATATGTTCAATAAGGTAACTTTGGACTTTCAAAGTTATACTAATTGGGTAGTCATAATGGCTTACTAGAGTCCGTTTATGACTTATGGGTTTTGATTTGTTCGGACTCGTTGGAAACTTAGTATAATCCTATTGGGTTACACACATTAGAACGAATTGAAAAGGCTGGAATCTGGGAATCGGGGAACTGTTGACCATACGGATCCGTAGGAGTACGGCTCCTAGAGAGCTGTACGGCTGCCATACGACGGCCTGGTCAGATTCCTGAGTTTTCTTCTTGGAGAAGGAATCCCGAGTCCCAAAGGAATTAGGTCAAACCTCTCATATATAAAGGAGTGCCGGGTTTTGCAGCCCCTAACCCCATTGATAACCTAGGTTTTGGAAACCTACATCAATTGTTTGTGAAACATTAAAATATAGAGAGGTAGGATTATTAATTTGAGATCTATGATCATCAAATTCAATAATTGAAGAAGAAAGATAATTCCTACGAAGAAAGCGTTTCTTCATCAAGCTTTTAGATCTAGCAATCGCATCAAGAAGGTGTTCTTGAGTCCGTTCGACGTGTGAATACCGATTGAGGGTGTTTTCTTTAGCACCTTAAAGTCCGTGTTCATGGATGCGATCTTCAAAGGTTAGTTTCTTTCATCTTGTATTTAATTTAATCAGTCCATAAGGAGTGGCTCAGTGGTAGAGCCAAACTTCACAATGTGTGAGGTCTCGGGTTCGATCCTTTCCCATGCCTCCTAGGACATCATTATTATAAGGGGGTAAGTAGGGAACCACTATCGATCCTCTTTTGAAAAAGAAGAAGAAAAAAATATTAATTTAATCAACATGGACGGATCCGGGCTCATGGGTATTTGATTACATGTTATTATTCAGCTGCGCATGGTGCATCAAAACCCAACATATCGCTCTACTTATTTCCATTTGGGCGTCCCATACTTATTGCTACTTACCCAAAATGTTCACTTTTCTCTCTCCTATCCACTCACAACAATTATCCACTAACTTATTTTCTCTCTCCTACCCACTCACAATACTTATTTCTAACATACTTTCTTAATCTTATGCACTCCCATTTAGTAGCAATAAGTATGAGCTATTAAAAAGTTATAAAATTAATATAACAATGAAATTAGCATCAACCAATCACATGTTGACTTTTTTAAAAGAGAAAAAAATTTATACGGTGTATCTGTAAACACCTATATTTATAGAGACCAATTAAATCATGCCACATAAGCCATAAGCTATAATAAGAGGAAACAAAGAGTAACTGTTTTATGTGGCATGCTTTAATTGGTCTCTACAAATATAGGTTTTACAGTGAAACCGTATAATTTTTTTTCTCTTTTTAAAATTGTACTCCTTCTGTTCTGTTTTAAGTTTTTTACTTTCCTTTTGAGTTTTTCCAATTGAAAATTCTTACTTTACTTTATTACCTTAAATGGATAATAGGCCCCACTTGTCATTGTCACAACAAAAACTCACTACCTAATTTCTCTTTCATACTTTACTTTTTATACTCACAACATTACTTTTTTTAAGAGGCAGTCTCGCGTGCGGCGGCTCCGAGCCGAGCCATGCCTTTTTTTTTTTTTTTTTTTTTGCCCCCACAACCTTTTTTCCTCCCACCAAAAGTAACACTTCTTATAACGAAATGTAACACTTTTGTTTTTCAAATGTAACACTTTTTTTTTTCAAAAATGTACCACAATTTTGATGCAATAGATTAAAGATAACATAAAAATTAACGACTAAATTAATGTAACACTTTTTATAAAGGAATGTAACATTATTTTTTCAAATGTAACACTTTTTTTTTCAAATGTAACATTTTTTTCCCCCAACATTAGCATAAGATTGACAACTAAACTAATGTTACATTTTATAAAAAATGAATGTAACATTTTTTTTTCTCAATTGTAACATTTTACATTCTTAAATGTAACATTATATATGAAATGTAACAATTTTTTATTGAGAAAGCAACAATTGAAATGCAAACCCATTTTTTTTTTATAAAAACTGTTGTTACATTTAACAGTAAAAAAGTGTTACTTTTTGAAGATGAAAGTGTTACTTTAATCAAAACAGAGTGTTACATTTGAGCTGACAACCAGATCAATTTTTTTTGTGTCTTAAAAAGTATTTTTTTAAAAAAAAAATCAAACCATATCATGACCTATGTAGTTTTATTCATCTCGTCGAGACGAACACAACGGTATTTTTTAAAAAAAAATTCTGAGTTGTAAATCTCAAGATATAGCATTTTAAAGTATTTGAGGGTTTTTTTTTTAAAGGGACACGTGTCAAAATCTGGGAGAGGGAGGGTTGGATCTGGACAGTCGGATGCAGCGCCCCAGCCAGCTGCGCGAAGCAGCGGAACCAAACACCCTTGCCGCAAATGGTGCGGGGATGTATGCGAGAATTTGTCTTTTTTTAATCCGTGTTTAACGTCAAAGTAGAATATTTAAATCGGGATTGTGGGGGTACTCATATAATTTGTTTGTCACTAACAAAATGTCCGGTGTCCACATTGTTGAGCAAGTATCATCTTTGCATCAATTGAAATGTATATTTGTATAATTTTGATAAATATATGGGTACAAACGTAGCTGAGAGAATTGTATATATAATTCTGAAATATCAATCATACGAGCAGATCGAGCACCATGTAGTGAATGTATTCATATAAACGGCCAAAGTATGAAACTAGACTAATAATTGCTGGAAGAAGAATATGTAACTAGACGGATAATTGCTTCTATTCTATCTAAGATTTTTCCTCATAGACTTGAATAATTTTGTGGTGGCCGCCTTGTGCATTTGATCAAGCTCATAATCCGCCTTTCTTTTTCGAGCCGTTCCAAAACCTGAAGAGTGGCTATGGATAATTGAAGAAGAGGAAGCTGATTGAACCAGAAAATTAGGTGAATTGAAGAGATTGGTAATGTCTTTTAGGGGCTCTCGAGTAAATCGAGTCCTTCTTTTTATGATTTTGCAGGTGGTGGTGGATGATGAAAGAGCTGCGGCACCGTCGGTAGTGATTTGGTTGCCGGAGATGCCTGTTTCCGGTGGGACATTTTCTTTGTTGTCGTGCTTACAGAGCATCAGCAACTCCATTTCAGTCACCGGAGATGGGTTCCGTCCGGTGAGGGATAGAGAGAGAGACTGATGGAAGATGGAAATGAGTGTTTGGTGTTTGTATAAAGGGAGGGAAAGAGACTCAATTTATATTGGAAATTTGGAGGGAGGATTTGGAAGTTCACTTTTCGTTGTTCTTGATTTCAATCCGAATTTTTTTTTCCTAGTTTTATTTTTTGTTTTGAGTTTGAAACTTTGGAGAGTCTCTTGAAAATGGGAAAATGGCCTGTTTTGGGTGGCGGGAGCGGGACCTTTTTTCGGGCTCGGACATTAAATTTCATTTACATATCTGAAAATGGATTACGCGCCAAGCCGAATTGTTGGGATTTGGAAATCAAAAACCTTAATTTTGTTAACTCCGTCCATAATGTTTACAAATACCTACTTCAGTCCTCCAAATTAAAATACCCACTCTCTCTCAATATATAATTAAAGACTTCCTCCAATATAATCGACCTTCTTTTCATTTGTTGTTATGAAGAGATAGTTCCATTTTCAAACGCCTTGGCGTGTTAAAATTATTAAACTTTTAAATTTAACTTTGTGATTTATCTATTTAATAATGTATGATTGTTTTAAAAGGAGAGTTTAGTGTGAAAAATAATTAGAACTCACTTAAAATTGTAAGAAAATAACAATAATTTATTAATATGTTTGAATGATCAAACGAGACTATCATTATGAGACGGAATGACTATTATACGAATGTTTATAGTTTATTCTCATAAAGAAAATGTTTATTATTTTAAATAAAAATTGTTTCTAAGCGAAATCTTATATTTATAAATATGTTATTGTTTCAAAATAAAAGTGCTAACTGATAACATATACTCCTACCATACCAAAATTTATTATTTATAAATTTTGTTTCAAACAAAATTTTCTTTTTCTTTATAAATGTTTACCCAGTAAATGATTCTTTAAAAGAAAAACAGAAAGAAAACATCACAATTCATTACTCCTTCTTTTTCGAAATAAATGTCTTACTATTATTTTCGTTTGTTCCAAAATAATGTCGTTTTATTAAAAACAAGTTATGAAGTTTGGTGATTATTCTATACTTACCAATCTAATAGACACAAGCATTGCAATGACATAAGAAGTGTCACTCAACCCATATAAATATATGAATAGATTGGGGCAATCAAGAAACATAACTAATGAATAAAAAATATTAATTTATTAACTATGACATTTATTCTAAGATAGAGGAGTAAGTAATTGTATAATTCAAAACTTAAAATCAATAATTAAAAAATACGATAGACGAAACTAACAAACAAAAGAAAAAACATGTCACAATATCACATTCTCCCACATCTCATAGTAATAAGCATATCTTTTGGCGTGCCGTCCACGAGCGGCGGATCTAGACCATTTGAGGAGGGTACTTCGACCCCCCTGACTTCTGTAATTTTTACAAATTTTCCTTTTACAATTTTCGAATTAATTATATTGACCCCCCTGAAAAGAAAATTTCAGGGGGGTTTAGATTCGCCACTAAGTTCAGCGGTAAGGAGGTGAGGGTGGTAAGTAGGGATGGCAACAGGTCGGCTACGGTCCGGATATAGCCAAATTCGAACCCGGCCGGAGAAAGTGCCACTCATATCCGAACCCGACCGACCCGACGATGATCAAACCCGTATCCGTCCGTATCCGTCCGGCAGCGTCGATGTAGGAATTGAAGGAGAAGAGGGATCTCGAACACACTAATCCTTAAACGAAAACCCACTAATCGGAAATCATTCCGCTTGATAATTCAAGAAACCTCAAAATATACCCAAGAAATCCTTAAACTAAAACCCTTGATTAAAAACCCAGGAATGAAACGTACCTAGTGTAGAAGACTAGAAGTCTTTTTCCTGAATTCAAATCACAAGAGACTTATGAACTTCAATCCCGTCTCAATTTCAACCTAAACCCACAAAAACAATGCAGATTAATTCAAGAAACCTCAAATATACCCAAGAAATTAATCAATGCAAAAGATCCTACAGAGAAGGTCGAACACATACCTTGGACCGGGGGGGGGGAGGTTAACCGGTGTCGTAGACGGTGGTGGCCGGAGAGGTCGTCACTCTCCCTGTTCAATCGCCCAGTCACCCTCTCTCTCTCTAGGCAACGGCGGGTTTGATTTTGAAACCCTAAGAAATGAACATCGCTTGATATACCAGGTAAGGGGAGTAATAAAGTTTGAAAAGTAAGGGTAAAATAGTAAATAGCATCATATAAAACTACTCGGTTCAGATACGGGCGGATATCGAGCAGCTACCGAACCCGTATCTGAACCCGCCGGATTTTGAAAAGCTATTACCAAACCCACCCATCCCCGGTCGGATTGTCTCGGATACAGACCAGGTTCGGTAAAATTGACATCCCTAGTGGTAAGAGAGGTTTTGTGTTGAAGTGGTGGGTGGAGCAGCTTGTTGACAAGTGATACAAGTCTTGTTAGACAATTCCTTTAAAGCCACTTACTAACTTGGCGACTGAGATCAGACTCGGATTTACTTGTCTATGGATCTGAGTGGGTGGTTCATAAACCCTAGAATTATGGGGGAGCAGGCACCGACATCTAGGTCATCAAAACAAAAAAAAAACATATCATTTGGCGTGCGTAAGTTTAAAAGAGAGTATGTACTCCATGTGTCAAATAAATAAGTAGAGTATGTGTTGCAAGAATATAAATTGAGCTTAAAATAATGAGAAAGCAGGGTAAGGAATAATAGAGTAGTGTTGTTGTGAGTATGAAAAATACGTCTCACTGATTAAAAATGTATTATAAAATATCCATTATATGAAAATGGAAATTATCAAGGAAACTAAAAAAAAAAAAAAAAGTTTGTGTATATTGTTATGTAACTGAGGGAGTGCATTTTTAAAAATTCTAGTAATAAAATGTGTGTAAATATGAAAAGTGAGGTAAGAAAGACAGAAAAAAATGAGGGTAGTAAATAATAGTAGTGGATAGTTGTTATAAGTATGATAAGTGAATTATATTGAATAGAAAAGTATTAAATTATTTTGAAAATGAGAATTACTAATAAGAAGCGCAAAAAAGAAATTTATGCATATTGTTATATGATGAAGTGACTAACTTCCAACTCCTTCCCACAGTCCCAAACTGAATGCTCTAAATTATTTTTAATTAAAAGCAATTTTTTGAATATTTATTTTGGAACATGATCGTGCCAAAATTGTAGATCAATATGCTGGATATATGGATATCTTACGTAGCCTGAAAAACAAGAACAAACGTGATTAAGGCCGGGCTTCACCGGCGAAGGCCCTCCGGTGTGAGAATAAAGTTAGATTTCTTGAGAAAATAAGAATAATAGAGGACTGTTGTTGTGAGTATGAAAAGTTGGTGTATATGCCCTAGGCAAGTTGTTTCAACGATATTTTGATATCATTTATTCATTATATAAAGAAATGTTTTAGATTATTATTTATTGTTACATGTTTTGTTATAATAATCTCTGTCCCTAGTACTTGTGAAGAACTAGTATAAGTTTAATTAGATGATCATGTGATGATTATGTGTATGTGATACAAATTAAACTTATGGGTATGTGTTGGTGAACATATACTGGACTTGACCCACCTATAAAGTTTATGTCATGGTCAAATGTCATAATTAAACCTCTTGATAGTTATATCGTTAGAATCCTTTGACCTGAGTATATTATGATCTTCCACATAATGGAGATCATATTTGACATATTCAAAGGTTACTCTTAACCAAGTAATTATAAAGGATATGATTGGCATGATCGAAGTTATGTAGGGAAGTGTAATAAGTCAAGATGCAATTTGTCCCTCTTCGTGAGAGATGTCAAGCTTGGGCCCCTCGATGAATAGTATTGATGAAATGCATGGCCGTGCTCAAATGAATTGATACGATCAATGTCATTTGTATTATAAATATATTTGGAATCGTGAAAAGTATTTGGCATTGTAAGTTGACCATAGACCATGACTTACGTTCAATGACATCGTGGAAAAGGATTGTGATATGTTCTATAAAGGATAAATGAACTATGACAATGTTATATTAATTGGGTAGTCATGATGGCTTGCTAGAGTCCTCTCATGATTTATGTTATCAAATGGTTTTGATCCCATTGCTAACTTAATACAATCATATGGGATCACACACAAAAGAACGAATTCAAAAAGGCTAAAATTGGAATTTTGGAAAAGACTTAACATAAGATTTTAAGGGGAAAATCCGGAACAGCTCCAGACCAAGAGATCCGGTCGGACCCCACGGAGATCTGGGCGTACCATGGTCTTGACTCGGTCGGACCTAGTCTGTAGGATTTCAGACTTTTGACTCCGATTTTTTTATTGGTTTTTGACCTATTTTCCTAAAGGGTTTAGGACTAATAAGTATGAAAACACCTCTTAATCAGATTGTATTATTACAATTGATTTTTAATCAATATTGGGAGCCTCCAATGTTCTTGGTAACATATTCGTAATCTAAGATTTATCATCAAAGATTAAGAACTCCAAAATTCAAGTCGCCTTCATAGAAAGAGTTTCTATTGGATCTAGCAATCCAGATCTAGAATCGTTCTAAATATTCGTTTGCGTGTGGATATACATAGAGGGCGTTGATCTCAACTCCTTGTTGTTCGTGATCCTACAATTGACGACGTGTTCCTGCGATCGTGATTCAAAGAACGCGAAGAACAAAGATTGAAGATTCGAAATTTTTAAAGCATTACCACGGTTAGTATTCTAAATTCATACTCATATTAATTTAATCATCTTGAATGGATCTAGGCTTTTGGGTTTATTCCGCTGCGCATGATTGTGCAAAACCCAACAGTGGTATCGGAGCCCTGTTCATCATGATTATTTTAATAATAACATGTTGATGATATAATTTGATTATATGTGCTAAGATGCTATTTGAATTTAGATTCATGATGTTTATATCGTTTATTTTATGTATGTATATGAGATATATGATGATCATAAAATCTCACCGCTAATTGGATTAATATATTGTTATGTGAGATCTAAGATTGCAATATAAATTTGATTATTAAGTTCCTTATGATCATTAAATATTAATTAGATCAATTTGTTGATAATCCTAAATTCATGAATAAATTGTTTATTCTAGGTTTTGATGAATATGGTGATTTGATCATCATGAACACTAAATCCTAATTGAATCGGGAAAGCAATTTTGGGTTGAAATTGAAACTTGAATCAAGATGTGTTTTGAAACACAAGGATATTCTTAGTTGAATTTGTTTTTCAGATGGCTGATTTTCGAAACCGTGTTTCCTAAAAATAAATCTCAATTCATAATTTTAAATTGATGAGACAAAGAATTTAGAAACGGTTAAATTCTGTACAGAAATGTGGTTGCTTTTTGGCTTAGTTCGGCCGTACAGATTGTTCTCGAGATTTCTAAATTTTATACAGGATTGGGGGTTGCCTTTTGGCTTAGTTTGACCGTATTTTTGGGCTCTCAATTTATGAACTTTCATGCAGAATTGTGATTGCCTTTTGGTTTAGTTTGGCTGTATGAGTTGTTCTTTCTTGATTATGGATTTTGGAAAATCAAAAGGTTTCAGATTTGTCCCAATAAACTCATGCAATAAATCACATTAATATTATGCTTTAATTAATGAGATTAATTAAGTTAATAACCGATACTTTTACATTTTTATATTATATGCGTATAAATATGTTGCCATGCTATATGTGTTGAACCTTCTTGTAAAAATTTTAAGTCATGTGCCAGCCCATGATAAAAATTTGGGATTACACGGATAGTTTCATGTGGGTTACGCCAAAGCGTAGGTGATTCTATCCTTGTATGAACAAGATGAGTGAAAGAGTGGTTTCTATGCGTTTATCAGGGAACTTAATTAAGCTATCAAACGGGTTTTAGGCTTAAGGCACAAGATGATATTAAAACATGCTTTTGACATATGATGTCTAAAAGAATCTCATAAAAGGATCCAAGAGTCATATGATATGATTGATATATGTTATCTACCTAATTAATTTAATTTTGAGTAGTATCGCCAAACCGAAGTTAAAATTGAATTAAAGTTGGATCTTAGCTCATTTAAATTATATTATACATTTTTGTATCTTAAGGTTATATAATTTAGTGGGAGTATTTATGAAATACATTATTTATCTCTTTATGAAATTGTGATCTATCCTTTAAAAGGAAAAACTTCAAGAAAGTGGAGCTAATTTTTTGGATTGGATCCGAAACCTTAGAATTGATCTAAGGCAAGAAGAAAATCTCTATGTTGGTCCCAGAGGGAAACAAGGGTATAGAACCGCTAGAGGGGCGGTGAATAGCGGTTTTAACTTTTTCAAAAATACCCTTATAAAATTCAATTGAGTACTTATCAGTTTGGCCAACTGCGGTTCAATGCAATAGAACCGAACTAATAAAATGCACAGTGGAGGTTTGCGGTTTGGCCAAAGTGGATAGATAAAGAGTTGGGCGGTTTGACTGGGTTGAAAAACAATATGATGCACAAGATAATTATAACTTAAAGATCAAAGGGAAAACACTTGTCATTTTTCTGATCATATCATAGATGAACATGTGAGAAACCACAAACATGAAAAATAAAGAGCAAGACAGAAAATAAATATCAAACACACAAATTTGAAGAGTTTTGTTCTTGAATGAACTACGTCCTCTACTTAGATGGTTAGTCTCGGATTTTCTAATAGCTACTAGACTTGTATTGATTTAGAGGAACTTTTACAAGATTACCATGAAGAATCTAAACTCTAAATAAAAATTCTAACCTATCAAAGCTATTCTAACAACCGGTGTTTTCGAAATGTATAATCTATATGATCATACAAATCGGGTGTGTGTGTGGAAAAGAAATCAAATGCTCTAAATATCTAAGTGATGTTGCGCATAAGAAAACTTTCGGTGTACAAGGCTGAGTATGAAGGTTGTTTGGCTTGAAGCTTTATGAAGAATTCTGAGTTTGCTAAGGAGATCTTTGAAGGTTTGAATATCTGGGTAAAATCTTCAAAGAAAACTTTGAATACTTGGGAAATTTCTCTCTTGATGCTCAGAAACCTTCATTGTTGATAAATGAAGGCTATTTATAGTGAGAGCAGTCTTGTGATCGTTGAACAATGATCTGGTCCAAATCTTGATGGTACAGCTGCTGTCAAAATCCCATTGGTTGAGCTGTCATTTTCGTCCTTGGTTTTGTCTTGTAGTCCTAAGTAGTTGTAGCACCACTATCTGAAATTGTTCTTTATTGCAGAGAAAGGACTAACGGTAAACATTTGAATTTACAGGACAAAACCAACATTCCTTACAGAAACTCCAAGTTAACTCGAAGTTATTTTATCAAGTCATAAATCATTCCTTTATGGTTGTAAAGGGAATATTTATCTCAATGAATAAATGACACACTTGAATTCTTCAATAAGTGCTCTGCGGTTCCACCAGATGCTGGAGCGTTTTCATGAATGAACTTGAAGTGAAGTTTCATTGAAACTACAGAATGCGGTTATAGATGATCTGCGGTTCCATCAAGGTAGCATGAGCGGTTCCATATGAGACTTGAAGTGCGGTTTTATCAAAGCCACAGAACGCGGTTTAATGAAAATATGCGGCTCCATGCTGGCGGTTCAATAGTTGCAACTAGTGCGGCTCGAAGGATCAAACCGCTGAGGTCAAACCAAATCAAACTCAGCCTATGACAAATAAAAATCTATAAATGGACTTATCTAAAAATTGAAGTATAAACTTCATTACATATGTCGACACATGTCGTGGATCAATCAAATCAAGTAGGGTGAACTAACAGAGAATCCTAACAATCTCCCCCTATTTGATTGATGCCATTACCACACTATGATAAAGCAAAACATTGTACTTGGTAATAACATATTCAAATGATTTTTTTTTTGAAACTGCATGCCCCAAGTTAATGCACACACTATGCTTAATCATAGATTCCTAAACTATCTAAAATAATGGAAATGAAGAACAGATAAAAGGAATAATCATTCAGTTGCATATATAAATATGATTTTAAAGATAAGATATGTAAGTTTAAACTGAATGTTTAAAACAAATGTACATAAAATATTTTTCATGATGAACTTAGTGCATGAGTTTTGAAAAATGCAAGCATTGTTTCACAAACAAGCAATTTGAATAAACAAAGTTTTGAAACTGCAATACAATGCATCTTCTCATTATAATTCACTTATAAGATTTGGAGGTTACAAGTACAAGGACCTATAAGAGGAACAAAAGAAATGAACAAGCAAAAATTACATAATTAAACTATGTAGCTTGATCATTTGCAGCAGGATCCTTCACAGTAGCAGCTTTATCTACTTCATGATCCTTGGTGGGTTCAGCATCTTGATCTTCAGCCGCAAAAGTGGAAGTGAACTCAAATTCAGCGGCTTGAAGATGAATTAAAGCTGGTTCCTTCAACAGCTTCTCCATTCTGTCCATCTTAGCAATCATACAAGCCAAAGTTGTATCAACAGTACTTGACAGTTTGGAGATATTCTCTTCCAAGGATGTTAGCCTCACATTCACAACTTCCTGCTTCAAGTTGTACAACTCATTATTTACTTTGACCATCGCAAACAACTTGAATTGATTTGAGAGAATCCCATCAAGTTTCTCATCAAGCTGCTGCTGCTTTTTAGATTCGGTTCTCTTCTCCCCCTTAATGGTATCAACAGCTAAGTAAAGCTTAGAATGAAGGGACTACAGATCAGATACAAACCGAGAAGTGGAGGCCATCTGATGAGATTGAATGTTCTGAACCGCATCCACGAGATCAGCATTGGTAGCATGAAGATGTAAGAGTGGATAGGTTGGAATAGGAGGTGAAGGTTCATCAGAAGGGGTATAATCAGGCATATCATCATCAGAAGAAGAAGACAATGAGACAGCATCATCGGTTTGAGGAGGAGAGGATAAGACAATTGGGACTCTGGCCTTTAGCCTAGAATGGGCATCATCAAGGGTTTCACCCATAGAAACACTCAGAGCTAATTCAAACTCTAGTGGATCAAATAGGGAAATATAAGGTGTAGGGATTATAGATGCGGTTTGAGAAGGAGGCCTTGGAAACAAATTCAAAAATTGATCAGGAGATAGAAAAATAGAAGGCAAAGGTTCATTAAAGAGAGTTAGGGTAGAGATGTGATTAAACCGAAGGAATAGCTGTGATGGAAGGTCAGGTTCAGCCAGGACTTGTATAGCAATGATTTCAAAAAGCTCATCAACCACACTTGATAATATTGAATCAGCTATAGCTTGAATATCATCTGGTGGAAAAATGTAGAAGGGAAGATTGCGGCTTGTCTTATCGGCTAGAAGCTCGGCTTTGGCAGCGGCTTTGGCACACTTTTCTTACAGTTTGGTAACCTTGAACCGCTTCAAGTATTGCGCAATGTCTGTAGCACGCTTTCTCTTTTTAACCAACAGTTTTGGTGGTGAAACCGAATGTTAAGTCGATGGTTGAACCGAAGATGTAACCAGAGAGAACAGAACTGGAGAAGGGGTTCTTTCAGGTGAATTGTTAGGCCTAAACGAAGGCTTAGTTATAAAATACCGCAAGTGCACGGTGCAGAAATAGTATAGATAAAGGAAAATGCGGGTCGATCCCACAAGGACAAGATTTACTTTATTAAATGTTTTTTTAAGAAAGATAGTAAAAACAAAAAAGACTGATTGGGAGTATAAATGTTTGTCACTAACCAAAAATAAATTGTAAAAACTCTAATTTTGAAATAAAACTCTTAGGATAAAAGACTTCCCGGGATTGGTTCTCAAACGATCATATGTTCACCATTTAATCATGCTCTTTTAGAATAAAGTTTCATTTTAAAACAAGGATGGTACATTAGGCCTATACTACTTCTCACGATCAAGCAAGTAGTATTTGTATTCTCATACTAATTATGCCCTATCTCTCGATGGCCCATAGTTAGTAAGAATCCATTAATGTTTAAGAAAATCCACGTACTTTCCATTCAAGGAACACCCCTAGGCCATTAACCTACTCTCGTGGTTAATAGAAACCCAGTGCTTCATATGGTTCCGTTAATCGAGATTCTCCGCTAGGTACTTCTGTCGATTAACTAAGATTCATACAAAACATGGAGCTCATCATGGTTGTAGGCGTTTTAGTACAATATGAAGAAATTGTTTAAAATGAAGAGAATGAAAAGAAAGCATGAATTAAAAGATGGTGAACATATAATGTTGAGTTTCCAACCCCAAGAATATGGGGGATTACTCACTAGCCATTTATGAAATCAAAACATGAATAAGATATATAAATAGAGAGAAGGGAAAGAGAAACTTATTCAGATTAATGAAGATAGAATGGCTGAAAATAAACCTCAATAACTTGTATTATTTCTCTCAAGAACACCTCAAAAGGATGTAAAAATATAATTAATTGAGACTATAATTTGCTAGAGTAATGTTACAACAATTTCTAGATGCCTTATTCTGGCCTATACAATGTCTTTATTTAGTGCTAGAGGCTAAAAGTCAAGTCCCTTCAAGAAAAAGTCTTCAAACGAAAAGCCATGTCTGAACAGTCACTCTGGCACGGTCGTGCTTTGAAAGTGGCACGGCCGTGCTGTGAGACTTGGCACGGTCGTGCTTTGAAGTTGGCGCGGCCGTGCTGAAATCCATTTCTGATGATGATTGTCGACTTGAATGGCACGGTCGTGCTGATTTTGAAGCACGGTCGTGCCATCTGAAATTTCTGATTTTTACTCCTTTTCTTCCCAGTTTACTCCATTGGTTCCATCTTTAATTCCTTTGCTCCGTTTTCACCATATACGCTATATTTCACCCTGAAAAGTACCTATATAACCTGTTCCATCCACAAAACACCACAAAACACCAACAAGCATAAAATCCGCGAAACATAGATAAAAATGAATTAAAGTTAACTAAAATCTAACTAAACTAAGATGAAAATATAACATTATAGAGCCTTAAATGTCTATAAAATAGCCATTTATCAACTCCCCCACACTTGAATCTTGCTTGTCCTCGAGCAAGTTTAAACATTTGAATAAAAGAGAGGAGTGTAAATGACAATAATAAGAAAAATAACAAAGTTCATCAATGCTCACTCGGAATATTGTTATATAAAGAATTGCCTTTATAAAATGTTTTCTTTCTAAATTTTCCGTCCCAAGAAATTTGTGAAAACAAATGTAGGATAATATTGGAGAGTAAATGGAAAAATGTTTATGTTAATAAAACATGAATAAATTTCATTGAGTAAAAGCATATTTGAGATAACCAAATGAATTTGTGGATCACAAGTAAGGATTGAAAGATAAATTCACTCTTTAGAGTGCTTTGTGAAGAAATTTTTCATGCTTGCAAATACATTTCTTTAACTATGATTTTTATTCTTTAGCAAAGATATTCATATGTTGCTATGCACTTTGAATCACAAAAGATGAAAAGGTGGAGGATGGTAGTGGAAAAAGGCTTTGGAGATTAAATTGATTAAACGTGGCAATTGAGTTTCTTGATTTAAATTGTCACACTCTATAATGATATGTTCATTTAGATATTTGAGTGGACAATTTACAAGAAGGTTTATATTCTTTTATTAGCCTTGAAAGTGGAAATGGAAAGATGGATTATAGTGAAAGCTTTTGTGATTCAAGAAGAGCATAGCAAGAATGTATATCTTTGGAAAAAAATAGAAATGAAAGTTTTTGATATGCATACACAAGTATGTTTTAAAGTTTTTCACAAGTATAATGTAACCAAACTTAAATGACCATAAATCCATTAATAAAGTAATGCTTTTATTCAATAAGATTTAAAAGTCTATATTAATTTTAGAATTTTCCATTTAATATCCAATATTTCTAAGTTGTTTTTATCAAATTTTTCAAGAAGTAAAAGTTAGAAAGAAAAGATTTTACTTAGGCAAATGATAATTATTGATAACATTCTCATCATAAATGGGAGCATTGGTTTTTTTTTTTTTTTGAAAATTGGGAACATTTCCCTTACATTTTAGATAAAAAAATAAAATAAAACTAGCATGCAATCTATAAAAGCGGATAAAGTATAAATATACTCCCCCCACACATAAACTAAACATTGTCCCTAATGTTTTCAAGAAAGTAAAAATTGGACAAGAAAGTAAATGGGGACGGGGAATAAGCACTTACTGTGGTGGTGGTTGTGGTGGAAAATTTTCCCAATATGCTACCCCGTAGTCGTAAATTTGATCAACTCTCCCTTGGACATGATTCATTCGTCCTTCAATGTTACCTTGGAATTGATTAAATTTTTGGGATAGTTGGTTTATGGCTTGGAACATTTGGTTATTTTGAAGGGCCATTTGGTCAAATATGTGGTAAAAATCTGGAGGCATGGGTGGGTTTTGGTGGATTTGTTCTTCATCCTCGTCCTCTTCTCTTATGGTTTTTAGGAATATCCAAGAATCGGGGCTGTTGGGTTGAACAAAGGGTAGGTTGGGGTTAGGCAAAATGGTGTAAGGTGTGTCATCCGGCCCAAGCAACCAAATGTATTGCCCTATAACATCATTACTCCGAATCATTTTCATATTTTGAAGGGCTTCTAGGTTAAGCTTAGTGGACTCGGAAACGGCTTTTAGACCCTCGGGAATTCCTAAACCCATACCCCTCGCAAGAATCGTAATCAAGCCCCCAAAATGGATCTCACCTCTCCAATCCTCATTTTGAAAACCTTTTAGATGACGTGCAAACCAAAAAGCCAAATTAAAATTATTGCCCCTATGAACAAATACCCAAAGCAAGTATAATTCACGACCATTTATTGTCCCTTTCTCCTCTCTTCCAAAGATGGTACAAGTATAGATACGGTGGATAATCCTGAAAACGGGGTGGATAATGGAGGAGGCTTAGGCTGTCCTAGGATTATAATTAGGTGACCCGGTTAACTGGTTCCAAAATATCCCATCATTGTACCCAAAAGTAAAGTTGTTGTCAAAACCCAAATGTAACGGCCATCCAAAAATTTCGTTTACTCGGGTGAAAGATAAAGTGTGGTCGTGATTGAACAAACGAAAATCAAAATAAGACTCAAAAATTTCTTGACCGTCCTCAAAAAGCTCAAGCTCGGTTCTAGTTTTAAAGGATGATAAAAACTCCAAGGTTAAGCTCTCATATGTTTTTGCATTGAGGGATAGGAAACCGACACACCCTTGGTTTTCATGCAAATATTTAATGTTATCAAAAAAACTCCCAATCTTTGGAGGGTTTGTTCGGCAGGGAATTGGGTGGCCTTTACCCTACTATGGAGTAAGTTATTGAAAATTTTGGATTGTTGAGTGTTAGAACATTGCACCCCAAAATTGTTGTCGGGTTCTTCTAAGGGAGGGGGGTTTTCTTGCCTAATTCTCTTGGATGGGTTTTTGGCAATTCCCTTTCCTTTCCCTTTACTACTAGACATGGTGAATGTAAGGAAAATTTTCTCAAAAATTAGCCTAGAAGGAGAGGAGTGAAAGAATTTTTGTTACCCGGTTGATGAAGACTTGCCAGACGTCCTTGAAATTCCTCTTCTTTTACTTTCTGTTGTCTTGAATCCTTCCAAAAACCAAGTCTTGAAGAAGCTCAATTTGACCCAAAAACTAAGAATTCAAAATTGGGGCAAATTCTAGGGTTTCGGGTTCTCTTGAAATTGGGCAGATTCTGGGCGGATTTGAGGTGAGTTGGATGTTTGGAGAATGTATAAAAGATGGGGAAGGGTGGCTTGGTCGGAAATTTGGAGAGGGTTGCCGGATTTTGGTGATGGGTTGTCAGAGCTTGAGGGTTTTAGAGAGAGAGAGAGTGAAGAAGAAGATGAAGATTTGGGAAGAAAATGAAAAGACTCGCCATTTTACTTGAAAAGTTGCGTCTGTCACGCTGCCGAACACGGTCGTGCGTTTAAACTTGCACGGCCGTGTCAATAATCCAAAATAGAGCATGTCCTTCGCACTAAACGGCACGATCGTGCTGGTTTTTGACACACGGTCGTGCCAATATTCGTCCCCTGTTCAGCCCTTGCGCACCATTATGCACAATCGTGCTGTTTTACAAGCACGGTCGTGCCCCTGTTTTCTTCATCATTTTTTTACTGCAAAACAAATATTAGAAAGACAAAATAATATATAAAAAAATAAATAGAAATAAAATAAAATAAAATAAAAGCAATAAATTAATCCATCGGTTACCATCCCAATGATGCTTGTTTAACGTCATTAGCTCGACGCCTTTCTCTTAATTGGAATGGGCATGGCATGATATTGAGATGGCTTGTTGTCCTTGACAATTCGCCATTTCATGATTGTTGGATTGATTGAGGCCCTATGATCGATACACATGCGCCATCCATTTTTTTTTTGACGGGATTAATTTTTGATGGTCCTTACAAGCTCGCCATCCCATTGTTTTCTTAGGTGCTACTACTTTTGATTTTTCAATTATGTCATCACCTTCATCGTCATCATGTAGCAACCTTTTCCAATCTATACTTTTGTCATTGGCCCTTGATTCCTTTATCCCTTTTATATGCTTTTCATAAGTATTTAGCTCATCTATATGATCCCTTTTTGGATCCATAGATTGAATGACATTTATTTCCTCATGATTATTTTCAAAGACTTTATTATTTTGACAAGAGTTTTCAAGAGTTGAGATTTGCTTACTAAATTCCATTTTCTCATTTCCCACATTTAGAGTAAGCGTACCCTTTTTAACATCTATAATAGCTCCTGCGGTGGCAAGGAAAGGCCTTCCAAGGATGACTGGAATATCTTGATCCTCCTCAATCTCGAGGATCACAAAGTCGACAGGGATGATTAGGTTCCCTATATGACAAGGCATGTTTTCCATAATACCTATTGGGTATTGTATGGATCGGTCCGCCAATTGGAGAGATATGGTGGTGGGTTTGAGTTCCCCCACACCTAGTCTCTCGCTCACCAAAAATGGCATTATACTAACGCTAGCCCCTAAGTCAAGCATTGCGTTCTCCATGTTGCACCTACCGATACTACAAGGGATTGAAAAAGTGCCGGGGTCTTTGAGTTTTGGGGGAAGTTTCTTTTGTAAAACAGCACTCACATCTTCCGCCAAAATGAAGTTCTCAAATTTTTCTAAAGACTTCTTTTTGAAAAGCATTTCTTTCAAAGGTTTTGCATAAGAAGGCATTTGCTTAACCTCATCAGAATAAGGAGCTCTAATATTTAAAGACTTCAAAATTTTCAAAAACTTGGTATGTTGATCATTAACCCCTTTCTTTATTAATCTTTGAGGATAGGATATCGGAGGATCAAAGTATCTATTAAAACCGGGGTATTTAATCTCGTCTTTAATCTCTTCTTTAGTCTCGACCAACGATGGGGTCGGACTATTGCTCTCTAATTCTTTGCTCACCGAAATTATAACGTTAGCGTTCTCATTAGGCCTTTGGATTTGACCGGGAAGACTCCCTTGTGGTCTATGCGATGCGCTGGCCTGTTGAGCTTGTTGGTTCTCAAGCATCTTATTATGTGCGGCTAAGTTATCGAACCTAGCATTCATTTGCTTGAGACATTCCCTAAATTCATTATTGATCTTTTCTTGATTGTTTTTACTGTCAACCATAAAGTCCATAAGAAGATCTAACTTGGATTTAGGGGGAGGGAAAGCATTATTATTGTTGAAATTATTTTGTGCAAATCCCAGTGCTTGTGTAGAAGGTTGAGGGTTTAAAACGTTATTGTTTCTATAAGAAAAATTGGGGTGATTTTTCCATTCGGGATTGTATGTGTTTGAATACATACCCCCTCTTTGTCCATTAGAAGCAATGAAGTTGGCTTGCTCACTAGAAGTAGTGTCAAGCAAATCACAACCTTCGGAGCTTTATGAGTTTGACCTACATAACTCACAAAAATGTTGACATTAGCCACGGGATTCACATTGAAGTTTTCAATCTTTTTAAGAATCATGTCAACTTTAGATGAGAGGAGAGTAAAAACATCTACATTGTACTTACCTGGAGTCCCTTGCGGTTTCTCCCTCTCGTTTGATCACTGGTAGTGGTTCAAGGAAATGTTCTCTATCAAGTCGTATGCCTCGTCCACCGCCTTATTCATTAGCGCTCCTCCTGCTGCAGCATCAATGGTCTCCCTTGTTTTGAACATGAGACCTTTGTAAAATGTGTGCACGTGTAGATACCCCGATCTCGAACCCCTTATCAAACCCCTTTTAATTGGTCTAAACCCTAAAATTGACCTAAGCCCTCGATTTGGCTATGCGGGAGTGCCGTAAGCTTTATCGGTGCATCGAATGGATAAACGGATTTCAAATTCATGATCAAAGCAAAAAAACGAGTAAACAGGCATGTACTTCAATTTTTGAGTGGCGGGACCCGAAACCGGGGCCCGCACCCCAAGAACTGCTCGTTATCGTCTATTCTATGCATTTAAAAATATATATTTGTAATCCCTTGCTCATAAAAATATTCCAGATAGACGGGCGCGACCACAAAATTATGTCAAACAACTTTCATGTTGGGCCCGCGGACAACCGGGACACCGAAGTGCGCACACCCGAGCAGTTACGGAGCAGATACGGAGCGAGAAGCTGACAAAAATGGAAGACTCCAGCAAGTGGGCTGAGCATTCCTACTTTCTACTCAAAATTCAAAGGGAAATGATGTGTTTCCATGCTAAAGTCAAGGCAACTAACCATCAACCACCAATGCTAGGCCAAGAATGATCCACATCACCTCCCTACTTTCCACCTTTAGCAACTTGATCTTAGTCAAAGAAGAAATGACTCCTATCAGCCCAATTACTCCCTCATGGCCGGCTATGTATAGGGGAGGAGGCTCCATTTAATTGGTGATCCATCTAACTCTCCATCCATCCATTTATCAACCATTTAACTCTCATCTACCACATACATCAAACACACACATTAGCTACACTTCAACCACTTTCTACACAGCCAAAAATTCTCTCCAAGCTCTCCAATATCAGTCCCTAAGCCACCACTACACCACCACACAACCACCTTAAACACACACCAAAAACAAGCAAGCAAACTCACTCAAACTCCCATTCAAACACAAGGCAAACACCTTAAAAGAAAACAACCAAAAAAGTCTTCCCTTGGAAGCAAAGGAAGCACCTCCTAGGTAATATTCTCATCTTGTAATCTTCATATGCTTAAAATGTAGATGATTATGTAGTTTATTTTGAGGTCTAGCCACTTTGTTAGGCTAGACCTCCATTTGATGTTCAAGGATGTAATGTTGATGAATCTTGTTGTTCTTCTTTCTAGATGATTATATACCATGATTAAATACTCAAGTGGCTGTTGTTTTGTGTTGTTAACATATAGATCTATGTTTAACCAAAGTTTCACGTTCATACCTTTTCATTTGAATGAATTTTCATGGGTGTCTTCATGCCTTGTATGGATTTCCAGTAATCTGTAAGCTGTACCTTTCTGTCTTGTTTCTCTCTTCTTGCATAGAAAACGTGGATTTTGGTCTTATACCACAAAAGAGATTTTTTCCTAGACAAACAGAGGAAAATGAGCATGTAAATATCATATTTTTCCCGTAAGTAGAAGCTTCTCTTTCCATTTTTTGTTTAAGATCTTGATCTGCAGATTTGTGTTTGTTCATCTCTGACATGAAAAAGCCATAGATGTTTTTCATGACTTAAACTTGCTTGATGGCTTTGAAACTTTCCATATCTAAACTTTGATATGTTAGGAACAACTTTCATGTATAGTGTTTACCATGATTTACCCGTTTTCATGATGCACGAAGTGGATCTTTTGTGGAAGTATGAATATCTGTCAGATTAGGCTGTTTAAAGTATGATCTTGCATGCCTTATTTGGACACCATAACATGCCCCTAAAATCATAGGAAAAATCATGGTTGATACTTGATGTGTTAGAAACTTTTCTTAACCCTTACTTTCCAGATTGTGTAAGTATGAGAGCAGGTACAAGAAGAAGGGATGGACAGCAGTCCCTAAAATACTTGGGGACGGAGTTTGGACATTTATTTGTTATGGGATTTGTTTCCCTTTTTGTTCACCATTGTACATTATAATCCCTCACCCCTTTTTGTGTTTCCTTTACTGGATGTGAATGCTAAACCATTTTCAAAACCAAGTGAGAGTTCACCCAAGCCGACTCTCATTTGTGAATTAAAAGCAAACATACCTAGAATAGGAAGACTCATATGTATATTAAATCACCATTTTTGTTAGGTCATAAATCAAGGTAAAAAGGCATAAAATTAATCTAAGTGGCATGCATGCTAGAGACCATCACGGGCGAGGAGAGTGCCTAACCCCTTCTCTCTCTCGTAAATTAGCCCCCGAACCCACTTTCTCAAACAAAAGGTTTTATCTTCGTATTTCCTAAAATAAAATGAGGTGGCGACTCTTGACTGTTTTGATTCCATCGAGAGGAAACCATTGTGTGAGAACCGAGCGCATTTCCAAAAGCGCATTAGCACGAAAACGGACCCGAATCGCCCTCGCGGGACGATCATTTTGCAGTTCGGCTTTCGAGCGCGGGCTCTTACAGTGGCGACTCAGCTGGGGAAATTTTAAAGTGGGCTAGACTCTAATCTTTGTGTGCGCCATGTTTTACTTGCCTTACTTGGGTTGTATATATTTATGCCCTAACCGTTGTTTTGTAGGGGCCTTCTTTTTCCCTCACCCTTTTATTTGTATATATATGTGTATGCGTGGTGGGTGATTCCCTTTAAAAAAAAAATAAAAAAAAAATATAAAAAAATAATAATAATAAAAAAAAAATAAAAAAGGATTTTTTTTTGTTTTCTTTACTTGCTTTCAAAAAATCTTTTTTCAAATTCATAGATACTTCACACATAAACGTTTTTGAAAATAACGTCTCGTAGAATCGTCCAAACCCGAGAAGGTAGAACGGGAGTATAAGGGAGCTCACCGGACTTCCCAATAGGGCCCGCAGTATACTGTCTCACCCCAAAGAGCGCCTATTAGTCGTTGCGATGGGTGTAAGAGACCAATCTTCCCCGTTACCAAGCCACGATGTCCAATTTTTTCAAAAAAATGACACGTCCCAGACTTCATGCCGGTTTTTGTCTAGCAATTTCACCTCAATCCTATGCATTTCCCAAAGAGGTCATAAACAACCTACATTGTGGAAATTCATTGAAATGCTCGGATTGACTTTAAATTGTCAAGACCCTCACATAGACCGTAACCGAATGGTGGATCCCCGAAAGAGTATAGGCCCTTCGCTAGGGGCTCGGACGACCAATAGTACAGGTGAAAATGTGGTCCTATACTTTGGAGACGGTATCCACTATTCCAAGATTGAATGAAAAACGTGTCAAAACAAAGTAAGGTGCTTGTCCGGCATTCATAGGTTTGTGCGTTGCTTGCGCTTCGAATTTTGAAAAAAAAAAATCTTCTTTAGTTCATAAAGCTTCATTTCCCAGAAAATCTAAAATAGGTTTCCTTTTTCATCCATCTTGTAGAGGGAGAATTCTTCTTGTTCTCTAGCGCGACATCCAAGGTCCGTTTCGAGCATCGATTTGATCAAATCTCTACTCCGGTCTTCACCCTCAATCATGGCCGACAAAGGACAGACATCATCAAACTCAACCGAGGGCTCATCCGACTTTGATCCGGGGTATGCAATGGAGTAATGGTTAGGGAAGCAATTGAAAGCCCAGACAGTGTACATGATGGGTATCTTCCAAGGGCCTCAAGTTCGAGTAGTTATCCCAAGGGGCTCATCGACCCCCGAAGAAGGTGTTTCCATTTGAATAATGATTGGAGCTTGTCAACCCCGAGGAAGGTTGTTCCTCTTTTGCCAATGACGGAAGTATGTTAACCTGTAAGGTCTTACCTCTAGTGCATGGATCTCTTTTTGCTTGTGACTGGGCTCACCGCCCCAACTCCTAATCCTGTCCCTTTTGCGTATCGCTTAATAATGTGCTCACACATCTTCTTTGTCTTCTAAGTCTAAGAGTGTGTCGTTGTCTTCGTGCTTTTATTTCATTGCTTGTCATGTAAAAAATGTTTTCAGTCACTGAACTTGCCTTATAACCAAGTGCCTTCTTAATTTGGACCCGCAAACAATTAATCTCACCTAATAAAAGCAATCAATGAAATTTGAACAAATTTTAGACTGTGATTAATTGAGATGGGAACTAAGGCCGAAGGCAATCAACGAAGTTCACAACGGCGATCGACAAAGTCACCCGATGACCGAAGATTTCAGGGTGCAATCAAAAGGCATTTTCGGAAAGGCTAATCAAATGGAGAAGGCCGAAGATTATCACAGTCATGCCAACGCAAGTGTCGGCGATTTTCCTTTAATGTATGATGCATTGTAAATTCTCGCATATTGTATGTTTACGTTTTTGTAAAAATTGTTGTATTCTGCACGCTATGATGCTTCTTCTTGAGTGAAAAAAAAATAAAAATAGAAAGAGAGTAAAAAAGGGGAGGTCAAAAAAAAAAAAAAAAAAAAGAAGAAGCATTATTCAATTATTTTGGTACATATTCCATTTGCTTTATTGTTTAATTCAATTGTTTTAGAAAGGATATCGCGACACTACAAATTCATGTGTGTGCCTTCAACGACGGCAATTGGCATTTCATTCTGAAGACTTCATCACTTGTTGCATAAAGACAAGACATGGACCGAGTGTCCGACAATCTCATGTGACATCATCAATTTCAAGGAGCACCGCGCATGCGAGGCCATTCTGCACTAAAAAAGATCTCGATCTTTCAACTTTGGGCAAAGTACCATCGACGACGACAACTGGTGACTTTTGTTGGAGACCAATGTGCTCTACCAACTCCTTACACTGAGATAGCCCAAGAGCCAAAAAATCGTGCAGCCTCCAATGGTGCGATCAATATCAAGAAACGGAGACAACAACGACGAAGGCCTCTCACCAAACGAGGTCAACCTGCGGCACGAATCATATCTCTTGCCCAACGATGTTCTCATGTCGATTTGTCACGGTCTAACTTGTGTTCAAATGATTTGTCAAGCTTATTTAATCAGAATTAAAACGCTAATCCAATTTTAGAATGGTTCGAAAAAACGAGTAAACAGGCATGTACTTCAATTTTTGAGTGGCGGGACCCGAAACCGGGGCCCGCACCCCTAGAACTGCTCGTTATCGTCTATTCTATGCATTTAAAAATATATATTTGTCATCCCTTGCTCATAAAAATATTCCAGATAGACGGGCGCGACCACAAAATTATGTCAAACAACTTTCATGTTGGGCCCGCGGACAACCGGGACATCGAAGTGCGCACACCCGAGCAGTTACGGAGCAGATACGGAGCGAGAAGCTGACAAAAATGGAAGACTCCAGCAAGTGGGCTGATCATTCCTACTTTCTACTCAAAATTCAAAGGGAAATGATGTGTTTCCATGCTAAAGTCCATGCTAAAGTCAAGGCAATTAACCATCAACCACCAATGCTAGGCCAAGAATGATCCACATCACCTCCCTACTTTCCACCTTTAGCAACTTGATCTTAGTCAAAGAATAAATGACTCCTATCAGCCCAATTACTCCCTCATGGCCGGCTATGTATAGGGGAGGAGGCTCCATTTAATTGGTGATCCATCTAACTCTCCATCCATCCCATTTATCAACCATTTAACTCTCATCTACCACATACATCAAACACACACATTAGCTACACTTCAACCACTTTCTACACAGCCAAAAATTCTCTCCAAGCTCTCCAATATCAGTCCCTAAGCCACCACTACACCACCACACAACCACCTTAAACACACACCAAAAACAAGCAAGCAAACTCACTCAAACTCCCATTCAAACACAAGGCAAACACCTTAAAAGAAAACAACCAAAAAAGTCTTCCCTTGGAAGCAAAGGAAGCACCTCCTAGGTAATATTCTCATCTTGTAATCTTCATATGCTTAAAATGTAGATGATTATGTAGTTTATTTTGAGGTCTAGCCACTTTGTTAGGCTAGACCTCCATTTGATGTTCAAGGATGTAATGTTGATGAATCTTGTTGTTCTTCTTTCTAGATGATTATATACCATGATTAAATACTAAAGTTGCTATGGTTTTGTGTTGTTAACATATAGATCTATGTTTAACCAAAGTTTCACGTTCATACCTTTTCATTTGAGTGAATTTTCATGGGTGTCTTCATGCCTTGTATGGATTTCCAGTAATCTGTAAGCTGTACCTTTCTGTCTTGTTTCTCTCTTCTTGCATAGAAAACCTGGATTTTGGTCTTAGACCAGAAAAGAGATTTTTTCCTAGACAAACATAAGAAAATGAGCATGTAAATATCATATTTTTCCTGTGAGTATAAGCTTCTCTTTCCATTTTTTGTTTAAGATCTTGATCTGCAGATTTGTGTTTGTTCATCTCTGACATGAAAAAGCCAGAGATGTTTTTCATGACTTAAACTTGCTTTATGGCTTTGAAACTTTCCAGATCTAAACTTTGATATGTTAGGAACAACTTTCATGTATAGTGTTTCCCATGATTTACCCGTTTTCATGATGCACAAAGTGGATCTTTTGTGGAAGTATGAATATCTGTCAGATTAGGCTGTTTAAAGTATGATCTTGCATGCCTTATTTGGACACCATAACATGCCCCTAAAATCAGAGGAAAAATCATGGTTGATACTTGATGTGTTAGAAACTTTTCTTAACCTTTACTTTCCAGATTGTGTAAGTATGAGAGCAGGTACAAGAAGAAGGGATGGACAGCAGTCCCTAAAATACTTGGGGACGGAGTTTGGACATTTATTTGTTATGGGATTTGTTTCCCTTTTTGTTCACCATTGTACATTATAATCCCTCACCCCTTTTTGTGTTTCCTTTACTGGATGTGAATGCTAAACCATTTTCAAAACCAAGTGAGAGTCCACCCAAGCCGACTCTCATTTGTGAATTAAAAGCAAACATACCTAGAATAGGAAGACTCATATGTATATTAAATTACCATTTTTGTTAGGGCATAATCAAGGTAAAAAGGCATAAAATGAATCTAAGTGGCATGCATGCTAGAGACCATCACGGGCGAGGAGAGTGCCTAACCCCTTCTCTCTCTCGTAAATTAGCCCCCGAACCCACTTTCTCAAACAAAAGGTTTTATCTTCGTTTTCCTAAAATAAAATGAGGTTTGCGACTCTTGACTGTTTTGATTCCATCGAGAGGAAACCATTGTGTGAGAACCGAGCGCATTCCCAAAAGCGCATTAGCACGAAAACGGACCCGAATCGCCCTCGCGGTTCGGCTTTCGAGCGCGGGCTCTCACAGCACGATCAACCACTTCTCTAGTACCGCTCCCATGCATCGTAGAGTGACTCGTCTCCTCTTTGACTAAAATTTGTGATCTTAGTCTGAATTTGAGCGGTCTTGCTTGGAGGGAAAAAACGACCAAGGAACGCCTCTTGAACTTGGTCCCATATTGTTAATGAGTTATGAGGGACCAAGTTTAACCATTTCCTCGCCTTAACCCTAAGTGAGAAATGGAAATGGTGCATTCTAATAGCCTCCGGTGTGACACCGAGAATTCGGGTGGTGTCACAGTACTCCAAAAGGGATTGGATATAAAGGTGGGGATCTTCGGTGCCGAGCCTCCAAATTGGTTGTTCATAACCATGTGTAGAAGTTGAGGTTTGATCTCAAAATGGGCTGTGTCGGCATTTGGTACGACTATAGGTGACCTCGTTCCCATGGCACTTGGATTTACGAAGTCCCGAAGGGTTCTAGGTGGTGGTGTAACAGGATTGCCTTCTCCGTTCTGTGCCATTTTCTCTTCTAGGAATTCTCTAAATCTTCTTAACCTTTCGTGAAAGGTTCTTTCTGGTTCCGGATCAAACTCTTGGAGTAAGGTCCGGGTTCTTTTCATATACTCTCGAGAGTACCTAAAGAAATTTTTCATAGACACAAATTCTTCGAAGGGACGTTAAATAAACAAAAATTAAAAATAAAAACAGAAAAAAATATAAAGCAAAAATTTAAAAAGATAAACCGTCCCGGCAACGGCGCCAAAAACTTGTTAGGCCTAAACGAAGGCTTAGTTATAAAATACCGCAAGTGCACGGTGCAGAAATAGTATAGATAAAGGCAAATGCGGGTCGATCCCACAAGGACAGGGTTTACTTTATAAATTTTTTTCTTTAAGAAAGATAGTAAAAAGAAAGATTTATTGGGAGTATAAATGTTTGTCACTAACCAAAAATAAATTGTAAAAACTCTAATTTTGAAATAAAACTCTTATGATAAAAGACTTCCCGTGATTGGTTCTCAAACGATCATATGTTCACCATTTAATCATGCTCTTTTAGAATAAAGTTTCATTTTAAAACAAGGATGGTACATTAGGCCTATACTACTTCTCACGATCAAGCAAGTAGTATTTGTATTCTCATACTAATTATGCCCTATCTCTCGATGGCCCATAGTTAGTAAGAATCCATTAATGATTAAGAAAATCCACGTACTTTCCATTCAAGGAACACCCCTAGGCCATTAACCTACTCTCGTGGTTAATAGAAACCCAGTCGCTTCATATGGTTCCGTTAATCGAGATTCTCCGCTAGGTACTTCTCTCGATTAACTAAGATTCATACAAAACATGGAGTTCATCATGGTTGTAGGCATTTTATTACAATATGAAGAGATTGTTTAAGATGAAGAGAATGAAAAGAAAGCATGAATTAAAAGATGGTGAACATATAATGTTGAGTTTCCAACCCCAAGAATATGGGGGATTACTCACTAGCCATTTATGAAATCAAAACATGAATAAGATATATAAATAGAGAGAAGGGAAAGAGAAACTTATTCAGATTAATGAAGATAGAATGGCTGAAAATAAACCTCAATAACTTGTATTATTTCTCTCAAGACACCTCAAAAGGATGTAAGAATATAATTAATTGAGACTATAATTTGCTAGAGTAATGTTACAACAATTTCTGGATGCCTTATTCTGGCCTATACAATGTCTTTATATAGTGCTAGAGGCTAAAAGTCAAGTCCCTTCAAGAAACAGTTTTCAAACGAAAAGCCATGTATGAACAGTCACTCTGGCACGGTCGTGCTTTGAAAGTGGCACGGCCGTGCTGTGAGACTTGGCACGGTCGTGCTTTGAAGTTGGCGCGACCGTGCTGAAATCCATTTCTGATGCTGATTGTCGACTTGAATGGCACGGTCGTGCTGATTTTGAAGCACGGTCGTGCCATCTGAAATTTCGGATTTTTACTCCTTTTCTTCCCAGTTTGCTCCATTTGGTTCCATCTTTAATTCCTTTGCTCCGTTTTCACCATATATGCTATATTTCACCCAGAAATGTACCTATATAACCTGTTCCATCCACAAAACACCAACAAGCATAAAATCCGCGAAACATAGATAAAAATGAATTAAAGTTAACTAAAATCTAACTAAACTAAGATAAAAATATAACATTATGGAGCCTTAAATGTCTATAAAATAGCCATTTATCATGAATCGAAGTCCAATTTTCTCTTCAGTATTGGAGATGAAGAACTATCTTTAACTTGCGGTTCTGAGTCAAGATTGGATTGTGCAGCACGCTCCCTAAAACCCTTAGTAAAACTACCTTCTTGAGGAGAATGATCTCTTTTACCAAATGCATTGCTGAAGTCCTCTTCTCCAGGCAATCTTTTTTGCCAGTGCACCTCATAGTCAGATTTTTTGATTAATCTTCTCCTTTTCCTTAACGGTTGAATCTCAGGATATTCTTCCTGCTAAGATATAACCACAGCCTCAGACACTTCGGTCTGCTTAGGCAGAACCGCAGCCTTTGACACTATGGCCTGCTCAGGCTCAGTTTCATCGACCGGTTTGAGAGATGGTAAAACTTTGAAAATTTCCTCCAACTATTCTTTGGTGAATTGAACAGAAGTAGGTTGGGAAGATGATGGTTTGATTAAAGGTTTGGATTGATGTGGTTTTAGAGAAGGTTGAGTTGATTTAGATGGTGGCAAAGATTTAGACTCAAGAGATTTTACTTTGGCAGCATTGAGAGCAGCTGCATCAAGTGCAAACTGCATGGATTTTTCAACTTGAAGGCATTTAAGAAGTGGATGAGGGTTTTGAGGAAGGATTAGGAGGGGCAGGATTGGTGATGGGTGAGGTTTGGATAGGTCTGCCTTGGTAATAGTAGAAGGTATTTGCACACTTATAGATACCCAGGGAAAGCCCACTAATTGGCTAGGGCGGTGGAAGGATCCTAGGATGTCTATTTGTTTTTAATTGTGAGAGTCGCCACCTATGTTTTTAGAGGAACATAAGAAAAACATAGAAATAGCCTAATTTATGTACAAAACCAGATATTTGGGAAGAGAAGGGTTCGGGGGTTAGGTGACGGAGTGTGAAGTACTTAAACACCCACTCCGCCCCGCTTACGCGGGTCTTGCTACTAAAGGTGTTCTAGTGCAAAAAAAGTCCTTCAATTGTTAAATAGTGCTAACAACTACAATGTAAAGAAGAGGGGGGTTGCAAAGGGAAATAAAAAAGAATTATTTTATTGATTAATTTATGCTAAAGATTACATTAAGAGAAGAATAGTAAATTGAAGTAAAGATTGAAATGTAGGGAGATGACCTTAACCAACTTTAATATAATAAAGTGATCATTTAGTCATGTCCCATTGATGGAGATTGCATACATTGACTAAGACATGAAAAATAGAAGAAGAAAGAGGAAGTTGTACCTTAAGAAAGAAGAACCTCAAACTTTAACTTGAAGATGGAGTTGTTGTAGAGAAATTGTTGTGTAGAAATTTGTGTAGAGTTTTGTTATTAAAACTCTTGTTGGGAGAATTTGTGTATAGTAAAAGTGTAGAGAGAATTTGAGGTCCCTTCCTAAGGTAAAAAATAGAGGTTTTTATAGGTGAAAAAGAGAGGAAAAGATGGCTTTTCAACCAATAAGAAAATAAATAAATAATAAAGAGAAAATCAAATAATAAATAAAAGAAATATTTTGTTTTAAAGAAAATGCTAGAATAATGGGATTGGAGGTTACAAAACTATGGGGGGATGAATGTGGAGGTAAAAAGAGTTATTTTTGCCTCAAGAAGAGATGTTGTAAATAAGAAAAGGGAGGGAAAATGGTGCAATCCGTTACTGCCAAAGTGGGAAGCGCGCGAGTCCCGCTTTGGGGGCGAGACGCGCGCGTGGCTCACTGGCAGTGTCGGAGGCGCCCGCGGGTAAAAATGGCAGAATGACAAAAATGACTCTAAAGTTAATTCTGTTATGCAGTTTAGTCCAAAACTAACGGAATCAGTTAGGAAATTAACTGAAGTAACAGAAATTAACAAAAATAAGTTAAATAAAAATACTATGTATGCAATCGGGGTGAGAGGTCCAAGGCGGGGTGTCTACAGAGCCCCTCAGCGACGTGGATTGCAAAGAAAAATACGTTGACGAAAGAAAGACAACCGCTGAGGACATCGACAAAGAAAAAGAAGGAAGAGAAAGCAAAGACTTAATGAAAGCATGAATTTGAAATTGCAAGAGATAGAGGTGCGCTCCCTGTGTGAGCTACTTTAGACGAGATGTGTTTGATGAATCCGTTAGTGAATCTATTGAATGAGTCCGTTGGTGAACCTTGTTGACGAATCCGTTAGTGAATCCATTGAATGAGTCCGTTGGTGAACCCTTATTGAAGAATCCGTTAGTGAATCTGCTTGATGAATCCGTTAGTGAATACATTGAATGAGTCCGTTGGTGAACCCTTATTGACGAATCCGTTAGTGAATCCTCTTGATGAATCCGTTAGTGAATCCATTAATGAGTCCGTTAGTGAACCCTTGTTGACGAATCCGTTAGTGAATCCGCTTAATGAATCCGTTAGTGAATCCATTGAATGAGTCCATTAGTGAACCCATGTTGATGAATCCGTTAGTGAATCCGTTTGATGAATCCGTTGGTGAATCCCTTGAATGAGTCCGTTAGTGAACCCTTGTTGACGAATCCGTTAGTGAATCCGTTTGATGAATCCATTGGTGAATCCCTTGAATGAGCCCGCTAGTGAATCCTTGTTGATGAATTCGTTAGTGAATCAGTTTGATGAATCCGTTGGTGAATCCCTTGAATGAGCCCGTTAGTGAACCCTTATTGACGAATTCGTTAGTGAATCCGTTTGATGAATCCGTTGGTGAATGAATCCGTTTGATGAATCCGTTGGTGAATCCTTTGAATGAGTCCGTTAGTGAACCCTTGTTGACGAATCCGTTAGTGAATCCATTTGATGAATCCCTTGAATGAGTCCGTTAGTGAGCCCTTATTGACAAATCCGTTAGTGAATCCGTTTATGAATCCGTTGGTGAATCCCTTGAATGAGCCCGTTAGTGAACCCTTGTTGATGAATCCGTTAGTGAATCCATTTGATGAATCCGTTGGTGAATCCTTTGAATGAGCCCGTTAGTGAACCCTTGTTGACGAATCCGTTAGTGAATCTGTTTGATGAATCCGTTGGTGAATCCCTTGAATGATTCCGTTAGTGAACCCTTGTTAACGAATCTGTTAGTGAATCCGTTTGATGAATCCGTTGGTGAATCCCTTGAATGAGTCTGTTAGTGAACCCTTGTTGACGAATCCGTTAGTGAATCCATTTGATGAATCCGTTGGTGAATCCCTTGAATGAGCCCGTTAGTAAACCCTGTTGACGAATCCATTTGATGAACCTGTTAGTGAATCCATTTCTGAACCCGTTCGTGAGTCCATTTGTCGAATCCGTTCGTGAATCCGATGGCTGAGTCCGTTTGTGAACCCTTTGCTGAATCCGTTTGTGAATCCATTTTTTGAATGCTTGTACCTATTATATGTATGCTTTTGCAGACATATGTGCTTGTGTGAGATGTGAAATAGAATTTGAGAGAAAATTGTGATTGTGGTGTGATGTGATTTGGGAAGCAGAGATTGCTTGAGAGAGATTTTTCGAGAATGGAGAAATTGCTTTTGTGTGCTGTGTGATTTTTGAGGAAAGTATTAATGAATGATGTTCATACCTTCACTTACCATGGCCGCTTGATTTGGGATGGAGATGTTGTGGCTTTGATGAAGATGATGAACTGCTCTCTTGCTTTCGATGGAATGTTGGTGAGATGACATTCTGAATGATGGGTTGGTCGTGCCAAAGGCTGCCTACGTATCCCTTAAAGGGAATCAGACCAGCATAGTTTAAGGATGATGGAGAACGCTGTAGAAGAAGCTAGGAGCAAAGCAAAAATGAAGCACCTACTTTTTATACAAGTAAGAAAAAGAAAAAGAAAAATATTTTTTTTCATTTTTTTTAGTTCGTGGGTGAACCATTTTAATCATTGTGTGTTCGTAAAGTCAACCCAAGATCAAGTCATGTTCAGTCGAAGTCCGGATTGCCTCGCTTGAATTCTGTCATCGCTGTTGTGCCCAACGAAGATTGATGTCTAGCCCCAAGAGATTTTTCGATTATGGGGCTTCAAAAGACTTTCGATGCCGAAATACCAAGGGGTTGCTGATTGTGAAGCCCCTAGAATGCCCTTGATGCCAAACTTTGAGTGACTTGCCTAGCCCCAATATTAATCAGCTCTTGGTCCATTTAAATAAATCGCCTTTTGTTGTTGACGTGAACAAGCCCAAGAGAAGATTATTGATACCAAGCTTCGAGAGATTGCTAAGCCCCAAATGTCATGTACTTATTGTTTGCAAGCTTTGAGAATGTGAAGACCTTTCGATGTTAAAGCCCCAAATTACCTTGGAATCGGCTCGGCATTGAGAGCTGATGCACCGTCGGGTAGGATTCTCGATAGAGATCTCCTTCTTACTCTTATTGGGGAGATGCATAGCCTCATTGTGGTCGGTACCCAAATGGTGGAAAGCTTATGTCAAAAGATGCAGTAACAGGCACGAGCACATATGATAAAAAGGCTTTTCATCATGCATTTTGAGAGACTTTGAGGATAGTCTCACACATTTTTCTTGAGCGTAGCCCCTAAGGCTCAATAACTGTCAAATGAAGAAAAAAGAAGCTCTCGTTCTTGAGTCACATAGCCCTTAGGGCGTCATCATCTGTCTAGTAAGAGACTCGTCCTCGTGTGGGGGAACAAACATAAGAGGACATGGAAAGAGCTACTCCATTTCTCGGGAAGCCTTTCGACATACTGTAGGGGCATATGCTTGGAGAAGTTTGAAAACTGAGTCACACGTTGTTTCCATTTGCTGCCCAAACCAATTGACTTACTAGGGACTATTTGTGCAACCTCATACCCCATATTGATCATGAGCTCATTCTCGGACGGGTCTTCTTTCACATGAGCCCCAAAAATGCACATTGCAAGAACAATCTCTCTTATGCCAATAACCCAAGACAACCTTTGATTGTGCCGTATCTTGTCGAGCCTTTTTCAATTCCGAAGTTGAATCGGTGGTGAATTGACTTGCTGAGGAGATTTAATGTAGAACTTGTCTTCTTTAGAGGCCGGGGATCTCCATTTCTCTTTCCCTTCTCTCTCTCACTCTCTCATTTTTTTATGACGCACCCTGTTTTTTGCCTAGACCGCCCTTTCAGGTTTTCAATCTAGCGGGCATCTCTTTTGCGTCTTCATTTTTTTTTTGACTCAATTAATGAGGAAGTGTGCATTGACTCTAGCTGAGGATGAGAGACATGTGATTTTGCGGTGTACACCTTTTGTCACTAATGATGAGTGACATTGACTTAACTAGGGAAGTGGCCCCTAGTATTGACTTCATGTATTTTTATTTATTGAATGACTTACGAAGGCAAGTAAGTCATTAAGGGAGAAGAGAAGGAAAGCCCCAATTTGATTGCAAGAAATTGGGAGTATCCCTGAAAGATAAGAAGCTCGTAGACTCGATAAAGAACGTGAAATTATTTCAAATCTAGGAAAGTTGTTCAATCTTGAGGTGATTAATTCATTGGCAAATGAATCATACAAAGATGTCTTCACAAGTTCGAGATGAAGGCCAAGCACCATAACGCACTAGGGCTAAACATATCTTCTTTCTTGCATGAGACCGGACCCGCAGGTTGCCTACGTTCCTCCAGTGTAGAGGCTCAGGTCATCGTAGTTCTTGTGGATTCTCCTTTCTCCATGATGGTTGTCGATGTAGCTTTGTCCTTTGTTGGTGGATGGAATGATGATATTGTTGTGAACTTCTTTGAATGAGGGGGAATTTTTTTTTTTTTTTTTTTTTTTGTGCTCTAACTTTTGCCTAGGTTGATTTGAGGATTTCAACCTAGCGAGCTCTTTTTTTTAATCCCCCTTTGAAACATTGCTTGATATTTCTTCATGGTTGTTGCTCCATCTTGCTTTGGCACTTGATGTTTTGGATTTGTCGTTGATGTTGTCGCCTTCGTCACGATGTTTAGCCCCTAGGCGTTCAAGTGATAGCCTTCGTTCCAAAACTTGTTTAGACATCTTTTCATTATTTTGCCAATAATTAAATTGAACAACTTGGAAAGTGTATGAGGACAAGAACGACTTTTATTGGATAAGACCGACTCAAACTTTGACATTAATGAGAAGGAAGAAAACTTAATGCACACATTAGAGGACTTTGATTTTTTTTTTAAAATCCTATTTCTAGGTAGAGAAAGAGAAACGGAGATTGTCGTCGTCGTCCCCCATGTCATTGTAGTTCTCCTTGTGGCATGATCTCTTGTTGAAGCCCCATTTCAAATCTGAGCCTCTTCCTTGATGAGTTGCTCTTCACCCAAGGTAAATTCACCATTGTCGATCAAATCTTGGATGATGTTTCGGAGAAGGAAGCATCCCTCGGTAGTGTGGCCGCTATGCTGATGATAGCCACAATATTTGTGATGGGCATGGTTGGCGTTGATCGTCTTGGGTTGGTACCCTTGTAAAGGCTTGATCTTTCCACATGCCACCAATGTTTCAAATGCTCCGGCTCGAGTAATTCCTAGGAGAGGAGTGAAAATTCGGTTGTTGGTGGCACCTTTTTGACTTTTGAGGGACGGCCCACTTGAGCATGTTTTACCATTGACCTTTGCCTTGTTGTCGGTGAATTCTTGCCAGCGGACCTTGAGTTCGGAAACCTCTTCTTTGTGAATTCTCCTCTCGAGATCAAAACGGGCTTGCCATAAATCGTCCTTGCGGCGGGCATCCTCGACAAGTCTATCCATTTGTTCCCCCATGGCTCTCATTATGTTGAAGAGCCTTTCGTTGGACACGGAAATGCACCCACCATTGTTGTTGTTGTTGTTGGAAGCCATTGGACCTATTGAAAGCGCACGGTTGATCTTAGGATGGCCCCACACACACTTTTTGAGTAAAATAATTTCACCCACAAACAAGAGAAAAGACTCAACCACATAAAGAAAAAGACTTTTTATTTATTTATTTACAAAAGTCGGAAGGACGGAGTCCTTTTTGGAGTTTCTAGAAAAATAGTGGAATCGTCACACTAGTATATAGACCTTCTCGCGGTCCCATATACTCATCGGATTCCACCACGTTTGTGATACCTACATGTGACGGGATTAAACTAAATTAATGTCATAAAGCATACATGCGGGGACAGATTTTTTATTTTCGTCCATAATAATCACTTGGGGACCGAGTTTTATTTCGTCCATAATAACCACTTGTTTCTTTTGGAAACGGCATGTATGATTTGATGACATTAGTTTAGGAAAATCTCGACACATGAAAACCGACTTGGTCACGGAGTGTTAGACCCTAACTAGAATTGTGTTGGCTTGTGCTCAGCTAAAGAGAGGCTTAAGGTCACCCCCGGCATGTAGTCATGAACTACGCCACAAGCTTAGGTTTACCGCTTCGAGAGAGTCAAGGTCGGGTGGTGCTTGAAACTCTCTAGGACGGGCCTCGATGGGTTTGGGGTTATGGACTTGTGCGACTCGATAGTGAGCAATTCATAGGAATATGTGCATGTAGTGTGAGGTCAAGCCAAGTGACAAATAAATTTATTTTTTTCAAGAAATAAAAAACAAAATAAACACATATTTACAACTTTCGAATCACCCGTGTGACCAATAAAATAAACAGAAAGTAAAATCATTCATGTGCAGGCCCGGTGCCCACACACTGTTAAAATTGTTCTGTTTCTGTGCACTGTTTTGTTCTATTCTGGAAAATGGCCCAGAAGCGCGTGCATTTGGGCGCCTACTCGGGAGGCGCACGCGTTAGGTAAACTGGGGCGGAGGCGCCCGCTTCTGGGTGAAAACCTGGAAGTCAGTGGGTTCAATGGATTGCCTTGACCCTAAATAATAAAACTTTCCCCTGTAGTAATTGTTAGCACAAAAACATGAAATGGAAGGACAAGAAGGAAGGCGGGTGATTCTGGTAATTGGGGTCGGACGCGCTCGCTTTAGGCCAAGAAGGCCAGAGACACGCGCTTCCAACCCTTTTTACCAGAATGCCCAGAAAACAGAATAAAAGAACACCAAAAGCAGAAACGCAAGTTTAACCCTCTAAATTATCCCAGCGGAGTCGCCACTGTAGATACCCCGGGAAAGCCCACTACTTGGCTAGAGCGGTGGAAGGATCCTAGGATGTCTATTGATTTTAATTGTGAGAATCGCCACCTATGTTTTTAGAGGAACATAAGAAAAACCTAGAAATAGCTTAATTTATGTACAAAACCAGAGATTCGGGAAGAGAGGGGTTCGGGGGTTAGGTGACGGAGTGGGAAGTACTTAAACACCCACTCCGCCCCGCTTACGCGGGTCTTGCTACTAAATGTTGGAACCACACAACGAATCACACCTTGGTTTCATAAAGAGGTTGCTCATTACAAGCGATCAAAATCCCACAACAATGGCAAAACTATGGGGATAAATGTGGAGGTAAAAAGAGTTCTTTTTGCCTCAAGAAGAGATGTTGTAAATAAGAAAAGGGAGGGAAAATGGTGCAATCCGTTACTGCCAAAGTGGGAAGCGCGCGAGTCCCGCTTTGGGGGCGAGACGCGCGCGTGGCTCACTGGCAGTGTCGGAGGCGCCCGCGGGTAAAAATGACAGAATGACAGAAATGACTCTAAAGTTAATTCTGTTATGCAGTTTAGTCCAAAACTAACGGAATCAGTTAGGAACTTAACCAAAGTAACAGAAATTAACAAAAATAAGTTAAATAAAAATACTATGTATGCAATCGGGGCGAGAGGTCCAAGGCGGGGTGTCTACAACACTTCCTTTTCTTTTTCTTGAAGCTGCGGTTTCCTTGGGTTGAGCCGCAGGTTTGGACCTAACTGCCAGCTCCCCCTCAGCCAGAGCATCCTTTGCTAATTCCTCCAACCCTAATCTTTCAAGGGTGGCTTTTTAAGCTTCTTCTCTCCTTTGGCTTGCCTTAGCCAAGTCAACAATCTAGCCAGTGTAAGGCTTACCTGACTTGTTCAGTTTGGCTTCAAGATATGGGCCTCTTTGTGCAACTGGCAAAGGGTTTGCATTCCAAATGGCTTGAGCTAATCGCCAGCCAAACTTGGTTCGGAATGCATCAAACTTAGCATCTCCAAAAATTGTCTTGTCGGCTAGGGCCATCCAGTATGCAGGGTTAACCGATGAGAAATTAAAAATGACCTCTTCTTGGTTCAGGAACTTTGTCAGTAACCGACAGTGAGTTCTGATCTTTGACTTGCCAGCGGCTTTGTTTGAGTTGTGGTGGTTTAGAGCGTTCAGCAACTCATTCATTATGATTTTAGGCCAGTGAAGTTGCTTGCCTTTGTAGATAGCCACACAGTAGTTATACTGTTCTGAGGTGAAATTGTTGTGGTTTCCATTCTTGCACATTATCCCACTATCAACCAGATCACAGATGTGGGTCATCAGCTCTCCAAAGTCCTTCTTAGCTGAATTCCTAGTTGTGAATGTCCTCATTCCAATTAACTCGATGGTTGTATTAGCCAACATTTCAGCACTAGGAGCCATTTCACCAGAATACTCAAGACCGGCTAGAGCACCAATCTTGGTGGCGGTTAGGATCATGGTTTTGCCACAAACCTTAGACTTGATAACATCCTCAATCTGAATCTTATTTGTTTCCAGATTTCTGATCTCCTCTCCTTTGCCATTCAGAAGTGGAGTGCTTATCTTCACACCATTTTCGAAGAACTCAGAACAGATGAGAAGTACAAACCACAGCTCATCCAGCATGAATAGCGGTTTGGTCTTGGATTTCTTCAGTAACCTCATAAGTTCTTTGCCAACTGCATCCTTTTTTAACTCAGCCTCAGGTATTCTAGAACCTGGTACAAAGTTCGTTGTATCCTAAAAATGATTAAGTTAGAAAAATTGAATAACTTGGGGCGGTTTGATCCTTATGGTTAAACCGTGCGGTTTGAGCAAGGCACACAATAGCGGCTAGAGGATCCTAACAATGGATACATCGCATGAAGCATGGATCAAAATGAGAGGATTTTGAAAATGGTTTTGAATGCACGAAGAACATGAAGAACAGAGTATGAACATGAACTCAAAAATATAACCAAAACATGAAAGAAATATACCAAAATGATCCTAATGAGCAGATTCTAACAAAGTCCTAAACAAGTAAGGGCAAATAACAACAAAATAACCCAGAATCTGACAAAATATGCAAAGAACGCCGAAAACCCAAAATGTCGATTTTGTTCAAAATTGAACACAAATCACAAGAACAAGCACATAATCAGTATATAAAAGCATTTAAAAGCATTATCCAACCAAAATATAGAAGAAAAAGCAAGAAATAAGAAAGGAATATGAACAAGCTTTTGATCTTCAACAATGGCGAATAAGAACATTCAAGTAAACTGAGTTATGGGTGTTAGAGTGTGACTTTGAAGAAAAAGAAGAAAAGCACAAGAAGCATAAGTTCGGCTGAGCTACGGGGAGGATTCGGCTGAGTGTTGTGATGGGTTCGGCCGAATCGGGCAGTTCCAAGCTGTTCCGGATTTTGGTGGATTTCTGGCTTGTGGGGAAAGTAAATTAAGTCCTTTTGGGATTTAATTTAGGAATCCTTATATCTTCTGGTTTATGTCTCTAGCATTATAAATACTAGCCATAAATTAGTATTTTTCTGTGTGATCAAAGACATAGAGAGAGAGAGAGAGAGAGAGAGAGAGAGAGAGAGAGAGAGAGAGAGAGATCATCAATTCTAGATCTAGGGATTTGCATAGATAGGAACTTTGTGATCAAAGTTCATGCAAATATAGATTAGTGTGATAATCTTCTTGTAATTGTTTCTCCACCATAATAATATTTGTTTCCCTTTGCCAGTGGACGTACCAATAGGTTGTTGGTGAACCACGTAAATTCTGTTTTGTTGATTTGGGTTCATTATTATCTCCAATATCTTGGGTCTGATTTACTAACAAGTGGTATCAGAGTCTGGTTAGTTGAGAAAGGTCATGGCATTCCGTTGCGGTAAAAGAGATGGATTCTGGGATGGACCAGAAAATCAACAAGTTCTATGGGAAGAACAGTTTTAGTTTATGGCAGATCAAGATGAGAGCCATGTTGCAAAGACAAAGTTTGTGGGCTCCAGTGGCTCCAGTGGCTGCTACAATAAGGGATCACAAAGATCCAAAAGGAAAGGCAGAGGCCGTTCCCACAATTGAGGATTCGAAGAAGGCTGCAAACATGATAGTATTGGATGAAAAGGCTCATTCAATGATTATCATATGTCTTGATGATGAAATCCTAGCAGAAGTAGCGGATCAAGAAACAGCAGGAGGCTTGTGGCTGACGTTAGAGAAGATGTATTTGATGAAGTCTCTAACCAACAAGCTCTATATGAAGAATAAATTATTTACTTTCCATATGTCTGAAGGTACGCCTATCAATGATCACCTAGATCGATTTTCTGCTTTATTACTTGAATTGCGTAATATAGAGGTGAAAATCGATGATGAAGATACTGCTTTAATTCTTTCGGTGTCTCTACCGTAATCATATGAATCATATGTTGATTCATGTTTAAACAAATAGACAATTACTCTGGAGCAAGTAAAGTCTGGTCTGAAGACTAGAGAACTGCGTCGAAAGGCGAGTGGTACTAGTACAGAATCTCAGTCATCAGGTTTGGCTGCAGAAAGCAGCAGGGGGCATGGTCGAAGGAACGGAGGTTCTAGATGGGGTCCAAGACCTGGAGATATCTATAGTTATTTCAAGGTGAAGGGCATTGGAAATCTGACTGCCCAAAAAAGAAGAGAGAGCAGCAGGGAAAATCTGAGTCGACTACTGCGGCGGCAAGCAGTGACAATCTGGATGAGGATTGTGAGTATGCCCTGGTAACTGAAGAAGAAGCATTCAAGGAAGTTTCATGGGTTCTAGATTCGGGTGCGTCTTATCACATGTGTTCGTTCAAGGAGCAGTTTACAACGTACGAGCGGAAAGATGGAGATCGTATTTATATGGCTAATGTATCAGTCTGCGAGGTAGTTGGCATGGGCTTCGTAAAGGTGAGAACTTCTGGTGATAAATTTTTTACATTGAACAAGGTAGGACATGTTCCACAAGTAGCAAAGAATCTGGTATCACTTAGTCGGTTGGACAAGAAGGGATACAATTTCAAAGGTGAAGGTAGAGTTTTGGATGTCTACAAAGATTCAGATGTGATTCTGAAGGGTGAAAGAAAAGGTTCCTTCTATATCCTCCAAGGTTCTAAGATGGGTGAGGGTGTTGACGAGCTGGTGGAGCAGCGGTTTACTCTAGGCGGGAGTGAACTGGGCAAGCCACGGCTAGAAAATCAACACACACCAGTTTTAACTGTCATGGTTGGCAAGATCCAGTGTCGACTGGATGGGACACATCTGAATGACTGTTAATTACCCATTAGGGCGATTCTGAGTGCCCGTAGGTGCACGTCTGGGTATCTGTAGGATACATGCATGCAGAATATCTGATTGTCCAAAGGACAAAGTTGTTTGTCTGGTGAGGCAAATTCTGAGTGTCTTGAAGATACATGGCTAGCGAAAAAAATTGTTGTCCGAAGGACAAATCTAGTGTCTTTGATGAAAGACAGACTGAGGCAAAGGTGGAGAAATATGTTTCTGGTACGAGGGATGTGGCTCCAGGTGGAGTCTATATCGGTAGCTCATCCATTTGAATTATTAGGGGAGACTCAAAGTCAAGGTGGAGATTGTTAGAGTATGACTTTGAAGAAAAAGAAGAAAAGCACAAGCAGCATAAGTTCGGCCGAGCTTAGGGGAGGATTCGGCCGAGTGTTGTGATGGGTTTGGCCGAACCAATGTCATGACTCCGCCGAATCGGGCAGTTCCGAGTTGTTCTGGATTTCGGTTGATTTTTGGCTTGTGTGGAAAGTAAATTAAGTCATTTTGGGATTTAATTTAGGACTCTTTCTATCTTCTGGTTTAGGTCTCTAGCATTATAAATACTAGCCATAAATTAGTATTTTTCTGTGTGATCAAAGACATAGAGAAATAGATCAATAATTATAGATATAGGGATTTTCATAGCTAGGAACTTTGTGATCAAAGTTCATGCAAACATAGATTAGTGTGATCATCTTCTTGTAATTGTATCTCCGCCATAATAATATTTGTTTCCCTTTGCCCGTGGACGTAGCCAATAGGTTGTTGGTGAACCACGTAAATTCTTTATTGTTGATTTGGGCTTATTATTATCTGCTATCTCTTGGGTCTGATTTACTAACAATGGGTTCAAGAAATCATACCATGTCTGGCTTGGAGGATTTGGAGGTAGATGGAGTAGCATCAACAGATACAGTGGATTTCTTAGGTGCCATTTCGAATTTGTTTAAGTTATAGAATGATTTAGAGAGAGAAAAACAGAGAGAAAGTACCATGAGCAGATGAGAGAGAAAATATTTTTGCTAAATTGAGGAAGAAGGTAAAAAGGTAAACTGAATAAAAATTTGTCTTTAATAATCAAGTGACTGCCTCGGGTAGTGGATCGGTCATGACGGCTGGGTGGTTATGATAGAATGTCATTCGTCAACGAGTCAAGAGTCCTTTGCCTTTAATATGAAGCAGTGATAATTTCATAAAGGTCTTTAAATGAACTGACATAAAGTAGGGACTAAACTGCAATTATACGTACCTGTGCAGTTTGGTGAGCAAACCGACATACCTGTTCTCCTTATTCAGTTTGGATGAAACCGATGCCTTTCAATTCTATCAGCGATTTCACTTGATCAAAACGAAGTACTGGCTTAAGTGATTCAGTTTGGGACAATCCGATGTCATCCTTCTTCACTCTGCAGTTTGACTGGAATTTCTTCTTTTGAACCTTTATCGACGTGGTTTCAATATTGATTGTACCGCAAGCTATTTTTGTATTTTCTAAATATGGCCAAAATACTTAACAAAAATTATTAGAAACAAGAAATAAATAGACATGAAGTTTTAAGTTAGTTCTAGCATACCCATTTCTACTCTTAAATGAAAGAACCTGTTATTTTCCAACGGTTTGGTAAGGATATCTGCAATTTGATCATCGGGTCCCACCTTTGCTAGAAAAATGTTTTTCTTTTCAACATGGTCTTTGAGGAAATGATATCTTATATCAATGTGCTTGGTTTTTGAGTGCTGAACTTGATTATTGGAGATGGATATAGCTGCAGTGCTATCACAAAAGATAGGATAATTCTTTTCAAATACTCCATAGTCTTCCAATCGTTGTTTCATCTAGAGAATTTGAGAGTAACAACTTCCATCCACAATGTATACAGCTTCAGCGGTTGAGACTGAAACCGATGCTTGTTTCTTGCTGGACCATGATACTAGCCTTGTTCCAAGGAACTGACAAGTACCACTTGTACTCTTTCTATCAATCTTACAAGCTGCAAAGTCAGCATTTGAATAACCTAATAAATCAAATGAAGATTCTTTGGAGTACCAAAGTCCAAGGTTAACAGAGCCACATAAATATCTAATAATATGTTTAACAACTATAAGATGAGATTCTCTAGGGTCAGCTTGAAATCTAGCATAAACAATGAACATAATATCTGGCCTACTTGCAGTTAAGTAAATAAGAGAGCCAATCATGCCTCGGTAAAGTGTCTGATTAACTTTCTTACCTTTTTCATCACGATCCAAACTGCAGGCCTTTGTCATTGGGGTATCAACTGGATTTGCGGTTTCAAGCCCAATTATTTTGATCAAGTCTTTAGTGTATTTGACTTGATTGATGAAGATTCCATCATGACATTGCTTGATTTGGAGTCCGAGAAAGAATGTCAACTCTCTTATCATACTCATCTCAAATTTACCTTTCCTTAGATTCTCAAACTTAACACACATAGATTCATTTGTAGAACAAAAAATAATATCATCAACATAAATCTGAACTAATAATGAATGACCTTTGTGTTTAGCAATAATGAGAGTTGTATCAATTTTTCCTCGAGAGAAGCCTTGTTCAATATGAAATTTAGATAGAGTGTCGTACCATGCTCTTGGAGCTTGCTTGAGTCCATATAGGGCCTTCTTGAGCTTGAAGACATAATTAGGGAATTTGTTGTCTTCAAATCCTGGCGGTTGGGATACATAGACTTCCTCTTGTAGTTCACCATTTAGAAATGCACTCTTCACATCCATTTGATATAGCTTGAATTTCTTGAAGGAGGCATATGCCAAAAACAATCTAATGGCTTCAAGTCTGGCTACAGAGGCAAATGTTTCATCATAGTCTATTCCTTCTTTTTCCCTATAACCTTGAGCAACCGACCTAGCTTTGTTTCTTGTTATAGTACCATTTTCATCCATCTTGTTTCTGTATACCCATTTTGTTCCAATTACAGTGTGATCTTTGGGTCTTGGAACTAGAGTCCAAACTCTGCATCTTTCAATTAATTAAGCTCTTCTTGCATTGAAGCTACCCAACTTGGATCACTTATAGATTCATCAACTTTCTTAGGTTCCATTTGAGATAATAGTGCAGTTGAGAACAAATTGTGCCTATCTCTATGAGTTAAGCTACCTCTTGTTTGAACACCAGAAGTGATAGGACCAATAACATTTGCAGTTCGGTGGTCTCTATGCTCATTGATTTTTGGAGGGAGGTCTTCATGAACCACTATTTCTTGAAGATTTTCTAGAGGGGACTCTTCTTGATAATCATTGAAATCTTCATTAAAGGTGAGGGTTAGAACTGGTTGAACTACTTGAATGGAATCAGATGACAGCGGTTCTACAGCAACACCATGTGAGGTTTGATTTGGTGCGGCCGGAGGACCTGATGGAGCGGTTTGAGTAAGTTGGTGTAGATACCCCGGAAAAGCCCACAACTTGGCTAGAGCGGTGGAAGGATCCTAGGATGTCTTTTTGGTTTTAATTGTTAGAGTCGCCGCCTATGTTATTAAGGGAACATAAGAAAAACCTAGAAATAGCCTAATTTATGTACAAAACCAGAGATTCAGGAGAGAAGGGTTCGGGGGTTAGGTGACGGAGTGGGAAGTACTTAAACACCCACTCCGCCCCGCTTACGCGGGTCTTACTACTAAAGGTGTTCTAACGCTAAAAAGTCCTTCAATTATTGATATTAAAAATGTGCTAACAATTACATAGTAAAGAAAAGGAGAATTGCAAAATGAAATAAAGTGAATTGTTTTATGTATTAATTCATGCGAAAGATTACATTAAATGAAGAATAGTAAATTAAACTAGAGTTTAGAATGTAGAGAGATAACCCTTAACCAACTTTAATGTAATAAAGTAATCATTTGGTCATGTCCCATTTGATGGGGATTGCATACATTGACTAAACAAATAAAATAAGAGAAGAAGAATAAAGTACCTTTAGAAAAGAAGAACTTCAAATTTTAACTTGGAGATGGAGTTGTTGTAGATAAATTGTTGTGCAACACTTTGTGTAGTGTTGCTTGTAGAGAAATGTTGTTGAGAGAATTTGTGTAGAGTTTAGGTGTAGAGAAAGTTCAAGTCCAAGGTCTGAAATTGAGGTTCAAGGTCCATTTCTAAGGCAAAAATAAGAGGTTTTATAGGTGAAAAAGAGAGGAAAATATGGTCTCTCAACCAATAGGAAAATAGAATAAGGAGGGAAAAGATTGCAATCCGTAACTGCCATAATAGGAAGCGCGCGAGTCCGGCTTTTCGGGCGAGACGCGTGCGCGGCCCACAAGCAGTGCTGGAGGCGCCCGCGGGTAAAAATGATAGAATGACCCTAAAAGTTAAGTCTGTTATGCAGTTTAGTCCAAAACTAATGGAATCAGATAGGAATTTAACTGAAGTAACATAAATTAACGAAAATAAGTTAAATAAAAATACTATGTATGCAATTGGGGTGAGAGGTCCAAAGCGGGGTGCCTACAGAGCCCCTCGGCGACATGGATTTCAATGCAAAATGCGTCGAAAAAAGAAATACAACCACCGAGGACATCGACAAGAGAAAATAAAGACTCGATAAAAATGGGAGATTGGAATAACAAGGGATAGACGTGCACCCCCTGTGTGGGTGACTTGGATGGCTGTTGATGGAGGGGACGGTGATCTCCGCGATTCATCATGGATGAATTTCTTGATAAAAATGTCGGTGATATGAGACGGCTCATCGTGCCAAAGTTTAGAGTCCGATTAGCGGACTTTTGTAATCTTTTATGCCTCACCTGGAAGCTGAGTCTTCTGGCGTAGTCCTTTAATGTCTCACCTGGAGACGAACACCCTATATGTAGTGTAGTCTTTTATTCCTCACATAGGGCTGACTCTTCGGGCGTAGTCCTTTGATGTCTTCACCTGGAGACAGACCCCCTGTATGTAACGTAGTCTTTTATGCCTCACATGGGGCTGACTCTTCGGGCGTAGTCCTTTGATGTCTTCACCTGGAGACAGTCCCCCTGTATGTAATGTAGTCTTTTATGCCTCACATGGGGCTGACTCTTCGGGCGTAGTCCTTTGATGTCTTCACCTGGAGACGGACCCCCTGTATGTAATGTAGTCTTTTATGCCTCACATGGGGCTGACTCTTCGGGCGTAGTCCTTTGATGTCTTCACCTGGAGACGGACCCCCTATATGTAATATAGTCTTGTATGCCTCACATGGGGTTGACTCTTCGGGCGTAGTCCTTTGATGTCTTCACCTGGAGATGGACCCCCTGTATCTAATTGCGATTGTATTTGTTGCTGTGGTATCGGATGCCAAGAGACTCACTCATTTACCTGTTATGTGTGTGCTTTGCAGATATATATTTTTGTGTGTGAAGAGAAATTGTGCTTGCGGTGTGATGTGATTTGAAAAGCAGAGATTTGCATGAGATAGAGATTTTGCAAGGATGGAGAAATTGCTTTTGTGTGCGATGTGATTTGAAAGGAGCTTTGATGGATGGTGTTCATACCTTCACTTACCATGTTCGCTTGATGGATTTTTGATGTTGCGGAGGATGCTTTGATGGGGAATATTGGTGAGATGACATTCTGGATGATGGGTTGGTCGTGCCAAAAGGCTGCCTACGTATCCCTTGAAGAGAATCAGACCAGCGTAGTTCAAGGATGATGGAGAACGCTGGGAAAGAAGCTAGGAGCAAAGCAAAATGAAGCACGTACTTTTTACACAAGTAAGGAGACAAGAAAAAGTAAAATAAAAATCTTTTTGTGGTTTTTTTTTAAATATTAGAAGGAAAAGAATATGTACACATGTGAGAAAAAGTTTTTTTTTTTTTTTTAGTTCGTGGGTGAACCATTTTAACCATTATGTGTTTGTAAATCCAACCCAAGATTAAGTCATGTTCGGTCGAAGTCCGAATTGCCTCGCTTGAATTATGTTGTCGTTGTTGTGTCCAACGAAGATGGATGTCTAGCCCCAAGATATTTGTCGATTGTGGAGCTCCAAAAGACTTTTGATGCCGAGATACCAAGGGATTTTTGATTTTAAAGCCCTTAGAACGCCTTTGATGCCAAACTTTGAGTGACTCGTGAAGCCCCAAGATAAATCAGCTCTTGGCCCATTCAAATAAATCGCCTTTTGTTGTTGACGTGAGAAAGCCCCAAGAGAAGATTATTGATACTAAGCTTCGAGAGATTGCTAAGCCCCAAATGTCATGTACTTGTTGTTTGCGGGCTTCAAGATGGTGAAGACCTTTCGATGTAAAGCCCCAAAATGTCTTGGAATCGGCTTGGCCTTATATTGGATGCACCGTTTGGTAAAACACTTGATAGTGATCACCCTCTTACTCTTGCTTGGAGATGAATGGACCTTTTTGTGGTTGGTACCCAAGTGGTGGAAGGGCCATGAGTAGCAAGGTCTTCGGAGATTGTGGTGTCGTCGAGGTTGCAGATGATAAGGTCTCGGTGTGGTAAGGTCCCAAATGGGTATGCTTGCTTGACTCTTCTTGAGTTGAACTAATGACGGATCTTCGGATGCAACTAGTGCTTTGACGCAACTTGATGCTTTTGATCTTGGAGAAGGGGGTGCTGAATTACAAAAACATTGGGATTATTACCCGCTATAACCCTGTTTTGATAGAGTTTATCATATTGAATATTTTTCCTTTTTCTAAAGACTTCCTTCATAATCTCGTCATAAGTCCTAACAAGAATTACCAATTTCATTCATACATCAGAGCCCTTATTTCAATCAAAGACCATTGACGTGAAGTAACAAGAGACCCTTGAAGCTTTCTTGGTTCCATGAAGCCATAAGACCATTCCCCATATTGAATTGCTCGGGTATCATCCCCAAAAAAGATTGTCAATTGCGAATCCCTAATATTGCCCTTTTTTGGATTACTGTAACGCCGTAGTCCAAAATATTATAGATTGTGAAGCCCCTTGAGACCTTCGGTGCCAAACTAATTGAGGAAGCTTCCAATGTTGCATATGACTTTCTAGGCCCATTATTGGGAGGTGAATTTAATTGCCAAGGAGACTTTCAAACTTGAGTGTAGCCCAGAGTGCCACCATTGATTATAAGTGGAGCAAGAAAGGCCTATCCTTGATTGGAGGAACAGGCATGAGCACATATGACAAGGAGGATTTTCAACATTCCTTTTGAAATACTTTGAGGATAGTCTCACACATCTTTCTTGAGCGTAGCCCCTAGGGTTCATTAACTGTCAAATGAATCAAAAGAATCTCTCGTTCTTGAGTCACATAGCCCCTAGGGCATTATCATTTGTCGAGCAAGAGACTCGTCTCATTTGGGGAAAAAGCATAAGAGGACATGGCAAGAGCTACTCCATTCTCGGGAAGCCTTCGACACACTTTGAGAGGCACATACTTGTAGAAGCTTGAAAACTGAATTACATGTTGTTGATGCTCGCTGTAGACACCCCTGTTGGGTATGCCCCACATATATCTCATTTTTATATGTAATAGGATCTATTAGATTTGATTGATCCATCACCTAAGTTTTATTTCATGGACTTTAGATCCTCATGTAAGAAGTATTTATACTTTATTTTTTTAGGTTGTCCATTGTTTATAGAATAGGCTTAGAAATAGGGCAAGAAGATCAAGATTCAAAGAAAAAATCACTCAGTGAGTTCGAGCCGCGCATATGCGCCCTCTGCGCTATGCGCCATGCGCCTTTCTTCATTCGCGGCCATGCGCCTCTCAGAAACGCGCACACAAGGATTTCTTCCTAGCTATGTTACGCGCCTCTGCGCCCCTTGATTTAAGCGCACACTTACTGTGCGCCTCTGGCTCAATGCGCCTCTTGGCTCAAACGCGCCTCAAATGGTTTATTCAACACTCAGTGATTTATTAAGACTCAAAGACTTGAAGAGAATTCAATACGCCAATGATCCAACGGTGGTTAAAAAGATACATATGCCCTAATCTATTGACACGTGTCCTCAACGGTCACATTTTGTTGAGTGTCAAAATGGCCGTAATATATGCATGCTCCAATCAACGAGCGACAGCTCATCTTATCCACAAGGATTTTCCAACGACTAGTTTTTTGAAGTTCACTATAAATACCCGTAACTTCAACATTTTGAAGTTGCTGAGTTTTGCTAAGAATTTCAAAATTTCTCTCTCAAAGCATTTGTTGAAGATTTGAAGATTGCCTTCGTTTTTCCAGATTTCCTCAAGAACATCTTCATACCTTCATCCTTAGCCAGATCTTCAAGCTATAACACTTTAGTTTCATTGTGCTCTAAATCATAAAGATCTAAAGAGCCTTGATACTAAAATCACAGACGCACCTCTTTAAGTTTGATCATTTAGATCCATCTTTTAGAGATACACCGTTTATTGTTTTGGATTTGTTCATTCATAGAATATAGATCTTGAGTTAGTGTAGAAGCTCAAAAG
>JAOWBW010000274.1:0-46343 GCA_026119855.1 Campanula takesimana
AATAGGGATAATTGCAGTTTGAGGAGGTGAAGAAGGAAGAAGAGGAAATCTCAAAAATCATCATTTAAAAGATGGAAGGTGAAGGCACAAATCTCCAATTCAACATAGGAGGATGGCTCTAGCAGTTAATTGTAGAAAGAATTGACTAGCAAGAGTGGGATCCATGAGTACCTGATCGGCAATCTCACCCATCACTTTGTCTGCAACTGAAAGAATTAGTGTTCAACTGCGGCTTCCACTCATCCTTGGGAAAGATAGCAAAAGGTTAGGGCGGCCAGCCTTCAAGAATCTAGCTTCGGCTTTGGCGGCGGCACGAGCATGGGCTTCCAGCCCTTCTTTCCCTAGAGGTTTCAGTTTTGAACCGCTTCAATATTTTGCTAAGTCGCAGCATTCTTTCGTTTCTTTGTCTTCGGTTTAATGAATGAAACCGATGTCTGTGAGATAGCTGAACTGGCGGCTGAGAGAGAGGTTGAGCTTGAGTAATAGCCGCGGTTGAACTGAAGGAAGAGGCAGTGGTTGAACCGACACAGAAGTAGATGCAAAACGGAGTTGGAGCATAGGTAAATCAGGAGATGAAGAGGGAGTATGCTCAGGTGAATCAAAGTCCAACTTTCTTTTAAGTGAAGGAGGAGAGACCTCAACCATCATTGGGTCAATGCCTGCCTTCCTCATCTCAGCTCTTTCTCTTAGCTCTCTTGCAAAAGCTCCTTCAAGAGGTGAGTGATCTCTTTTGTAGTCAGCCTCACTGAAGTCAATAGCGCCTGGTGGGCCTTGACTGCCAATGCTCTACATAATCCCTTTTCTTCACCAACTTCCTCTTCTTCTTTGGCGTTTTGAACCTCAAGAACTTCAACATCTTGCTCAGGTTCACCAAGTGCCTCAGACATATCAGTCTGCTCAGGCAATGCTGCAGCCTCAAACTCATTGGTTTGCTCAGGCTGAACCAAATGGTAGATACAGCGGTTTGTTCAACTAGAACCGCATCCTCAGACACTTCGGTCTGCTCAGGATCGGTTTAGAGGAAGGTTTAAGGTTGGGGAAGGCTTTGAAAATTTCAGCCAACTGTTCTTCAGAGAATTGAACAGATGGCGGTTTTAGAAGTGGAAGGTTTAGGAGGAGAAGGGATAGGAAGAAAAGATGAGGTGAGGGGATAAGTTCTGGAATGGATTTTGCCTTGGCGGCTTTAAGAGAGGAGGCATCCTTAGCAAAATTTAAGGATTTCTCCACATTTTGATGTACTGGAGAGAGGGGTTTAACTTGAGGTTTGGGAATAGAGGGTTTAGAAGGCGGTTTTGAAAGAGTAGGAGATAGTCTGATGGGGGAAAAGAGGTTGAAGAAGATGAAGGTTTAGATGACGGTTTGGATAAGGTTTTGGAAGGCGGTTTGATAGGTTTGCTTTTGTAATAACCGAAGGGATTTGAGCAGTTCCCTTTCTTTTCCTTGGAGCGGCGGTTTCCTTGGGACGAGCCGCAGGTATAGACCGAGCTGCAGGCTCCCCCTCAACCGCAGGCTCCCCCTCAGCCTGTACCGCGGTTTGAGCTAAATGACTTAACCCCAGTCGGTTTAGAGTGGCAGTTTGACCTTCATTTCTTAGCAGCGTAGCATGGGCCTGATCAGCAATGGCACCAGCATACGGTTTCCCCTGATTTGTTGAGCCGAGCTTCAGGAATGGGCCACGTTCGGCTTCAGGAAGAGGGTCCTCATTCCAAACAGTTTGAGCAAACCGCCATCCAAAGGTTGTTCTGAAGGTATCAAGTCTTGACAGTCCAAAGATAGATTTTTCACTAGGATCCAACCAATAGTCCTTGTGTTCAGTAGAGAACTTGAAAATGGCAGTATCTTGATGCAAGAACTTTGTCAGCAACCTGCAATGAGTTCTGACCTTGGATTTTCCAGCGGCTTTAGCAGCATGGAGGCGGTTTAGAGCATTTATAATCTCCTTCATCACAACCTTGGGCCAGTGCAGTTTCTTCCCTTTAAGAATGGCCACACAGTAAGCATACTGTTCACTTGTAAAGTTGTTGTGGTTTCCATTCTTGCACATAACTCCAGAATCTACCAGTTCACAAAGATGAGCCATCACCTCTCCAAAGTCCTTTTTGGAGGAATTCTTGTGGAGAAAGAGTTAACTCCATCAGCTCCATTGTAGTATTGCTTAGAAGTTCCGGTTTTATCCCCATAACTCCAGAGTTCTCAGACCAGCTAGAACTGCAATCTTGGAAGCGGTTAGGATCACTTCTTTGCCACAGACGGTGGACTTGATAGCATCTTCAAATTTAATTTCACCGGATTCCAGATCCCTTATCGGTTCTCCTCTTACATCTAGTAATTCAGCCTTCGTGGAGATCCCATTCTCAAAGAATTCGGCGCAGATAATAGTAACAAACTGCGGTTCATCCATAAGAAACAGAGGTAGCAGTTTAGCATCATTCACAGTTTGAGGAGCTTCCTTCCAACTGCATCTTGTTTAAGTTCATTCTCAAGAATCCTAGAACCGGGAACAAAGTTTGAGGGATCCTGAAAGACATTCTTAGTTAGAAATAATTTAAAGAATGATAGTTTGAATCCTTAAGCAAACCGCGGTTTGATTAAGTACTACAAACTATAACAAGGAATCCTAACAATGAAAACAGGCGGTTCAAGGAGAGTAAGGGTAAAAATGTAAAAACAAAGAATGAAGGAATAGTGAAGGCAAAATGGATCAAAGAGGGAAAATTTTGAAAAAGAGTTTGAATGCATGAAGAACACGAAGAACAGAGTATGAATATGCAAAACAAAATCTTAACCAAAATATGGAAAAATTATATCAAAATGATCACAGAGAGTAGATTCTAACAAAGTTCTAAATAAACTAAGACAAATAACAACACATGAACCCAGAATCTGCAAAATTTCGCAAGAACACCAAATAACCCCAAAATTGATTTTGCTCAAAATTGAACACAAATCTTAAAACAAAGTAATCAATCAGTGTATATAAGTAAATGCGAACACAAACCAACCAAGAAATTGAAGAAAAAGCATAAAATGATCAAAGGAAGATGAACAAGCTTTTAAGCTTCAACAATGGCGGATAAGTGAGATATACTGAGTTAGGGTTCAGAATTTCATACCATATCAGGCTTCGATGGTTTGGATGATGTAGAAGAAGAAGCAAGATCAATTGATTTCTTTGGTGCCATAGAAAATTTTGTTTAAGTAAGAAAATTTAGTGAGAACAGAGAGAGAGAAGGATGAATGCGTACAGAGGAGAGAGAGGGGTTTTTGCTAAAAAGAGTAAGAAGGTAAAAAGATAAATTGAAAAATGGTTTGTCTTTTATACTCAATTAACCACCTCGGGTAGTGGAGCGGGCATGACGGCTAAGGAAACTCAACCGTCAGTGTACCTGTCGATTCACATTTAATGCGGCAGAGATAATTGCAAAAAGGTCCTTAATGAATGAAGTGACATAAAGTAGGGACTAAAATGCAATTTCATACCTGAGCAGTTTTGCGTAAACCGACTTACCTTTTCCTTATTATCGGTTTTGGTGAAACCGATATCTTTCAGATCTATATTCGGTTTCAGTAGAGAAAACCGAAACCTTGCTTTGACAATTCGGTTTGGATAAAACTGAAATTGTTCTACTTGACTCTTCGGTTTGAGTGGAATCTTTAGCCGAACCATCTTGTTGCGGTTTTGTCTATTGAACCGCAAACTATTTGCATTTTCTTAATAGAGCCAAAATACTTGACAAATATTATTAGAACAAGAATAAATAGGCATGAATTATATTAAGTAAGTTCCAGCATACCCATTTCTCCTCGTAGATGAAAGAACCTAGAATTTTCGAGCGGTTTGGTGAGAATATCTGCAATTTGATCGTCGGTTCCCACCTTTGCTAGGAAAATGTTCTTCTTTTCAACATGATCTTTGAGGAAATGATATCTTATGTCAATGTGCTTGGTTTTTGAGTGTTGTACTGGATTGTTGGAGATTGATATAGCTGCAGTACTATCACAGTAGATAGGGCAGTTTTTCTCAAATACTTCATAGTCTTCCAACTGCTGTTTCATCCAGAGAATTTGAGAGCAACAGCTTCCAGCCGCAATGTATTCAGCTTCAGCGGTTGAGACTGAAACCGATGCTTGTTTCTTGCTGGACCATGATACAAGCCGGGTTCCAAGGAACTGACAAGTACCACTTGTGCTCTTTCTGCTTATCTTACATGCTGCAAAGTCAGCATCTGAATAACCTAATAGATCAAATGAAGATTCTTTGGAGTACCAAAGTCCAAGGTTAACAGATCCACATAAATATCTAATAATTCTTTTAACAGCAATAAGATGAGATTCTCTAGGGTCAGCTTGAAATCTAGCACAAACACAAACACTGAACATGATATCTGGCCTACTAGCAGTTAAGTAAAGTAAAGAACCAATCATACCTCGGTAGAGAGTCTGATCAACTTTCTTACCTCGTTCATCTTGATCCAAACTGCAGGCCTTTTGCATTGGGGTATCAACTGGCTTAGCGGTTTCAAGCCCAAATTTCTTGATCAAATCTTTGGTATATTTGGCTTGGTTGATAAAAATTCCATCATGACATTGCTTGATTTGGAGTCCAAGAAAGAATGTCAACTCTCCCATCATACTCATCTCAAATTTACCTTTCATAAGCTTCTCAAACTTAACACACATAGTCTCATTAGTAGAACCGAAAATAATATCATCAACATATATTTGAACTAATAATGAATGACCTTTGTGTTTAGCAATAAATAGGGTTGTATCAATTTTACCTCTAGAGAAGCCTTGTTCAATAAGAAATTTAGATAGAGTGTCATACCATGCTCTTGGAGCTTGTTTGAGTCCATACAAGGCCTTCTTGAGCTTGAAGACATGATTGGGATATTTGTTGTCTTCAAATCCTGGCGGTTGAGCTACATAAACTTCTTCTTGTAGTTCACCATTCAGAAATGCACTCTTCACATCCATTTGATATAACTTGAATTTCTTGAAGGAGGCATAGGCCAGGAACAATCTAATGGCTTCAAGTCTGGCTACAGGTGCAAAGGTTTCATCATAATCAATCCCTTCTTCTTGCCTATAACCTTGAGCAACCAACCTTGCTTTGTTTCTTGTAATGGTACCATTTTCATCCATCTTATTTCTGTATACCCATTTTGTTCCAATTACAGTGTGATCTCTGGGCCTTGGAACTAGAGTCCAAACTCTGCATCTTTCAAACTGATTAAGCTCTTCTTGCATTGCAGCTACCCAACTTGGATCACTTAGAGCTTCATCTACCTTCTTCGGTTCCATCTGAGATATCAGTGCGGTTGAGAACAAACTGTGGTTATCTCTATGTGTTAAGCTTCCTCTTGTTTGAACACCAGAACTGATAGGACCTATAACATTAGTTGTTGGATGGTCTCTATGCTCATTGATTTCTGGAGGGAGGTCATCATGAACCACTATTTCTTGAAGATTTTCCAGAGGAGGCTCTTCTTGATATTCATTGAAATCTTCATTGAAGGTGATGTTGGGAACTGGATCAACGGTTTGAATGGGATCAGAAGAATGCGGTTCTACAGCAACACCTTCGGTTTGATTTGGAGCGGCTGGAGAACCTGATGGTGCGGTTTGAGTAGGTTGGTCATTTGCGGTTGCACGATTAAGGTAAGATGTACCTGTCTCAAAACCACTGAAATCATCAGCAACATTTGGAGCCATATGTGGCTCAAGAAGATTATGTTCATCAAATGTAACATGGACTGACTCTACAATTTTTAAAGATGTCTTATTGAAACAACGAAAAGCTTTGGAGTGTTTTGAATAACCAACAAAAATACCTTCATCGGCCTTAGCATCAAATTTACCTCGATACTCTTTGCCATTGTACAAGATGTAGCACTTGCATCCAAATATCTTGAAGAAGGCAATGTTGGGTGATCTGCCTCTCCACAATTCATAAGGAGTCTTATTGTGAACTTTGATGATTAGGGAGCGGTTCTGGGTGAAACATGCGGTATTGATGGCTTCGGCCCAGAAGTATTTGGGAAGCTTTGCTTCTGCAATCATTGTCTTCCCGGCTTCAATCAAAGTCCTGTTCTTTCTTTCTACAACTCCATTCTGTTGTGGAACCCCAGCGGTAGAGAAGTTATGATCAATTCCATGATCATCACAATATTGAGCAACACCATTGTTTGTAAATTCGGTTCCATTATCTGAACGCACGGCAACAATGTCATCCAATTTTTGAGTTTGGAGCTGTCTAAAGAGAGCGGTTACGATGCCATAAGTATCATCTTTAGAGGCCATCATTTCCACCCATGTATATCTTGAATAATCATCAACCACCACAAGTGTATAGCGGTTTCCTCCAATACTGGCGGTTGGGACAGGTCCAAATAAATCCATGTGCAGCAATTGCAAACAGCGGTTCGTTGAAGGTGCGGTTTTACTAGGAAATGACTGTTTGGGCTGCTTTCCAAGCTGGCATGCTTTGCACTTTTCATCATGATGGTCAGCCACTTTGGGTAGTCCTTTTACTAGACCATCCCTGTGCAGTTTTGCTAGATACTTGAAGTTCAAGTGGCTGAGCCGCTTATGCCATAACCAGCTGCTTTCACTTATGTTTTTGGCTACAAAACAGAGGTCAGCAATAGAAACAATATTACTCAAATCTATCATATAAACATCACCTGTTCTGTTGCCAGTCAGTAGAGTGACTTCAGAGGAAGCATCTTTGATATAACAGTTAGTTGATGTGAAGATGCAGTTCATTCCTTTGTCACAAAACTGAGATATGGAGAGAATGTTGTGCTTGAGTCCTTCTACTAATGACACATTTTCAATAGTCACCTTTCCTCGTTTGATTGCTCCATATCCTACTGTTTCTCCTTTCTTGTTGTTACCAAACACTACTGGGGGACCTTTCATTTGGATGAAACTGCAGAGTAGTTCGGAATCTCCAGTCATGTGTCGTGAGCATCCACTATCCAAATACCAGAGATCCTTCTTCTTCTTCGTGGTTCCAGCCATAAAACATGAAATCTGAAAAATAAACATGAAAGGTTTTGGTCCCCCTTATTCCTTGGGTCCTAGGGTTAGCAGCTTTTTGGGACCCACACTTGTTTGACCTTAGGATTTTTACGTCCCTTGGCATTGGGTGTGAATCTTAAAAGACAATGACCAGCACTATGACCAAAATCAGCACAAATAGCACAATGAATAAATCCAGGTTTTGGTTGCGGTTTTACAAACCCTTTACTGACCTTCGGTTTCTCATGTTTTACTGGGTCAGCGGTTTTGGCTTTAACAAAGATTACCTTCTTGAGCTCAATCTTCCTCTTAGGTGCGGCTTTAGGGAAAATGATAGGAATTTCCTTAAACCGACTAGGAGCGGTTTCATCACTCAATACTTCCTTGGTTGCCTCAGCCGCTATGGATTTCTCTTTCCACTTTGAATCTCTCCCAGTCTGGTTTTTAGGGTATTCAAAGAAATAATTTTGCCTTTTAATTTCTTGTTTTGAGCCCTTTTTACCAGCATGATTAACCTTAGGAATTTCTTTGGTTTGTTCAGTAGGTTTCACACCACCTTCGGCACAGAGACAAGGACACTTACACCCATCATCGGTTTTAAACCCCAATCCACTTTTATCCGAAGTAGGAATTTGTGAATTTAGGATTTGTTCCACAGTGACACCAGACTTGGTCCATACATCGGTCACTTTTTGGAGGTCATCCCTTTGTACGGTAAGATCATGGATTTGGGTGAGAAGTACCTCGGTTCTGTCCTTCAGATAGCGGTTTTCATCCACAATAGTAGATACCCCAGCAATTTGGAGCTTGAGATTTTCAATTTCCTCCTTGTGGGATTTACATACACGTTGGGATTCTTCAAGTTCCGCAGCCATTAGTTTATATGCCTTTTTAAGTACAGTGTGTTGTTGACATATAATGTTTGCACGTTCTAGTACCTGATCATCATGACTTTGGTCTGCTTGAACCTCGGGAGTGTAGTTTGGTGTTGTAGGAGCTCTGCTTGATCTAGCCTCAGGAGTCTTAGGTGAAACTGACTTCATTTGTTGTTTTGGCAGTGGAAGGCTTTCGTCAATTTCAATTCTTTCTTCAAATCCCATGAGACAGAGATTAGCAGTTTCTTCATCATCACTTTCATCTGAGTCTGAACCCATCCATGTCAGCGGTTGATCTCCTTGGTCAGCTACCATTCCTCTTCTTTTCACGAACTTCTTGTTGAATGGTTTCTTTGCTGGCGCGGCTTCATAGCGCGGTTTAGGACAACTTGACGCAAAGTGACCTGGTTGTCTGCAGTTATAACAAACCAAGTCTTCCCTTGTCTTGGGATCTGCAGTTTTGTTGAATCTGGTTGGAGGGACAAACTTTGCTGGGCCTTTGGATGGAAATTGAGATATATTATTTTTCCTGAACTTGGTGTATCTCTTCACATACAAAGCAAATTCTTCATCATCCATTTCATCAAAATCAACTTGAGTAGAACTTGAGGATTGTGATCCTACACTCTGAGCATAAGAACTTTGAGGAGGAGTGTAGGATTGATGAGACTGCTGATAAGATTGATAAGATTGAGGATATGGTTGATGTGATTGAGGATAGGATTGTTGAGACTGCTGGTAATATTCAGAAGGTGCGGTTTGAGGATTATATCTAGGAACATTTTGGTCAGGAGGAGCGGTTTGCAAGTGGAGGTGAGGAGCGGTTTGATGATGGTCTGGATTGTAGACAGGAGATGAGGTATTGTTGAATGCAGCTAGAGAGAGGGTCTTAAATCTGCTTTCGGTTTCATGGACCTCTTCAAGCTTAAATTCAAAAACCTTCAGCATGGCATACAAGTGTCGAAGATCAAGAGCTTCCAAGTCCTTGTTGTCTTCAATGTTAGTAGTTTTGATCAGCCATTTGCTACCAAGTGCTTGCATGAATCTCATGTTCAAATCTGTATTAGAATAGACATGTCCAAGAGAAAAACAAACGTTAACAATATCAATAAACCTCTCATAGCATTGTCTAAGAGATTCCTTAGGGTCTTTAACAAAATAGTCAAAGAGTCTTCTCTGTTGATAGAGGCGGTTCTTCTTGGTATCTGAATCTCCTTCCAGAAAATCAACTATAGCATCCCAGGTAGCCTTTGCAGTTTTGCAGTGAAGCACCTTAGAATGAGTCCTCAGGTCAATAGCTGACACTAGCATGGACATAGCTCTTCCATCAAAATCCACATTGATGCGGTCTGCATCAGTCCATTCACTTTCTAATTTCTTAACTTCAGCTTCTTCTCCTGCGGTTCCTGCACGTGGATTAGCTTTTATAGGGACATATGGTCCATCAGTAACCACGGTCCACAGTCTACGATCACATGAAATCATGTGTTTCATCATCCTATCTTTCCAAAAAATAAAACTATCTTCATCCAGAATCGGTAAGTGATTCGAATTGGATGTTTGCATCATATGGGTGTTTGTGTTTGCCATTGGATCAGCACCCAAGCGGTTAAGCTTGTAAAAACAAGTTTGGTGGATACGCTCTGATACCACTTATTGGTCCCAGAGGGCAACAAGGGTATAGAACCGCTAGAAGGGGGGGGGTGAATAGCGGTCCGAAACTTTTTCGAAATACCCTTAAAATCAACCGAGTACTTATCAGTTTGGCCAACTGCGGTTCAAGGCACAAGAACCGAACTGATAAAATGCACAGCGGAGTTTGCGGTTTGGCCAAATAGGTTAGTTAAAGAGTTTGGAAGTTTGACTCGGGTTGAGAAAACACTATGATGCAACAGAATAGTTAAACTTAAAGTTTAAAGGAAAACACAATTCATCTTTCAAGTCATTTCGTATATGGAAACAAGTTCAAGACCACAAACAAGAAAGATAAATATCAAGACAGAAAATAAAGATCAAACACACAAATTGAAGAGGTTCGTTCTTAAATGAACTACGTCCTCTACCTAGATGGTTAGTCTAGGATTTTCTAATAGCTATAAGACTTGTATTAATTTAGAGGAGGTTTTACAAGATAAATCTAAACTCTAAACAATGAGTCTAACCTAAGCTATAATAACAACCGGTGTTTTCGAAGTATATAATCTATATGATCATATAAATCGGGTGTGTGTGTGAAAAGAAATCAAATGCTCTAAGTATCTAAATGATGGTGGAGCAAATAGAATTCTTTCTGTGTAAAGGCTAAGTATGAGTGGTTGTTAGGCTTGAAGCTTTGATGAAGAACTGGGTTTGCAATGGAGATGGTTGAAGATATGAATATCTGGGTTTAACTCTTCAAAGCAAACTTGAATACTTGGGAATGAATCTCTTGAAGCTCAGCAACCTTCATTGTTGAATAATGAAGGCTATTTATAGGCAGAGCACCCTTGTGACCGTTGGGTAAAGATTTGAATCAAATCTGAAGGGTACAGTGCTGTCGAAATCCCATTGGTTGAGCTGTCATTTTCGTCCTTGGTTTTGTCTTGTAGTCCTAGGTAGTTGTTGCACCACTACCTGACAATTGTCCTTTGTTGCAGAAAGGACTAACGGTAAACAATTTAAACTGATGGACAAACCGACATTCCTTGCAGAAACTCCAAGTTAACTTAGAGTTATTTTGACATGACATAACAACATCCTTATACTGTCAATAAGGGAATGTTTGTCTAAGGAATAAATGACATCTCTTTAATTCTTCAATAACTGCTCTGCGGTTTCACCAAGCATAGGGCGGTTTGAAGAATGGTCTTGATGTGCGGTTTCATCAAACATGCAAACTGCGGTTTGATGAGAATTGAAGAGCTCCATGCTGGCATTCTTAAAATGATGGCTTGAAGCACTAAACCGCTAATGATACAACCGAACAATACTCAGCCTTGAAAACAAAAAATCTAGAAATGGACTTATCTAAAAATTGAAGTAGAACTTCATTACATGCGGTCCTAAAGTCCATAAAAAGACACGTGGAATGGATCAATCAAATTAAGGTGGGTGCACTAACAATGAATCCTAACATCTCCCAATCAAGTTCACGATCATATTCCTAGGATATTCAAGTTCAAGACATGTAAAAGAGTCCTTACTCTTACACTCAAGTTCAAGTTCAGAAGATGAATTATACATCTTACTCGTACAAGTTTTCAAATCCTTTTCTTAGGATATTCAAGCTCAAGACATTAGTTGGTACCCCTAAGGTACACAAACATTAACTTCAAGACACTTAAAAGAGCTACTACTCTTATACTCAAGTTATCATTTAATTATGATTCAAGTCCACATTTCATTTATTCACAAAGGGACTATTTTTCAGTACTAGAGTGTTCTACAACACTCATCTAGGCTATCTAGGGTAATACCCTAAACCTAGACCAAGAATACTTCGAGTTGAATTTAAATAAATGAGCTATACAACTCATACTTACAAGTTCTTAATCCCCTACATAGGATATTCAATCTCAAGTCATTGTTTTAATGCCCCTAAGGTGCACAATCATAGGCTTCAAGACAAGCATAACACATAAGTGCTTGTTCATAGCACTTTCAAGACATATAAAAGAGTTCTTCCTTTTATACTCAAGTTCTCATTTTAATTTAATGAGTAATCATGTTCAAGACTCACTTCTGATACCCCTAAGGTCTCACAACACTTGCTCGGACATCTTATCTTAAGGCTATATGCCTTAACAAGGGTTATTTCCAACTTATACAATCATTGAACAAGTTTTACAATTTTTCAGGACATATGGGCGGCCGCACAAAATGGTGTGGGCGGTCGCCCAAAATCAGGCTTTCCAAGAACAAAATACTTCAGATAGATGGGCGGTCGCCCAGCCCAAAATGGGCGGTCGCCCAAGGCCCAAAAATGCCAAAATCCGAATTCTTTCCCAGGTTAAATAATTTTCCGTCCCAAGCGTAGGAGTAACTTTTATTAACTCTTAGGCAATACCCAAAACATTATTTCAGGCTCAATTCATTTCTTTTACCGTCCCATAAATAATAGGACAATTTCCTTTTATTCCAATTTAATATTTCACCGACCCCAAAAGTATAAGTACAATTTTATATTATACTAATATACCCATCTAGGGATACTTCCATTCATTTTCCCGTACCACAAATAATGGTACAATTTTTCTAATAATATTTAAATCGAGTTACTATTTTACCGTCTCACGAATAGGAGTGTAATTTCCTACAAACCAACAACCCAGGAGGTTAACTAATTTCAACCAAATTTTCCAAGTTTCTTTTGTTCGCAACATAATTATACTCCCTTCGTACCAAATTTACAAGTATCACAAAAATTGCTTAAAACACAATTTTAACAAGAACAAGTAGCGGGAATAACATATATACATGTTATTACAAGTAAGGGGGAGCTAATAGCTTACCTAGTCAAAAATCAAGTTGACCCAAATTAATTTCTGTTCGGCAGGAAACGCTCTATTCAACGCCACGAATATTTATCCGGGACCGGAATCACGAACAGAGGGATAATTAATCGCGAGGAGTCGAGAATAGGGTAAAATTGAACTTAGCTTTTGGAACAGAAGGAGAAAGAACGAGAAGAAAATGAAGTTTGCTTCCTCTGAGAAAAGAAGCAACAAGATATACTTTGAAGTTTCCAAGAATTGCAACTAGGCCCCTCAAGTTCTAACTTTGACAAAAAGGCCCCTAAACTTTCAACTTTGACATTTAACCACCTTAACTTTCTAAAGTAGTTAAATAATTAACTCAAATAAAATAATATATAAATATGCTAGTCAAGAATTTAACAAGCAAGTCAAAAATTTAACAAGAATAAAGATGGGCGTTACATCCTCCCCACCTTAAAGAAAATTCGTCCTCGAATTTTTACTAGATCAAAATTATAACATATATAATCAACAAGTAGAACTCAAGAACATCACGACTATGCACAGATACTCACAAATATTCTATGCAATTTAGATGTATCAATTATAACATCAAAACACATAAAGTCAAACAGACTCGATTAGTCAATCCACTATATTGGTGAAACTTGACATATCCACTAAAAATAATAAAACTGGTCATATCCTCCAGATCACTGTAATACTAGTCAAATCCACTAGGCAATCTCAATTACTGAAGTCGTGGTTATCCATCGTTTCAATATTCAAAACTGACTTTACGTATATCAATCCATCAAGACAATCCATCAAAAGATGTAGCTCTCGGTGTCAAATAATTAACGATAGAGCTGCCCTCGAAATTCATTAATGAATCTCTAACAAGATCAAGAAAATCTCAAGAACACACGTACCTTGGTTGTTTCCACTAATAGGTCAACACAGATACTCAATTCAGACATCCACTACAAGGTAGATATATCCTCTATCAAGAAATTCTCAAGTTGAATCTTCAACTGGTTTAACTCAATCGAGGTCAAGAACATTAATCCAGATGTCAGCACTGTATTCGCACTGTAATACTCAAGATAATCCAAGTTTCTCATCAAGAATGGTGTAGAAACTCCACTGTCAATCACATAGGTTAAATACCCAGTACAATCTCAAGAACCCTTTCTAGACTTTCAATGCAGAACATAAAGGTTATGCATAAATCTATCATGCTCACATAAATAGTCAAGCATACTAGCAGAGAATTAATTACCATCTATTATGGTAAACAAGATTGGCCTAACACATAGAAAGTCAAGTCATGACACGTAGACAGCCAAGCTATATCACGTATCACATCAGTGTCCCATATCGGTGACACGACCAAATTAACATAAAACGTATAGGGTGTTATCACCCACATTTCTATCAAGCTCTTATTCATAACAATATCAACACGTAGTCTCTTACTAGAGAATACACTTTCACATAATTTACGAGATAAGGACAAGCATGCATATATAGCACGATACAATGTCCACAAGACAAGATAGATACGCCTAAGTCTTTAAAGACTCGCGCTCTCGATTCTCCAACCATCTAATCCAATTGGATTAACACTATCAACACCAGTCCTATGCCTGGTATGACAACAAGTAACGAAGCACTCGACGTCGAAAACACACCCAAGACTAACCCAACCTAGGCCATAGACCCTATCCAGGCTAAGAGCTAAACCATAGCTCTGATACCACTCTGACACGACCCAAGTCCCGGGATTCCCTAATAGAACCTCGAACCTGGTGCGCGTAACTAACAAGAAACAAGAAACTAACAGGAAACAGGAACAATACCTGTTAAAAACAAAACTGACATGATATGTATACTCAAGAGTAGGGAGCTAAGATAGCTCACAACGAGTTCTAGACCAAGAAAATTAAAACCAAACAAGGTTACATACAGCGGAAGACATGCCTAGCAAATAAGCTAGAAACAAAAACTGTCTAGGGACAGCAAATACTACCCCAATACAAGCCCAGAGTTTACTAACTCATACAAGATCGTCCTTACCAAAATATAAAAGGACACTACTTCGAACAACAATATCCTGCTGAGTAAGTTCCCAGCTAAGTCGAGCCTCACTGCGTACTATCCCCTGCTTTCCTGGGGGGGGGGAAACAATTAAACAAATAAAGGGTGAGATAAATCTCAGTAAGCTATTAACATGCAACTATATGTCATGTTATCAGGTAATACAAGTAGATACTCAACTAAACATATATCAAGTATCATCAAGTAACAAGTATAGGAGAGGCTAAGCCAACTCAACAAGTAATCAAGCTCAAGATATGATCAGGTAACAAGTAGTCAAGTAGTGCGAGAGGCTAAACCAGCTCACAAGATGCACATAGGCCTATCACGCATTGTACCTGAATCCTTCCTTATTTCTCCCAAGAATACCATTTTGTTGTCGATGCTTTTCTAGCTGAGGACAACCAAGAACAGGAACAAGAACTGCTGTGCAGTATATAAGAAGACCTGGTAACCAGTGTCATCCACAATAACAAGATCCACGTGGTGTTCGGGACGGGAGAACAGTATATAAGAAGACCTGGTATCCAGTGTCATCCACAATAACAAGATCCACGTGGTGTTCGGGACGGGAGTTAGCATTCACTTAGGTCAGGCTTATTGCTCCAACCAAGGAAGCTATGCCCTTACTATGGCCGGTAGTAAGGGGTCGGGCGGAAATACATAGGGACCCGATTGTCACTTAAACCCCAGCTCTCGCGACAAGCGTGAACCTATATATTTTCGAACAAGCAAGGAGAACCAGCTGGACTCACCAAGAATGCACAAGTAGATGTTTACTTGAACTACAGAACAGAACTCAGTCCCTTATTAGTGGACTACTCTTTATGCACCATGTAATCATGTATCATGTGCTCACGAGAATATGCACCATGTAATTATGTATCATGTGCTCACGAAAATATGCACCATGTAACTATGTATCATGTGCTCACGAGAATATGCACCATGTAATTATGTATCATGTGCTCACGAGAATATAAGTACACGTACTCAATTATTGCAATACCAATCAAGTTTAACTATGGCACATAAGTGTCCATGTAACACGATCAATCCAAGTTAGGGTCTATTAATAACAGACCTCAATCACGTAGTAGGGTATATCATTTAGTCACATGCCAAGTTTGCACGTACATATTTATGTCACGTTTAACACATTAAAGTGTCTATCACGATACCCTTACTATCAAGTAGAGCCCAACACCTTAGACTCTAAACCCGTAGTAGAATAGGTCACATTGTACCTAGACACAGTCATACTTCACGTATATGTATCGTTAATAATCGAATACATTTTCTAACACATATTGTGTTATGTAATTATTCTTTATGCTTTATATACTTCATTGAGCATATACACGATTAAAAACCAATCACTAGTACTTTAGTGTTTGTTCATAACACTTACAATACCCACGTATCAAGTTCAAGTATGTAGTAGAGTTAATCATTCTCTAACTAGTTTCATAACCCAATTCTTTGGTTATTCAAGCCATGTACCAAGTAATCAAGAAGTAACATTTTATCAAGTAAATATATGCAAGATTTGCATATACACATCAAGAATATTTCAAGTTATTACCATATTCATGTAATGGTTTCAAGACATTCAAGACTTTCAAGATAATCAAGACAGTCAAGACGTTTACAAGATTTTATCATCTTGTAACCAAGTTCTCATTCCATTTTCTTGGATGGTTAAACATGTACAAGAGTTAATTAACTTATACTTAAGTTATCAATCCAACTCTTTGATTATTTAAGACAAGGACAAGATTTACTCATCTTATAATCATGTTTTAATTAAGAAGATGAGCTATACATCTCCCAATCAAGTTCACGATCCTATTCCTAGGATATTCAAGTTCAAGACATGTAAAAGAGTCCTTACTCTTACACTCAAGTTCAAGTTCAGAAGATGAATTATACATCTTACTCGTACAAGTTTTCAAATCCTTTTCTTAGGATATTCAAGCTCAAGACATTAGTTGGTACCCCTAAGGTACACAAACATTAACTTCAAGACACTTAAAAGAGCTACTACTCTTATACTCAAGTTATCATTTAATTATGATTCAAGTCCACATTTCATTTATTCACAAAGGGACTATTTTTCAGTACTAGAGTGTTCTACAACACTCATCTAGGCTATCTAGGGTAATACCCTAAACCTAGACCAAGAATACTTCGAGTTGAATTTAAATAAATGAGCTATACAACTCATACTTACAAGTTCTTAATCCCCTACATAGGATATTCAATCTCAAGTCATTGTTTTAATGCCCCTAAGGTGCACAATCATAGGCTTCAAGACAAGCATAACACATAAGTGCTTGTTCATAGCACTTTCAAGACATATAAAAGAGTTCTTCCTTTTATACTCAAGTTCTCATTTTAATTTAATGAGTAATCATGTTCAAGACTCACTTCTGATACCCCTAAGGTCTCACAACACTTGCTAGGACATCTTATCTTAAGGCTATATGCCTTAACAAGGGTTATTTCCAACTTATACAATCATTGAACAAGTTTTACAATTTTTCAGGACATATGGGCGGCCGCACAAAATGGTGTGGGCGGTCGCCCAAAATCAGGCTTTCCAAGAACAAAATACTTCAGATAGATGGGCGGTCGCCCAGCCCAAAATGGGCGGTCGCCCAAGGCCCAAAAATGCCAAAATCCGAATTCTTTCCCAGGTTAAATAATTTTCCGTCCCAAGCGTAGGAGTAACTTTTATTAACTCTTAGGCAATACCCAAAACATTATTTCAGGCTCAATTCATTTCTTTTACCGTCCCATAAATAATAGGACAATTTCTTTTTATTCCCATTTAATATTTCACCGACCCCAAAAGTATAAGTACAATTTTATATTATACTAATATACCCATCTAAGGATACTTCCATTCATTTTCCCGTACCACAAATAATGGTACAATTTTTCTAATAATATTTAAATCGAGTTACTATTTTACCGTCTCACGAATAGGAGTGTAATTTCCTACAAACCAACAACCCAGGAGGTTAACTAATTTCAACCAAATTTTCCAAGTTTCTTTTGTTCGCAACATAATTATACTCCATTCGTACCAAATTTACAAGTATCACAAAAATTGCTTAAAACACAATTTTAACAAGAACAAGTAGCGGGAATAACATATATACATGTTATTACAAGTAAGGGGGAGCTAATAGCTTACCTAGTCAAAAATCAAGTTGACCCAAATTAATTTTTGTTCGGCAGGAAACGCTCTATTCAACGCCACGAATATTTATCCGGGACCGGAATCACGAACAGAGGGATAATTAATCGCGAGGAGTCGAGAATAGGGTAAAATTGAACTTAGCTTTTGGAACAGAAGGAGAAAGAACGAGAAGAAAATGAAGTTTGCTTCCTCTGAGAAAAGAAGCAACAAGATATACTTTGAAGTTTCCAAGAATTGCAACTAGGCCCCTCAAGTTCTAACTTTGACAAAAAGGCCCCTAAACTTTCAACTTTGACATTTAACCACCTTAACTTTCTAAAGTAGTTAAATAATTAACTCAAATAAAATAATATATAAATATGCTAGTCAAGAATTTAACAAGCAAGTCAAAAATTTAACAAGAATAAAGATGGGCGTTACAACACATTTATGAGCACATAATATAAACATGTTACACATCAAGTTTAGCCACTAAATTCATCTCCATTAATTTAAGCATGATATTTATGTGTCATTGGTTTCTCTATAATTATGAGGATGAGACTATTTCAACTTTGGTTATTATCTCCAAATCAAGACAACAAGACGTGCGGTCGAACTAAGCCATAAGGCAACCACAATCCCGCACTAATTCAAGAAACCAAGAAAGTAGTCCATGTGGCCGAAACTAAGCAATAGATGGTCTCGATGAACGTAGGCCAATTGCATTCACAATTCCACATGGATCTCCAATCATTGAATCAAGAACCTTTGTTTCTCAATTTTAGCAATTATGAACTCTTCATAATTCTAACTTCGTTTTATCTTTGAAACTTTGATTGCGATCAATTTTGGGAAACACAATCTCGATGAACGCAGATTAGCCATCCAAAACTTGAACCAATCTAGGAATCACAAGACTAAAACAAATAGGAAAAACAAACCCCAAAATCCACACACAAACCAACTACCCAAAACCCATTCCAGATCAGCAAGTCTGGACTGGTTCTGTTGAATCTTTCGAAAAATTCCAGATTCTGGTTTTCAACCGAAATCAGACCTTCTGATCACCTTGTGCGGCCGCCCAAAATTCCTTGTGCGGTCGCCCAAAACTGTGCGGCCGCCCAAGGCGTTTTGTGCGGTCGCCCAGTGCCATCAGAATGTGCAGAATTTTTAAGTTCGAAAATTTTGTCTTAAAATTGTTTTTCCCCGATTATTAAAACTTTGATCCAATCAAAAATTAATAATCAACAATTCTGAATCCACCATAATTTATTTATTGCGATTGAATCGTGCGATTAAAGTTGCAAAACAATAAACCACATAAAATCACATAACACATAAACAACATATATTCCAATATTCAAATCATGCAAGGCACACAAACAATTTATATACACATAACATGATCCAAGTATTGAATTAATCAACATGAATGGGGCTCTGATACCACTGTTGGGTTTCGATCAAACATGCGCAGCGGAATTTAGCATTTAAAATTTTGAAACCCAAAGCCATGGATCCGTTCATATGATTAAATCAAATACGACATAAGAATAAAGGAATAAACTAACCCTTGATGGCTATCAAATTCTCTTGGTCTTTGGTGGAGGTTTGAAGACTTGATCACGATCACAAAGCTTGAACACGAACTTTGAAGATGATGATTTTCACCCTCTAGCGGTATCCACACTTCGAACGAATATCAAAGGAGCTTCTTTGATCTTGGTTGCTAGACCAAATTGTGAAACACTTTTTCACAATCAAAAGAACTATATGGAATTTATTTTGTGTATTATTTTGTTCCTCAACCAAGAATGTTTTGGAACAAAATAAACCCTCTCTCAAACTCTTTGAGACTCACAAAATCATTGGGCTTGAGTGCTGGCCGAATTTGGTCTTTTATACACAAGTATGACGTATTCCAAATAGGAAACTTGTGTCAAAATCCGTCCAAAATTCGTTTCCTAATCAAATTAGGAATCTGCCACCCGACAGTACTGTGCGGCCGCCCAGAATGAACTGTGTGGTCGCACAACTATCTGAAGCAAAACTGGTACAAAACTGAGATAAATGTGCGGCCGCCCAGTCCATACTGTGCGGTCGCCCACTTCTCAGAAAGTCCAGAATTTCCAAAATTCCAATGTAGTCCTTTTAAAGATTCGTTCTATTGTGTGTGACCCTCTAGGATTATACTAGGTTGGCAATGGGTTCAAACATGAAACCATAAGATATGATTAGGTTCTAGCAAACCGTCATACTTACCCAAATAGCATAACTAGATACAAGTTCGCATTCCTTTATAATATGTCATAATCCCTTTGTCCACGACGTCATTGAACACAAGTCATGGTCAATAAGTCAACTTGTTTTGTTCAATACTATCTCGATTCCGAATATGTTGATAATCCAAATGACATTGATCCAATCAATTCATTTGAGTCCGGCCGAACATTTCATCAACATCATTCCTACGAGAGGCCCAAGCTTGACATCTCTCCGAGGAGGGACAAATTCATTTAGCTTATTATTCTTCCCTACGTGAATCCGATTATGCCAATCATACCCTTTATAACTACTCGGTTAAAAGTAGCGTTTGAATATGTCAAACATAATGTTCATCAAGTGGAAGACTATAATAACTTCATGTCTAAGGATTCAAATGACATAACTAATATGAGATATATGTATGACATAGACCATGACATAAATCTCATAAAGCGGGTCATGTCCAGTACCTTGTTCCAAACAAGTACCCATAAATCTAACATGATCATCCCATGATCATTTAGCCTTTATACTAGTGCTTAACAAGTACTAGGGACGGAGATTATTATAAGTAAACATGAACAACAATAATAATCAAAACATCTCTTTATTGATATGAAATAAATGATAACAATTACAACGTTTATTAAACGTGCCTAGGGCACCACTACCAACAAATTCCCTTCAAGTTCAGAAGTTCCAAACATTCAGATTTGTTCGCCGAGTTCGTTAATTTAGAGTGCTCCTATTAACGACAGTTAAAGTCGTTACATCTTACGAGAAGATTGCCAGTAACCGTTAGTACCTGTGCGGGGCAATTACTTCTTACGGAGATTGTGTCCAACACAAGCCTCGACTAAATTTATGTCCCCATTTACATTTATTATTTCCATTATTTTCAAGAAAACTGTTATTTTTCCCTAACAATCGTAAGAAGTAATTGACGTTTTCTTGAGAAATGGCAACAGAGAATGCTACGTTCCAGTCATTCAGGGCTATTCTCCGCCCAAGTTCAGAGGCAATGAATCAGACTGTTGCTCCTACCCTTGATCTGACTTACCCAGCACATGGCAAGGGTATGGAGATATTTCCATAGGTGGACTTCAAAAGTTGGCAACAAAATATGTTATACTTTTTGGCCACCCTCAGTTTGCAGAAGTTCCTGATAGAGGACCACCCTGCTATTCAGAATGATGATCAAGCCAAAAAGGCATGCGATCATGTAAATCTTATATGTAGAATGTACATATTAAGTGGGTTAAATGATACCCTCTACAGAAAGTACTGTCTCGTGGAGACAGCCAAGGAGTTGTGGAACTATTTGGAATGGGTCTATAAGACTGGCTCCAGAAATCAAGACATTACTGAAAGGTTGAATGAGCTTGAATTAACAGCTATGGTATTTGAAGCCGATTTAGCTAAGTTGGATGTCAACCCAAGAGAATGGTGTATAGACATTGGAGCTACCCACCATATATGCTCAGACAAGGAGAGCTTCTCGTCCTACACTCCCATCAATGGAAGGAAGGTATATATGGGAAACTCTGTAACTTCCGACGTCATTGGACTTGGAAAGGTTGTGGTGAAGATGACTTCAGGCAAGGAGTTGACGCTCATTAATGTGCTGCATGTCCCAGACATCCGTAAAAACCTAGTATCCGGATCTTTGTTAAGCAAGTCCGGTTTTAGACTAGTTTTTGAATCCGACAAGTTTGTAATTGTTGGGTTTCGTAGTCACATGCGCAGCGGAATTAAGCATTTAAAATTTAATGAAACCCAAAGCCCATAGATCCATTCATATGATTAAGTCAAATACAACAATATGAATACTAGAATACTAACCCTTGATTCCTTTGAGTTTGTAATTGTTGGGTTTCGTAGTCACATGCGCAGCGGAATTAAGCATTTAAAATTTAATGAAACCCAAAGCCCATAGATCCATTCATATGATTAAGTCAAATACAACAATATGAATACTAGAATACTAACCCTTGATGCCTTTGATTTTGCAACCTTGAATTCGATGGAGGCTTGAAATCTTGATCACGAACAAAGCAAGAATCACGACCTATGAAGATGATAAGTTTCACCCTCTAGCGGTATCCACACCACAAACGAATATCAAGAACACTTGATCTTGGTTGCTAGACCAAATTATGAAACACGTTTTCATAATTAATATGAACTATATGGAATTTTCTTTGTGTATAATTTTGTTCTTCAATCTAGGATTTCTTAGAACAAAATAAACTCTCTCAAACTCTTTGGAGACTTGCACAAAAGCTTAGGTTCTGTTCTTGGCCGAATTTTGATGTTTATATACAAGTTAGACCTATTCCAAATAGGAAACTTGTGTCTAAACCCGTCCAAAATTCCTTTCCGAATCAAATTAGGAATCTGTCCCCGACAGCACTGTGCGGCCGCCCAAACTGAGGTGTGCGGCCACCCAATTTCTTGTGCGGTCGCCCAGCCCATTTGGGCGGTCGCCCAAAGGCCCAGAAAAATCCAATTTTTCCAAATTTCCAATATAGTCCTTATTTAGGATTCGTTCTATTGTGTGTGACCCTCTAGGATTATACTAAGTTGGCAATGGGTTCAAACATGAAACTATAAGATATGATTAGGTCTAGAAAACCGTCATACCTACCCAAATAGTATAACTAGATACAAGTTCGCATTCCTTTTTAGAACATGTCATAATCCCTTTGTCCACGATGTCATTGAACACAAGTCATGGTCAACAAGTTAACTTGTATTGTTCAATACTTTCTCGATTCCGAATATGTTGATAATCCAAATGACATTGATCCAATCAATCCATTTGAGTTTGGCCAAACATTTCATCAACATCATTCCTTCAAGGGGCCCAAGCTTGACATCTCTCCGAAGAGGGACAAATCCATTTGGCTTATTATTCTTCCCTACGTGAATCCAATCATGCCAATCATACCCTTTATAACTACCGTGTTAAGGCAGCGTTTGAATATGTCAAACATAATGTTCATCAAGTGGAAGACTATAATAACTTCATGTCCAAGGATTTAAATGACATAACTAATATGAGATTTATATATGACATCGACCATGACATAAATATCATACCGCGGGTCATGTCCAGTACCTTGTTCCAAACAAGTACCCATAAATCTAACATGATCATCCCATGATCATTTAGCCTTTATACTAGTGCTTAACAAGCTCTAGGAACGGAGATTATTATAAGCAAACACGAGCCATAATAATAATCTTATTATCTCTTTATCATTATGAATAAAATGATAACTTATACAACGTTTAACAAACGTGCCTAGGGCACCAACACCAACAATCTCCCACTTGCCCTAGGCCCAATTCCCTAGGTGTCCAATACCCATGGACCCAACATGACCATCATGTTTAGCTTGTGGAAGTCCCATTGTTTAGCGTGTCCGTAACGTTATCATTACTTGGTACTTTGCATATATTTACGTCTCCCTTATCAACGATTTCTCGAACGATAAGAAAACGCCTAAGTATGTGTTTGGATTTAGGATGTGCCCTTGGTTCCATTGCTTGATTAATAGCACCACTATCATCACTAATATGGTCTATTGGATTAGCAATACTAGGAACCATCTTAAGTTCACCATGAACTTCTTAATCCAAACGACTTCCTTTGCAGCATCCAATGCAACAATATACTTAGATTTAGTTGTAGAATTTAGTGACTCTGCTTGGAACCATTCCAACTTACAGCTTCACTATTATTTATAAAACTCAATTGCGATCTTTTATCATCTTTGTCGGTTTGGAAGCATGCATCCGCGTACCCATATACGACGAGATCATCTTCCATCCCTTCATAGATCAAAACAATTCTTCAGTCCTTCTAAAGTGCTTTAAGAATTGTTTCACAGCCATCCAATGACTCTCACCGGTTATCGGATTAATATCTACTCGTCATGCTCCAAGCATTAGATATATCCGCCTTAGTACTTATCATGGCATCATGGATCCAATTGCCGAAGCAAATGGCATCTCATTCGTTTTTCTTATGCTCATCTTTTGTCTTTAGGACATTGAGTCTTGCTTAGAGAAACTCCATGTAACACTGACAAATGTCCTCTCTTAGAATTTTTCCATGCGAAATCTTCTTATGACTTTGTCAATGTATGTACATTGGCTTTAAACCATTTAGCTTCCTTGATCTATCTCTATAGATCTTAATGCCAATGACTTATGCTTCATCCATATTCTTCATTGCGAAACACTTTCTTAACCAAATCTTTACAGATTAAAGTGTAGGAATGTCGTTTCCAATGAGCAATATGTCATCCACATATTAGATAAGGAATAGCACCATGCTCCCACTAATCTTCTTGTATATACAAGATTCATCTTCGTTCTTGATCAAGCCAAGCTCTATGACTTATCAAAACGGATATTCCAACTCCCAAAAGCTTGCTTCAATCCATCCAATGAATCTTCGCAACTTTCATACCTTTTAGAATTTTCTTGACTATCAAAACCTTTAGGTTGTATCCAATACATCCTTAAGTGAGTTCCCGTTGAGAAACGCTTGTTTTGACATCATTTTGTCAAATTTCATATTCCAAATATGAACATGTGACTATGAAAATTCTAATAAGTTTCTTGCTACCCATGTAATATTTTTCTCCAAGAAAAGTCATTCATCTCCTTTGGTTTTAACACCTTAGGTTAGAATGATCAAGTTCCAAACTTGATTATTATACATGAATTGCCTTTTAGATTTTATGACTCCAAGCCATTAATCTAAATGTGGAGTTGATATTGCATCTTTGATAGGTGGTAAATACTTCATTCTAAATGAACTTTACCTCAATACTTTCTATTTCGAAATATCCAATATTTCTACTAATAGATTGTATCCTATCATGTATCGCAAGTATTTGTATATCTTGAACAGGCTTTTCACCACTCCTTGTGAAAACTTGTTCAACTTCCATCTTAGGTTAAAATATATTTTCTAGGTATCGAACCATTCGAGATATATTTTACTCCCACTGATTCTTTTAGAGATAAACCATTTATCTAGAAAAGTATCATCATAATTAACAAACCATTTGTTTCTTATGAGTAAAATTATTATCCTCAAGTTTCCTTAGGATATCCCATGAAAATATATTTATGAGATTTAAATGTGAGTGTGTCCCAGACAACTCTTTTCAAAAAGGTCTCATCATCTTAAATCTTTATGAAAGACAAACAGAGTTTTCTTTCACCAATTAACCTCTTTTGATGGAATTCAAATTAGTGTAGTTACAGCGGTTTGTAATACATAACCCCAAAATTAATAATGGAAGATCAATTTGACTTTATCATCTAATGAACCATATCCAATAAGGTTATTGTACTTCCATGCAGACACATCATTTAAAATGATGTTCTTAGTGAAGTTAATTTGTGAAACCATTTCACAACTTTAATGATGACTGTCAAAATCTTGGTTCAATTATTCGTCATCATGATCCAATCGGAGTCTTTGAATAGTTTTACCAAGTATAAAAAAAAAAATTCTTTTAGCATTGCTCCTTAATGCACCATACACATCAAAATGTATTAGGTCAATTAAGATATTAGCCTTTTACCAATCATAGTAAAGGATGTCTTGGTCCAAGTAAATAAGATTTGCATAAATCATGTGATTCCAAATCATATGACTTAAAACTCCGTCCCATGGAATTTTAAATATGCATCTTTTATTTATTTGATCAAAACAATAATGCATAAAGAATTTTAATTATTTATGTTATAGCCTTTATTACTTTGTTCTTCAAGATTTAGGATATAAGATTTATTTATATGATAACACAATGAAGTAAATCATAATAAATAAAGCACCTTTCTTATTCCAAATAAGAAATAAATATCCTTCATTATCTTATAACAAAATAATATTTCCTACTTCATTAGTAAAGCCACTTTACAAGTGTTCTATGAATAATGTTACAACTCTTGCATCATTATCATTCATAGATCAACCTTTACTATAAGTAGTCTTTCATTTTACTAATTATTCTGGTATCCAATACCCAATAATTAAATTTAGAAAGAATAATTTATAACATAAAATTCCCAAGTGGTAGTCCCACTACCATTCTTTTATTGATCGTCCAGAATTATGACTACAATTTTAGATGGTCAATCCAATTGCCACTTTTACCAAATTGCATCAATTAGAGTTATTATTTTAACCATAATTATTTCTTTTAGGTTTGACAACTCTTGTCTTACATTTCTTTTGTCACTTGGCCCTTTTCCTTATGAACCATGAGCTCTGGAGAACCATTCTCCAATATCTTCATCTTCGCAGTTTTTCAGCATGTTAATGCAACTCGAAAAAATTCTTATTCATTCTAAGCATGTTATAGTCCATCACAAAGTGATTATAACTCTTAGGAAATGAATCAAGAATAAGATCCATGGTTAGCTCCAATCCAATTGGACTCCCAAGTTTCTCAAGATACTCTACGTAGTCATTATCTTAAGCGTGTGAGGTTCCACTTATTGCCCTTTACTCCTTTTGCAAGAAGTGAATGCAATAATGGTTTTATACCTCTCTTGCTTAGATTGCTCTTTGAAACATGTAACTCAACTCCACGCCTATCTAATAGGCTTCCAAAGTTCCAAACTTTGTTGAAGTTTTGAGCACATAATCGCGAGCATAGGACAACTCACATTCCTAGAATCATACTCATGATTCTTGTGATTGTCTATTCTGGCTTTGGGTTCTTTAGGAATAGGCCCATCAAGAATGTACAACCCATATTCTTGCCTTAGAACTATTCTTAGGCTCAGGATCCAATCCATGAAGTTTGTACTATTCTTTTGAAGCTTTATCCTTAACAAGGATTAATCGCAATGATTTTAGTTGTCATCTACAACTTATGCAAAATTTCCAAAATTTTACAAGTACCAATCTCATTAAAGAGATAAATAATGTATTTTCCAAAAATACTCCCACTAAATTATATAACCTTCTTAGACATCCAATGTATAATATAATTTAAATGGGCTAAGATCCAACTTTAACTTAATTTTGAGTACGCTTTGGCGCACCGCTCAAAACTAAATTAATTAGGTAGACAACCCTGTCAATCATATCTCATATGACTCTTAGATCTTTTCATGAGATTCTTTTGAAATTGTGCTAAGATCCAACTTTAATTTAACTTTGAGTCCACGGAGGTGGACTGCTCAAAATCAAATTAATTAGGTAGACAATTTCTTGTCAATCATATCTCATATGATTCTTAGGGATCCAATTTCGAAAGCATGTTTAATCTCATCTTTGCCTAGGCCCAAAACTGTTTTGACGCCTTATTAAGTCCAACCATTTTAAACGCATAGGAAACTCTTATTCACTCATCTTGCTCATACAAAAGTAAAATCAATGCACCTCGCTTTGGCGAGCCCACATGAAAATACCCTTGCACAAACAAGTGTTTTAATCATGGCGTGGCAAGAGGACTTAAAACTTTCTTTGAAGGTTCATTACATATAGCATTCAACACATTTATGAGCACATAATATAAACATGTTACGCATCAAGTTTAGACACTAAATTAATCTCCATTAATTTAAGCACAATATTTATGCGTCATTAGTTTCTCTATAATTATGAGGATGAGACATTTTTCAACTTTGGTCGTTATTTCCAAATCAAGACAACAAGAAGTGCGGTCGAACTAAGCCGTTAGGCAACCACAATCCCGCACTAATTCAAGAGACCAAGAAAGTAGTCCATGTGGCCGAAACTAAGCAATAGATGGTCTCGATGAACGTAGGCCAATTGCATTCACAATTCCACATGGATCTCCAAACTTTGAATCAAGAACTTTGTTTCTCAATTTTAGAAATTATGAACTCTTCATAATTCTAACTTCGTTTTATCTTTGAAACTTTGATTGCGATCAATTTTGGGAAACACAATCTCGATGAACGCAGATTAGCCATCCAAAACTTGAACCAATCTAGGAATCACAAGACTAAAACAAATAGGAAAATCAAACCCCAAGATCCACACTCAAACCAACTACCCAAAGCCCATTCCAGATCAGCAAGTCTGGTCTGGTTTTGTTACTGGTTCGGTTGGACCTCTCGAAAATTCCAAATTCCAATTTTAACCAAAATCAGAACAGAATCAGTGAACTGTGCGGCCGCCCAAACTCTCCTGTGCGGTCGCCCAAAAATGTGCGGCCGCCCAGGGAGATTTGTGCGGTCGCCCAAACGCATCAGAAGGAATTTTGAAGTTCGGAAATTTGTCTCAAAATTGTCTTTCCCCGATTATTAAAACCATGATCCAATCAGAATTAATAATCAAACAATTCAGAATCCATCATAATATTTATTGCGATTGAATCGTGCGATTAAAGTTGTAAAACAATAAACCACATAAAATCACATAACACATAAACATCATATAATCTAATATTCATATCATGCTTGGCACATAAACAATTTATATACACACAACATGATCTAGTATTGAAATAATCAACATGAACGGGGCTCTGATACCACTGTTGGGTTTCGTAGTCACATGCGCAGCGGAATTAAGCATTTAAAATTTAATGAAACCCAAAGCCCATAGATCCATTTATATGATTAAGTCAAATACAACAATATGAATACTAGAATACTAACCCTTGATGCCTTTGATTTTGCAACCTTGAATTCGATGGAGGCTTGAAATCCTGATCACGAACAAAACAAGAATCACGAACTATGAAGATGATAAGTTTCACCCTCTAGCGGTATCCACACCACGAACGAATATCAAGAACACTTGATCTTGGTTGCTAGACCAAATTATGAAACACGTTTTCATAATTAATATGAACTATATGGAATTTTCTTTGTGTATAATTTTGTTCTTCAATCTAGGATTTCTTAGAACAAAATAAACTCTCTCAAACTCTTTGGAGACTTGCACAAAAGCTTAGGTTCTGTTCTTGGCCGAATTTTGATGTTTATATACAAGTTAGACCTATTCCAAATAGGAAACTTGTGTCTAAACCCGTCCAAAATTCCTTTCCGAATCAAATTAGGAATCTGTCCCCGACAGCACTGTGCGGCCGCCCAAACTGAGGTGTGCGGCCGCCCAATTTCTTGTGCGGTCGCCCAGCCCATTTGGGCGGTCGCCCAAAGGCCAAGAAAAATCCAATTTTTCCAAATTTCCAATATAGTCCTTATTTAGGATTCGTTCTATTGTGTGTGACCCTCTAGGATTATACTAAGTTGACAATGGGTTCAAACATGAAACCATAAGATATGATTAAGTTCTAGCAAACCGTCATACCTACCCAAATAGTATAACTAGATACAAGTTCGCATTCCTTTTTAGAACATGTCATAATCCCTTTGTCCACGATGTCATTGAACACAAGTCATGGTCAACAAGTCAACTTGTATTGTTCAATACTTTCTCGATTCCGAATATGTTGATAATCCAAATGACATTGATCCAATCAATCCATTTGAGTTTGGCCAAACATTTCATCAACATCATTCCTTCGAGGGGCCCAAGCTTGACATCTCTCCGAAGAGGGACAAATCCATTTGGCTTATTATTCTTCCCTACGTGAATCCAATCATGCCAATCATACCCTTTATAACTACCGTGTTAAGGCAGCGTTTGAATATGTCAAACATAATGTTCATCAAGTGGAAGACTATAATAACTTCATGTCCAAGGATTCAAATGACATAACTAATATGATATTTATATATGACATCGACCATGACATAAATCTCATACCGCGGGTCATGTCCAGTACCTTGTTCCAAACAAGTACCCATAAATCTAACATGATCATCCCATGATCATTTAGCCTTTATACTAGTGCTTAACAAGCTCTAGGGACGGAGATTATTATAAGCAAACACGAGCCATAATAATAATCTTATTATCTCTTTATCATTATGAATAAAATGATAACTTATACAACGTTTAACAAACGTGCCTAGGGCACCAACACCAACAGTAATGACCAAAGATGGTCAATTCATAGGGAAGGGATATCTTGAGAAGAGTCTCTTCAAAATGAATGTAATGAATGTTTACCGCCCAGAGGCGAAGAATAACAGTGTTTCTTATGTTTACTTGTTGGATAGTCCTAATTTATGGCATGATAGATTAGGACACGTAAATTTAAAAACTAGTAAGAAGTTAGTGAATCAAGAATATATACCTATATCTAAATCAGATTCAACTGACAAGTGTGAAATTTGCGTAGAAGCAAAAATGACTAAATGATCATTTCACTCAGTACTAAGAAACACGAAACCTCTTGAATTAGTTCACACAGATATTTGTGATCTAAAGTATGTGCAAACAAGAGGTGGGAAAAAGTATTTCATTACTTTTATTGACGATTGCACAAGATACTGTTATGTATATCTCTTAAGAATTAAGGATGAAGCCCTAGGGGCTTTCCATACTTTTAAGAATGAAGTTGAGAATCAACTTGATGCAAAAATCAAGAAAATTCGAAGCGATAGAGGGGGTGAATATGTTGCTCCATTTGAAGATATATGTTGGTAATCCGACATTATTCATCAAACGACAGCTCCGTATACACCTCGGTCTAATGGAGTAGCTGAACGCAATAATCATACTCTTAAAGATATGATGAATGCAATGCTAATAAGCTCAGGCTTACCCGATAATTTGTGGGGGGAAGTTATACTCTCTGCAAATTATATTCTGAATAAGATACCCCAGAAAGGTAAAGATGAGACGCCTTATGAATTATTTCATAATCGTGAGCCTTGCTATAAATACCTTAAAGTGTGGGGGTGTCTGCTAAGGTTAAAGTACCTAAGCCAAAACAGGTCAAGATCGGACCGAAAACTGTTGACTGCATTTTCATTGGATATGCTAGTAATAGTAGTGCCTATCAGTTCATAGTGCACAAATCGAACATTCCTGATATGAATGAAAGAATGACGATAGAATCAAGGAATGCATCATTCTTTGAAAATATCTTTCCTGCTAAGGAAAGAAAAGAATCAAGTTCTAGTAAAAGAACTTATGAAGCTACGAGGGGTCCATCTCAAGAAGAAGATGAAGGACCTAGGCGTAGCAAAAGGGCAAGAGTGGAAAAGTCTTTTGGTCCTGATTTTCTATCATTTATGCTAGAAAACGAACCAACAACTGTTAAGGAAGTTTTAGCAACTCCGGATGCTCCGTTTTGGAAAGAAGCTATTAACAGTGAAATAGAGTCCATTATCCATAATAATACTTGGGAGTTGGTTGATCTCCCTCCAGGATGCAAACCGTTGGGTTGCAAGTGGATCCTCAAAAGAAATTATAAAGCTGATGGATCTATCGACAAATACAAAGCCTGGCTAGTAGCCAAAGGATTTAGACAAAAGGAGGGATATGATTTCTTCGACACATATTCTCTGGTCACAAGGATCACGTCCATTCGTGTTCTCATCACAATCGCCGCAGTACATAACCTTGAGATACATCAAATGGATGTAAAGACAGCCTTCTTGAATGGAGAGCTAGAAGAAGAGATTTACATGGAACAACCCGAGGGGTTCGTAGTTCCTGGTAAAAAGCAAAAGGTGTGTAAACTTGTAAAGTCACTGTATGGACTAAAACAAGCACCTAAACAATGGCATGAAAAGTTTGACCGAACGTTACGGTTTCAAAATAAATGAATGTGACAAGTGTGTCTACATTAAAGGAATGTCTAATTCATTTGTGATAGTTTGTTTGTATGTACATGACATGCTAATAATGGGAAGTACTCATGAATTGATCATGAATACCAAAGGCATGCTGAAAAAGCACTTTGACATGAAAGATATGAGAATATCTGATGTCATTCTAGGAATAAAGATTTCTAGAACATCAGATGGAATAGTCTTGTCTCAGTCCCATTATCCTGAGAATGTTCTTCGGAAATTCGACGTCATCGATAGCCCTCCGGCTAAGACCCCGGTAGATTTGTCTCTACACTTAGCAAAGAATAGAGGGGAACCAGTTTCTCAACAAAAATATGCAAGGATAATTGGAAGTCTAATGTACTTAACTAATTGTACACGTCCAGACATTTCATATTCAGTGAGCAAACTAAGTAGGTTCACAAGTAATCCCAATGCGGATCACTGGAAGGCCCTAATGAGGGTATTGAGATACTTAAAGTATACATTGAAACATGGGATACTTTATAATAGATATCCAGCAGTATTAGAAGGATACTGTGATGCCAATTGGATATCCAACACGAAAGACTCAAAGTCCACAAGTAGATATGTATTCACAATAGGTGGAGGAGCGGTGTCATGGAAGTCTTCCAAACAAACGTATATAGCACGATCTACGATGGAATCGGAGTTTATAGCCTTAGACAAAGCTGGTAAAGAAGCTGAGTGGATAAAGAACTTTTTGGAAGATATTCCTTGTTGGAATAAGCATATGCCTACTGTTATGATACATTGTGATAATCAATCAGCAATAGGAAGAGCATAGAGCAGTATGTATAACGGTAAGTCTAGACACATTCATCGTAGACATAATACCGTTAGACAGTTGATCTTAAATGGTGTTATCACAATTGAATATGTTAAGTCAAAGGATAACTTAGCGGATCCGTTTACGAAAGGTATAAACAGAGATCAACTGTATAAACTGTTAAGGGGAATGGGTTTAAAATCCACAACAAAAGAACTCATAGTGGGCACTCAACCTTGAGAATTAGAGATCCCAAAACCTTGGTTCAATGAGAAAAATAAATTATGATGTTCAGTCGAAACACTTGAAACCTGTTTCACACCCATTCCTAGAACATCCAAGTGTATGTACCTGCAACAGTGGTGAGGTTAAGTTGAGAAAACTTTTAATGATTCCTATACCTAAGTAGTGGAGTATAGAAGGATACTCTTTATAGGAGAATTACCAATATAAGTGAGAAGTATAAGGCCGCTTCGAAATGAACACTTATGAATGAGATACGATCCAGGGCCGAAACGGACACAACGCGAGAAAAAATAGTGTTAGGGCTATTATTGTGTAAGTACTATTGTCTTGGTATACACTATACAGTCACCAGTTCAAAGCATTGCGCTACTGAATGGCTAGTATATCTGATAGTATTTTACTAGGGGAGGTTCAAATCCATATGCTACCTATCCCGATGCAATAATAGTTCGCCGGAACTTTTGGATGAATCTGCATACATGCATTAATTGTCATTCATGTGGGGGATTGTTGGAAATGGGTTTTAGAAATGTGGTTTGACCACACTTTGACCCGATTTTCAAAGTAATTTCATTTTATGTAAATGAAAATAAGTTTCAAAATTAAAATTTATATTTAGTGTAGATTAGGAAAATGCATTTATTTACTCAAAACCATTTCCGGGTGAATGAGAAATTAATGCTCAAAGTGTGCAACTTTGATGGGTTTATGAAGAGTTGGAAATGTGGAAAGCCATGTATCCCACATTTGTTGGAAAATGAAAAAGATGAGAGTATTTAATATAGCTCATCTAAGAAGGTTCCAATCAAGTGTGGACTTGGTATTTCAAGATTAAGTGGTCCATTGGGCCAACCATGCAAGCTAGTGGGGAAATAGGTTAATTTTGGGCTTGCTCCAAATTAACCCATAACCCGCGAAGCGGCGTGAAGCGCGGAATGGGCGGTTTAGGGCGCACTTTACACGTACGCATCGGTCGCTGGGAGCTGTGGATCCTTAAAGTTTTGACAAAGTCAACGGTGGTTCGGGCTTGGTTCAGCTTAGGTGGGCTTGTGGCAGTTGGGCTTCGGTTTAGGTAGCCCATGTAGAGTAATCCAGCAAGCTTAGGGCTGTTGGGCTGAACTCGGGTGGGCCAAGGCAGTTTTGATCCGCGGCTAGGGTCGAAGCGGTTCGCTGGTTCGGGCGTGACCCGCGCCTGTTTGGAAAGGGTGGGTCGGTTGCTGGTTGAACCAGCTGATCTGAGCCCTCCGTCCAAGATCAGATCCAATGGCCCAAAACCCACCAGCCACCAATAGTGACTATTCCCAAAAGGCTCCCCAACTCTTCATATACTATAAATACCCCCCACCAGATTGTCAATTTCATTCAATTCTGTACATCCAAAGCATTCTAGTAAATTAATAGAGAGAGCATCTTGAAGCACAAATTCCCTTCAAGTCCAGAAGTTCCAAACATTCAGATTTGTTCGCCGAGGTCATTAATTTGGAGTGCTCCAGTTAACGACAGTTAAAGTCATTGCATCTTACGAGAAGATTGCCAGTAACCGTTAGCACCTGTGCGAGGAAATTACTTCTTACGGAGATTGTGTCCAACACAAGCCTCGACTAAATTTCCGTCCCCATTTACATTTATTATTTTTATCATTTTCAAGAAAACCGTTATTTTTCCATAACAAACACTAAGTACCGTTGTAAAGGAAAAACATAATTTATCCTAAGCTTTTCACAACCGTAAAATTGGTAGAAACGCATTGACAAAAGCGGAGCGTATTTCTATGAAATTAGATTCAACATCAATGCAAACAAAGTAGAAGCATTAGCACAACAAAGACCAAACTTTTATGATAATTAAAAGCTCAATAACATTTCATAAAAAAAACAACTCAATAACACCAAGTAAGAGTTGCAAAAAAACACAGTAATATATTCTGTGCCTAATGCTTACATTGAAGAAACAGTTTCTTCTTTTTTTCAAATTTGATCTATAACTTTTCATATGAGCAATTGCTCAATCTAAACAGTTTATGAGTAAAATGTGCAATATAACCATTTTTTATATTCAAAACAATGACAATGGAGTATCCCAACTTAAAAATGTGGAATCTGAACAGCTTCTGTATCAACTAAAGCAACTTGTTACCCACCCATTCCCTCCCTTCGCTTTCACCTTAACCGTAATAGCCAAACCTGACTCATCATGCCCAAGCCACTTCACTTCCTGATTCTCTACTCGAAAATCAAATACAACAGAGATGGATTAAAACATTGCAAAAAACCCAGTTGACTGATGGAGGAAACTATACATCCAAATACAATGCCCTAACATTAATATGCAAACCAGGTTTTTAACAACGAATATTAAATAAATGTTATCAAACCTGAGTATCAAACCATTAGTTCAAGGCTTTGTTCAACATGTTGACAGCATAAGCAGGTTGAAGTTGAGTCCACAATACATGTACCGTGATCAGCCTAATTTTCAATAACGACTGGTGAATACAAATTCTATTGTTGGATATAGGCTGAACTAACTTTTAAGTTGAAACCTTACCTTCAATTGGCTTAATGGAAATCTATGTTAGGTTTTGAGCAAACATGCGCAGCGGAATAAACCCAAAGTCTAGATCCATTAATGATGATTAAATTAATACGGAGATAAATTTAGAATACTAACCGTGATGAAGCTTTAAAATTTTTAGATCTTCAATCTTTGTTCTTCGCGCTTCTTGAAATCACGAACGCGGGAACACGACTCAAGGCTTGGATCACGAACTTGGAGGAGTTGATAGCAATGCCCTCTATGTTTATCCACACGCGAACGAATCTCAAGAACTTTTCTTGATCCAGATTGCTAGACCCAATAGAACACGTTTCTATTATGAAGGCTATATGAAAATATTATTCTTATTCTTGGGAAGAAGAAGAACAGATTTTTCTCTCTTGGAGGCTCTCTAATTGATTAAGTATCTATAGTCTCTGATTAGGATATTTAGATAGGTATTTAAACTCATTAAACCTAAACCCTTTAGGAGAAATAGGTTAAATCCCATCATAATACGAAATCAAGAATTCTGGCCCGAACAGGACCTGCTCGGCCGAGTCCTTTGAGGTGCTCGGCCGAGCGCCTTTTTATTTTGTCTTTCTGTTTCCCTTGCTCGGCCGAGTCCTTTGAGGTGCTCGGTCGAGCACCAGCAGAAAGTCATTTTTAGCCTTTTAAATAATTTGTTTTTTTTATGTGTGACCCCATAGGATTATATTAAGTTGGCAATGAGTCCAAACATATTTGTACTCATAAATCATGAGTGAACTCTAGCAAGCCATCATGACTACCCAATTAATATAAATTGTCAAAGTTTGTGAATCCTTTATAGAACATATCATAATCTCTTTGTTTCACGATGTCTATTGAACGTATGCCATTGTCAATAGTCAACTTACATAGTTCAATGCTTTCTCAATCCCGAATGTACCAATAAGACAAATCTTATTTGAGCACGGCCATGCATTTCATCAATACCATTCATCGAGTGGCCAAATCTTGACATCTCTCTTGACGAGGATCAAATCCCATCTTGGCTTATTACTCTTCCCTACATGATTCTGATTACGCCAATCATATTCTTTATAGCTACCCGGTTAGGGGTAACGTTTGAATATGTCAAACGTAATGTTCATCAAGTGGAAGACTGTAATAACCTCAGGTCTTAAAGATTCCAGTGATATAACTATATGAGACTTAATTATGACATTGTGACCATGACATAAATCTCATATGGGTCAGTCCAGTATTTGTTCTTCAACAAATACCCATAAGTTAATTGTATCCCATACACCATAATCATCATATGATTATCTATCAAACTTATACTAACAATTTAATCATAATTATCAGGGACGGTGATCATTATAATAAACATGCAAAGGATATAATAATCAAACATTTAATATCTTTATTAAAAACATAATCAATAGATAACATTAATCGTTCACATAACGTGCCTAGAGCATACAACACCAACAATCTACCCTAAGAGAAAAGGCCTCATATTCATGTGGATAGATAGCATATAACTAACTGGAAACAAAGTCTGGCAAAAGAACAAACACTTGACGGGCAAGAGAAAAGGCCGCCATCATCGTCTTCGTTTGTCCTTCTTCAGACCATCTGAATGGAGGCCCCTTGACCTCTCCATTAGCCGAAGCCCCAACCCCCTCTAACCCATGACCCTTGATTTCTGGCAATTGGATTGCTGCAAAAGCGAACATGGTTGGGTAGCGACCATGAAAAGGAGCAAAGTACTTGATTTCGAAAAAGTGTTGTTGAGTTGGATGTCGGGAAGGTATATCGGGAAATTGGAGAAAGCGGAAGAGAAGACAACAGTTCGCATTGGCTTCTTCGCTTGGTGATAGTAACAACGGCGATCAGATTTGGGGATAATTTTTATGGAGATGGACTTTTTTCCTTGGAAGGAGACGGCAGCTAAGAAGAAAAGAGGAGGAATTGGAAACCGTCGGCTTCGAGCCGTCCGATTGTTTTTGGAAAATTTATCTGAACGGAGGGAAAAAAGAAAGGAAAAAGCTGAAAAAATACTGGCCATTGGATGGTGGCAGTTATGAATAAATCCTAGCCACTCTTTATGTATTTTTTGGGAAGCAGTTAAATCCTATGTGTTTTGTAATATAGATGCATAATCAGATAAATAGGGAACATTTACACTGTAACCAAAAGGACAGCCACATGGGAATTTCCCAATTTCACAAAAGTCTACCTCCCACAGTCACAGTGTTAAAGTAACAAGATTTAGAGTTTTGAAATTAAAACTTTAAAAGTATTCCTCAATGTCTCACATAAAAGCTCAGATCTACCTTGTCGTGTCATCCAGTGGTGCGGATTGCAGGGTGAAGAGACAAAAGGTGAATTGATGTTCCAGTTGCCGGAGAAAGGTTGGATTGCTCGGAATTTTAAGTTGCTTGAAACTCGCCAGAATTTGTGTGATGAGGTTACCCGGGCTCGAGAGATCGCCATCGGTTGACCGGAGTTCTAGGTCGGAGTTCACTGAGAATGATTGAAAAATGTGTCACCAGAGAGGGAGATGGTCGCCGGAGTAAGTGGAGATGGCCGCCTGCGTAGGGAGGGGAGAGGTGGCCGGAGGTGGTGAGAGGAGAGAGGTGGGCGAATGTGGTGGGAGGGGTTCTGTGAATTTTGTGTGGGTATAATTTGGGACGAAGGGGGTGCAATTATTCATTTAAAAGTTTCAAGGGATAATATGATTTGATAAAATGATTTGTTGGACTAGGACGTAAATTGAAAATGTCTATGTCCTAAAACTTAGATTCGGTCTTACTCACCGATTAGGAGGTAATTTTTGGTACTACTCAGGGATTAGGAGGTATTTTATTGTGTTTGGAATTATTTGTGAGAGAGAGGATGATTTAATAGAGCTTCCAAAGGAGAGAGAAAAGTTATATCAAGGGTTGTTAGGAGAATAAATAATAAACTCAATAGGAATCAAGGTCTTGATTCTAAGAGAGTTGGTTTAAATAACAAAGATCCAGTATTTGGTCAAATCCTGGATTGCTAGAGTATTGATGAAGAAAGGAATTGAAACGGAGAAAGAAAGTAATTCCAACACGTTCTTTGAGAGACGTGTCTCGTACGAGACAAGTTGTCTTGTACGTGAGAACCTTGACAGAATTACTGTCTTGGCCTCTCTGATTGTTCCGTTAGTCGGTTAATCTCAAAACTAACGAAGTTAGTAAGAAACTTAACAAAACATAATGAAACTAACAAGTTTTCATAATGGCGAGACACGAGAGTAGTGTAATCATAACTGTATGTTTAAAATGGGGTGTCTACACCATCCGTGTATACTCAGCCCACGGATCGGGATCGGCCTAACATTTTTTAATACATCTATGTCACCCATGGATCAGGTCAAATGTATATCGACGGGTATATGTTAGCAAGATCGTGCTCAAACTTGCCAATAGTAAAAAATGCTTGAAAATCTAGCACGACCGTGCATAGAACCAATTCACGGTCCTGACAAAGGTGTCGAATAAAAAATACCTTTTTAGTATATTATACTCCCTCCATCCCAACTCACTTGAGACCTAAGAGGTGGGCACAATAACTAAGGAAAATAAAATAAAATAAGGAATATGTGTGGTAGAAAATGAGGAGAGAGAATGAGTGGGGTTAATAGTAGGTTGGCTGAATGAATTGTGTGTTTGAAAATGAAAAGAGAGAATGAGTGGTGGGATAGATTGAATATTAAATTATAAATTACTATTTTGGGGAGTCTCAAGTGAAGTAGGACGGACCAAAATGAAAATAAGTCTTAAGTGAGGTGGGACGGAGGGAGTATACTATAATAAATTGATAAATAAAATATATTTATAGAATAGTTAATAAATATATTAAAGTAAAAATTGAAATAAAAATGTGAAATGATTATACCTTTATTAAACTAAACAAAGAAATTTGTAGGCACCCCATCTTAGACTCCTCACTTCCCCGATTGCATACAAAGTCCTTTTATTTACTTTTTTTTTTCTGTTAATTTTGTTACAATTCATTTGTTCTGGGGCTTAACTGAATTGAAGTGTTAACTTTTAAGGTCTTTTATGTCATTATGTCTTTCTCGAATCGGACGCCTTTGGGCCTATCACTCATCCTCGCATGCTTCTCAGCCCATATTCAAGAGGCGCGCGCTTCTTGAATGTCAGTTATTGATATTCCTCCATTTCTGATTTGTAACTCTTTCACGATCAATGCCATCTTTGAGAGACCAGTTGTTGACCCCTTACCATCCTTTTCACCTATAAAAACACTTTTCTAACTCATTTGCAAAGGAACACAAAAAATGGCACAAAAAATCTACCACAAAACCAAGATTCAAAAACTCTAGGCATACTTGGAAGCATTCCACCCTTCTCAAAGTTTGTGTAGAACACCCTCTCTTTAATCCTTTACTTTGGTTTATTTATCTCATCTTCATCCCTTTCTTCATTTCCCTTTTTTATGTGCTTATTTGTTTTCCTTATCTCTTTTCCTTTTTGTACAAAAACATTTTGACACGAAGGCTTGGTCTCACACACGTGCAATTTAATTCTCTAAGAATTAATCACAATCGAGTCACCAAAATTCTTTAACCCCAAACCCGTCGAGACCCATCTTGAAAGTTTCAATCTCCATTCAACATTGGTTCTACTCGAAATGGCAAACTGATAAGCTAAATCGTACACCTACAAATTAAACATGGACTATGTTCTAAAAATATGTAGCTAGGGAAAGTCCAGAATCGATCCACGAAGAACGGTTATTTGTTTATGTTATTTTCACTTGACAAGATTGGGGAAAAGATTAATTATTAAATCCTAAAACAAGAATTGACACTAATTATGAGCAAAAACAATAATCAAAGAATACTTTAGATTGATTCCGTCCCCACCTCTTTTTTCACTTTTCACCCTATTCACTTGAACACGAAATCTATTTCAATATCTGTTTCTTCTTTCAATATAGTTACTAGCAGTGGCACACTCACTAGAAACCATAATTAATAATTAAATCTAACTGGCACAATCTAGATCTAAGAATTAATTGATGAAGGATTTAAGAAACTAAGATCAAGAACGCTTTCTACAATTATTTCATATAGATAACCGTCTAATTTTACCTACTTCACAATTTACCATGGCACATGCATAAATCGTAAAGATGTTACTTGTGAATTTCTACACTGGCACAGTCATAGAAAATTCTAGAAGAGATAAATTAACCAGAGCAATTAGATTGATCAAGTCTAAAAATCCTAGAAACAAATCTAGAATAAACACAAGTAAAATTATGAATAGAGATCATAGATTGAAAAGAAAAATACCTCAAATTGATAAAAAGGGGTTCAAGATTCAAACCCAGAGCTTGAATTTTAGTTCCTCATCTAAAGCTTTGAAATCTCCATGAATAAAGAAAGAAAAACTTAGATCTAAAATATTGTTGAAGTCTAGAATCTAAAACAATGAAAGAAACCTAATTTAAATACCTAAGAAAGTCCTAAACTAATAAGGATTAAAAAGAATAAAATAAATAAAGGAAAATATGGAAAATATGGTAAGAATCTCGGTGACACGCGCTGTCCATGCGCCACACTCTCTCTTCAGCCTCATTCATGCGCTCGCTGTCACTCCCACGCGCCAAGCTCAGCCGAAAACGCTCCTACTACACGCGTTTCTTCCAATCCGGATCCGCCCCTTCACGAGTCGTGTTGACTCGCACGAGTCGTGCCACTCGTGAACACGAGTGCACCATACATGTTGTACTTTCCTGCATTTTGGGCCACCTGCTGATGAACTGGGCCGCTTGGCTTGGGCCTTGGCTTGCTGGTGTTGTTGGGCTGGAGCTAACTGGGACTCGCCTAAGTTGCTTGGTTTCTTGTTTTGGGTCACTTCACCTACATTATTTGCTTGATCCAAACCTCATCCGTCCCAATTGGCTTTCTTTTGCATATTTTGGGATCTCTTTTAACTCATAAATAAATTATATTCAGGTAAAAATATAAAAACACTAAAATAACCCCTGAGTTACAATTAAGCCCTACAATTATTTTTTTCCCAAAATACATAAAATCTCTTCTAAATACATAAAAATCACAATTTAAGCTCATAAAATCCTAGGAAATAAGTGTGTAAAATCCATCTCATCACAAAACTTAGCCCGTGGCGTAGTTCCTAACTGTATGCCAGGGTAGCATTTGAGCCTCTTCAGCCGAGAACAAGATAATACACTCTTAGTTAGGTTCTAACACTTGTTGTCACGCCCCGGAAATTTCAAAAATCCATAAATGTAAAATTTACAATATACATCTCAAAAATGCTAAATACCAAACCGGGCGCGTGAATTCTTCTATAAACCAATACCAACAAACAATACCTCAACGAGATTATAACTCGGAGACTAGAAACAAACGCGGAAGCAAGAACAATTGTTAATAATATAAATTCCCAAAGGACCACAGTAAATACATAACCCTGGACGACCACGACCTTTCAACCATATACAAAGAGGCTCTGAAGAGCAACTACCCCAAAGGCGATCAACCTGCTCAGAAGACTCCCGATACAACGGACCTCAAACGATACCACTTGCTTTCCTGGGGGGGGTTAAGGAAAAACAATTTGAAACAAGAAACGGGGTGAGAAAAATCTCAGTAAGCTACTAAATGCAACTATATTTCATGCCAACATGATAATCACAAAAGAAGAATATCAATAAGCATTCACAATTTCATATAATATGAAAGATATGGTCCACTCATCATATAACACAAAATGCGGAAATAAACACTCATAAGTGGATACTAGGCCAAGGTTCTAGAGACGGAACACAATCCCTCGAGAAGATTCCGTTGAGCAGCATGAAAGAGCTGAAGCCGGTTCCGGAACCAAGTAACAACAACAACCAGTAATGGGGGAAATAACACATAGTCATACCCCCAAGCCAATAGCTAGAATACTCACCATAGGAGCTAGCTCATCCCAACCATGATCACGGGAAGGGGCATCCCACTCAAGGCCACTGAACATGGGGAAACTGGGTTACCAGTGAAGTACATTATACTGGACTTGGCCCGTGCCATTATAATATACATCACTGCCTAAAACAAACACAACAATGCCAGCTGGACTCTATAAAAGCACACAGTAATAAATACTCGCTTGAAACAACAACGGGGCAATGATTCCAAAGTAGGAAACCAAGCCAAAATCATCACAAAGGATGCAAACCATTTCTCATGAAGAGTCAACAACAACGACAATGGGAAGTCTTTCATAAAAGAGTTCAACCACGATAAACAGAATTGCTCATAAGGAGCCCAACAACATTGACCATTAAAACAAATGATTCCAAGACAAGGTTCCATACCAAACACATCCTAAAGATGATACCCATAAGTTACTCATTAAGAGTACAAACCAAACGGTCACTCACAAATAGTACCACGACTATTACCAAGATAACCCTAAAAGCCTACTCATAGAGGGAAATTATGGTCAAGCACTTCAACCATATCCTTATACCTGGAATTTCCCAATAGGAACTCCGAATAATTAATCCATAAGGCTAATCACACCGTTGGTACCCAATCACTATTTCACATCTTACATCCGTTCATAGACGGACCATTCTTAACACTCAACCGAACTAAAAATGTAACACATTTACATACATGATCCCAAATGTACCAATTCAACACTTTGGTGTCCCATAACAACCCTCTAGGTACTATAGGATATCACTTAAAGCCTAGACCAAGTCTTATCCTAAAATCAATTCGATTGGAACCAACATGAACACATCATAAGATTACCAAACATTCACTAATAATACTTAGTTACATTCCACCACATATTTGTTCACAAAGGAACCATTTTCACACACTAGAGTGGTCCTTGACCCATACAAACAGATACCCCAAACTTGATCACAACGGACCGGTCATAACATTTTGTTTTATAAAACACTTACTGAAAACTCAACACAATCTAAACCAGAAACCCCACTAAATAAACCCACTCATCACGTAGTACTCGAGAAGAGCTTTAAAACGATAGTTTACACGCCTAAAATGGAGTCCGGACGAAGAAGTTATGGTCTCCGGAAGATTGAGCGAAAAACGGACAAACCGAAAAAAGAGGGGTGCGCACGCCTCCCTTAAAAGGGGTGCGCGCGCCTCCCTTGATCAGAAGGTTGCGTTTTTGAAGCAGAAAAGGGTGCGCACGCCTCCCAAAACATGGTGCGCGTGCCTCCTTGCCCGGAGGGACGAAATCCGGCCAAAATTCTGGGTTTCTCCCAAAAATCGACCCAAACTAAAACCAAACCAAAATCCAACACATCCAACAAGTATAACAAGGTACTAGAACAACTTATAAGTCTAAAATGACTCATATAACATCTATTAGACAACCTAAACCAAGAGATGATTCAAACACCAAATTCTCACAAAAATGGGTAAATTACAAATAAATTCTAAATCAACCAAGGAAGCAATAAATGGCATTCTTATCATCATATAAACATGGAATGATATTTCTAGCATAAAAATGGGGAAAAGTAACTTACCCGGATTTTATCAACGGTGACGGAACTCAAAATTTCTTTGATCCTTACGATCCTATCGACGATCTAAACATTTATCATGTTATGAGAAATGAGAAATAATGAGGGGAAGATAGCTAGAATGTAGAGAGAAGGAAGAGAGAAATTTTACCTTTTCAACCAAGGAGAGAGAGAGAACACAGGGAAGAAAATGGTGAGGGGAAATGAGGGAGGGAGAGGGAGGTGAGGGAGTAGTTGAAGAAATAATTCGAAAGTTACACTTAGACCCCCTCTTCCACTACCTACACAACTAACACAATAATTATACTTCCCACTAATAACTAAGATCCAATACTCCACACTAGCACAATTAACAGATTAAATGCTAGGCACGAAATTATTATGAGACACAAAATGCACACATAATTATTTAAATAAATAAATAATTTAAATAAATTAATAGGCAATAAATAAATAATTTATTATTTATTACTACAAAAATAGAGGCGGGTTTTCGGGTCGTGACAATCTACCATCCTTAAAAAGAATTCTCCCGCGAATTCACTTATCAGAATCGTAACACATTTTAAACACATACTTATCTCAAGTATACTCGATTTAAACATTCTAAAGTCAACTTCCTCTTTCCTCCGAAATTTCAAATTCCCACGACTATCACTTGATTACCGATCTTGAAACATAACTGATTTGATTCTGATTAGCATTACGCTCTCAACCAACCCTTAAATCATCAACATCCACAAGTTTTATATATATATATATTTTTTTTTTATTTTTTTTTATTTTTTTTTACTACCCAAATAGTATTTGGAATCAACTCCACACACACGTAGTATACTCTTAATATATATATATCGGTCTCTAGGGTTCCCTAATATTATAACAAGACCCAAATAATTATCCATTACACTCTGAGAAGTCTATTGAGATCAAGATGTACCACAATGGTCCCTATCACATTTTATCTTCACAATTATCCCGCGTAATCATACTATTACTAGAACCCATAAGGAAAGGAATAGCACTAACGATTATAACATAAAAGCACATTTTAGGCAGGTATACTGGGTATTCAATCCACTATAACAGAGCACTATATAGGTGTTATCAAATATATGGCAATCATACCGAAAAATTCATCAGCAATTATCCCTATACCTTTAGAGGTCTCTTAGGGAGATCCTCTAAGCATTGATGTGCTACTTCCAAATATTGTCAACCCAACAATTCAAATATACCTAGGGAACTTATCGTCATCAACTATTCGATCAATATAATTCCACTACTAAAATTATCTTCCTTATGATAAAACATATTACAATCATACTCTTTGTATTTCTCAACCCACTTGCATTAACCAATATTTATCTTTTCGAAGAACATATAACCATTCAACCTTGATAACCCATTAACATCATTTCTAAACTTGGTCCCACAAAACAAACTATAATTTGCTAAGGCAATATCAATAAAATCACAATCATCCCCAGTCATAGATAGTGCTATTTATTAACCCGAATTTTAGAATACTTACCCGAATGATCCAATAGCCACGGTTACTTTAGTTCCGTCTCTTCCCGAATTTCCCATTATCCACTTTAACCCATCATATAGTAAACTTAAGTAATGCTTACAACATAGTAATCTCTCGTACCGAACCTTCTTCAATCACTATCTTCACTCCTAACTAAAATACATACCCAAGGCCAGAATTGAAGAATCCAAATTTCTCTTAAACATAATTCTCGAGATACTACAAACTTGTCTTATTCACAACCCTAATTATACTCTAAAGATACTTCCATTAAATCGATATTTAGGATTACTCCTCAAAATTCAAAATATTTAAACCATCTCGAGCTTAATCAACTTCTTACTATACAAGGCTAAAGAAATTTTTCCATCCCCATAATTTTCACCGTAGTGGCTATATCTTCAAGGATTACCACTATAGTGCTTTCACTCTAGTTAACACCTTAACTAAAGGTACAATATAAGCTCAAAATTCTTAACACAAAATGTCCACTTAAATCCACGTTAAACTACCATCAATACATTACTCCCATTCTGGAAAGCCTAATACAATTCCACATACTCAGTAGTCCGCAAACAACACAAATTTTATCTTCAAAAGATTTCCTCTAACTCCCATTTAAATTAATAATCCGTGCTTACCATATAAAAAAAATGATTATAACTCTCACCATATACTCACAACTCATTTTGCTTTAACTCAACTCCAATCATGTACTAAAATTATCCCAAACAAGTTAAGTATTTCCTCATACTAAACAATTCTGATGCACTCACAAAGATGTACCAAAAGTAAAGAAAATCTCTTATTGAGAAATCTCAAATTGAATCTTTAACTCTTTTAACCCAACCGATACTATATGTTCACCGATTTACCTATCAGTATTGCAGCTTACATCCATTCATCATATAACCCAAATTCCCTATCGATCAAGCGACATATTTCACCCCGTATAATTATACCCAAGATTTCAATCATTAGTATTGCCAACTGAATAAGCTAAATTCCAGCACAACCTTATAATAAAGATTTTTCTGATTTCCAA
>JAOWBW010000274.1:46443-423744 GCA_026119855.1 Campanula takesimana
ACAAGTGAAAAGTGAGCACCAGATATAAGTACCCCAATCTGAAACCGACCTATCTTAGAGGTAGCCTTAGCACGTTTCAGGGATAAGCTGATAGGCCAGGACCTCCCTAGGATAAACTATAAATTCCAGGACTACTCTGTTAAAAATTGGAAAAAATCCAGAAGCTCGCCAGGCTGAGCCGTACGGATGCTTTAGGGACTAGAGGGGCCTAGCCGTACCTGGTTTGGGCGCCCTCAGTCCCTATAATAGAACCCTTGCTGATCATTTCAGGGGGGGAGAAATACACATTAGAGAGGTCACTCTGCGGAATTGCCACAGAGTAAGAGTGAGAGTGATCACAAACCAAAAAAGGAGAGAAGAAAGGAAGATTGGCCTTAACCATCATAGGTAAAGCCACCTCCCCCCTCCTTTCTCTTCATCTTACTCCTATTTTCTTTCTCATATCTTGGTTATACATGTATTTACTATTCATTCATGCAAAGACTTGTCCATTTCAGCACCTTTTGTTTCTTGCAAGACTTGTCCATTATCAAGCACTATATATCTATCTATTACATTACTATCTTGTCCAAGCTATGAGAAGTTCAAGGTGCCCTCCATACCTGTATGGAAGAGTTCTAAACCTAGACACTCATAGACTTGTTGATTGTCATTTATATTCCTTATTCATGTAAATGGTATGCTTGTTTGGCCATGATAATCATGAGGGTGATGAAACCTTAGTGTTCATCATTTTCCTCTTTGGTTTAGCCTCAAAATCCCACTTTTGGGTCATAAAGATTCAATCTTTATGTGTTATTTTGACTCTTGGAAGGGTTTTAAGTCATAAATGTCATCTTGGTGATAAAGCTCCAATCTTTATTCACCAAATGACCAACTTTGGTCCAAAGGGGACATTCATCAACTTTCTTGATTTTCTCCTATGATTGCTCATGATCACACCCAAATACTTGTTTTGGGGAACCAAGTGATGATCATTTAGCATAGGAATGATGTTATAAAACTTGTAAAATGATTTCTTGCAAACTGGGATTACAAACAGTTTGTCCAGCTTCAGACAGAATGCCCTGTTTCTGTTTTGAACTGGACTGTTCATGAGCAAACTGTAAAACCCCAGAATCGCCTCCTCCAGCCGTACGGCTACTTTAGGTAGGAGGGCAAAATTGTCTGTTTTGCCCTCTGACCTTTATCTTATCACTAAAGGCCCCCTTTTCAGCCGAATTTCTCAAATAAAATCAATAACATAATTTTTTCCGTTAAATACACACACACATATGCACATTTTAACTAACTTAGGGAGACTCGGCTTTTGTCCGAGGAAACTTGAGAGGACGTAAAAACTCCTCCCAAGTTGTAACCTGACCTCCGAACCTTTGAACTCAAACCTTTGTCATTTTGTTGGGTTTAAAATTAACAAAATGTGGCGACTCCGTTAAATTTGACCGGTTCCCGTGTTTGGCATTTTGTCCTCGTGCGAACCTCGCTTGTTTCGCCCCGAGGGCGGGATCCTTATAGTGGCGACTCCACTGGGAATTAGAGTGCTTTCGGACTTCTTTCTAGAAGGTTCGGGGGCATTCTTGTGTGGGTCAAACTCCCGTTCCCGTTAGTTGACTTCTTGCATATTTGTGTGTGTTTGCTTTTTCTGTTTGAACTGTTTTGAGTACATACGTTCTGGAAACACAATAAGCTGGGGCTTGATGATCAGAAGTTGGAGAAACTGAGAAAAATCTTCACCCTCTTGCTTTAGCCGTACGGCTACTTTGGGTAGGGACCAGAATGTTGCCAATTAACAGTTTGGTGCAGGGCTGCAACATTCTGGGTGCCCCCTTTGCTTCTGCTTGTCCAGGTTCCAAATTTACAGTCTTACTTGTGCACATTACCTTCATTATTTTGGCCAAAACTTGGTTTTAAAAGGTAATAAAACTTGGTTATGCATGATCTTTTGTCAATAAAATGGTTTCCAAAACCTCGTCGTGCATAACCCCTTTTTTGTAAGGGTTTTCTTGAGTCTCCTCGTTGTGCACAAATTGCTTTGTACAAAAGGGTTTCAATGTAAAATACTTCTCTTGCAAAAGTTTGATTCAAAATTCTTTGTTGTGCACAACTTGGTACATGTACAAGTTTTGGTCTTTGTTTGCTTATATTCTTTGATTTGTTGTGTATAGATTGCTCAATTCATGCTTGTTCATACTTGTTCATACTTGTTCATATCTTGCTTATGCCATGCTCATGATATCGAAAAACGAATTGAAAATCTCTCTTTTTACTCAAAAAAGGAGCATAGAATGACTTCATACTACGCGCACTTGACCGTGCACGTTCCAAATACCCTTTAAACCCGGGGTGGATGCCACGTGCAGCTCGTTAGGCGCTCTTGTTCCCTTCGATGTGCGCACGGGTCCATCCCACCTTCCCTTCCGAACCGAGTCAACCACACATGTCCGTGACACACAAATACCGTGACTATGGTTGGTTTTTGGTCTAGTCCACGTTACCACGTCCTTAATACGTGTCCAAGGTTAATTGTGGCCAAGTTAATGCCCGAGTTGTAATTCCTTGATGTAATGCAAGCGTGGCCTAACCCGTCTTCAACTCGCGTGTTAATGACGACCACAATTAGCGAAGGTCATATGCTAAGGATAGGGGAACACCGTGTCGTTAAGCCCTAATGTGCAAGTCATTTTTAATCATCCTTAAGCCCATGGTCAAGGATTGAGACGCCTCATATCAAAATGAGGTCATGTCGGAATATCGGTGCAGCCTTCGATGTAGCCTTCAGAAAAAAGTCTCGATCCTGACTGGGGCTTAATCATGATTAGGATGACCCGCGTATTGGGAACCTTGCGACGCACTAGACCCTAGGTTCGTTTCTTTTGGTCGGTGGAAGCCGCGTGCCCTATAGGACCCTCGCCCGGGATAGTCCGTCCATGGGAGCGTGCAATACATGTGAAAAACGAGGGGTCTATAGGCGTAGCGACGGCCTCCACTGATCCAGGATTTAGAATAATTGCGAAAAAGAAGAGGAATCTTTTTCCAACCATTTACGATCAAATCAAGAAAGCTTTTTTAAGTAAACTTGAATGAATGAATAATTGCACATTGCATGAGCTTGCTTCGTTTTTGCTCCTTGCCTTTGATACATTACATTCGCTAACAAGTGTCGCCTCGTTAAGTCTTTGGATGGATCCCCGTTATCCTCCAAGACCTCCGTTAAATTTTGTCAAGTCTTTGGATGGATCCCCTTATCCTCCAAGACCTCCGTCAAAGTTTGGAAGGATCCCCGTTATCCTCCAAGACTTCCGTCAGATTTTGGAAGGATCCCGTTATCCTCCAAGACCGCTCCATTAAATTTTGTTAAGTCTTTGGACGGATCCCCGTTATCTCCAAGACTTTCGCTAAGAGATTTCGTTAAGTCTTTGGACGAATCCCCGTTGTGATCCTCGTCGAGATTTCCGTTAAAACCCTAGGCGTTATCCCCTAGGTACCCATTGAAAGTTCCGGTAAAACCCTAGGCCGTTGTCCCCCTAGGTCCCCGTTGCGATTCCCGTAAAACCCTAGGCCGTTCTCCCCTAGGTCCCCATTGAGATTCCCGTAAAACCCTAGGCCGTTGTCCCCTAGGTCCCCGTTGAGATTCCCGTAAAATCCTAGGCTATTGTCCCCTAGGTTCCACACTGTGATTCCCGTTAAAACCCTAGGTCGTTGTCCCTAGGTCCCCGTTGAGATTCCCGTAAAATCCTAGGCTATTGTCCCCTAGGTTCCACACTGTGACTCCCGTTAAAACCCTAGGCCGTTGCCTCCTAGGTCCCCATTGTTGAGATTCCTGTTAAAACCCTAAGCCGTTGCCTCCTAGGTCCCCATTGTTGAGATTCCTGTTAAAACCCTAGGTCGTTGCCTCCTACGTCCCCATTGTTGAGATTCCTGTTAAAACCCTAGGCCGTTGTCTCCTAGGTCCCCGTTGCTGAAACCCTAGGCCGTTGTCTCCTAGGTCCCCTCGTGAAGCCTTTGGAAGACCTCCGAGACACCCGTCGATCTTCGGATGGATCCCAGAATTCCCGTGAAGTCCCTAGGCATAGCTTCCTAGGAAGTAGGTTTTAGTCCTTGGATGGATGGATCCCCGTTATCCTCCAACAAGTCAGTCATGTTTGTTTTAGAATTCTAAATCCGTTCGAACTACGATGACCTGAGCCTCTCATCACGTGGGACCCCCTCTCTCGTGGTAAGGGGAACGTAGGCAACTTCGGCCCGGTCAATCCTAAAAAAAAAAAAAAAAAAAAGTGTGTGTGTGAGTCCTCCACCCAAAACAAAAGTGTGTTTTTCCAAGAAGAAAATGAAGATCAATTTTCTTAAAATAAAATATCAAGTTTTCCTAAAAGGCTAATCGCTAATGAAGCGTCTCTCTTGAACCATGGTTATAATTTCACCTTGAGGTTTAAAATGCTAAAGTCCTTTGGCGGTTTTGCCCGCCTGAAACATCGACCAAGGAGCCCACATCTGAATTGGCGTCTGAGACTTCCATCCACGTGAGCTGGATTGGGACACCGTCCGCGAGAAGAGACCCATGCCTCGGAGGCCCAAAGGCGGCTACATCAAATGGAGATCCGTACCCTTTCCGAATGCCATGTGAGAGGTTACGCCCCTTGAAAGGGAGCCACCAAAAGGAGATTACCAAAGGCGAGCCCGGCGATTGCAATGCCAAGCCAAGTGGAGACCTCGCGACGTCTTTCCCAACGACAAGGAACCCGAGTTCCCCATGGAAAACATGAAATGTGCCGCCGACAAACTCTCCAACAATTGAGGAAGAAAACGGACCATCGCGCTTTATAGGAGCCCATCCCTAAAATAAAAAAATAAAAAAAAAAAATGAGTCTTCCAGCCTCGTAGGGTCTAGACTTTCACCAAAAGTCCGTCCCGGACTGTGTTTTTTTTGTTTTTACAAAGGTCCGTACCCGGACATGTTTGTACAAAGTTATCTATATAAAAGAGTCATTTTCATTCTCTTCTCCCTAGACTTGAGACATTATTTGCAATACACATTTACTCTTGAAATTGTCTTGCTTGTTATTATCAATTGATTGCTACGCCCCTAAAATGATGAATTGACTTCTAAGCATACTAGTCAATGACGACTCATTAAGGGCGAATGGACCTAACACGAATGAGAAATGCTAAACGCAAACAATTAATCTTGATGTGAATAAATGTTGTGATCAATTGGCATGAAGAAACCATTAATGGCAAGTCTTCCCTCATACACTTCCCCGATACACAACCCGATACACCTTTCCAAAACCAATTCTTGATGCACATCAAAGGCATCCCAAGGCAATGAAAAGGCAAGGATTTTGTTGCTCAAATTCAATCGTGATCGCGAGTGCACGACAAAGGACTCCCCGGATCTTCAAAGACAAAGCCGGAAGTGAGGATGTTCCACCAAGGGGCTACAAAGGAGCCAAAGCCCAAAACAGCAAGCTGGGGCTAATGTTTCCCCTCTCCCTAAAAAAAAAAAAAAAAAAAAAGGAGGAGAAGAGGGAAAGGAAATGAATGTATGAAAAGAAGGAAAGAAAATGGCGGAAAGAAAGGCCCGTTCACACCAAAGAAGGTTCACCCCAAGAGGTCTATCCCAAGGAGTTCACCGCAAAGCAGAAGCGAGCAACGTCCTCCGAGACGACATCAAAGGAAAGCCAACTTCAGCAAAACGGCCCATGGCCGAACTACGGCGACCTGAGCTCCTCAAATGAGGGGAACGTAGGCAACCTTCGGGTCCGGTCACAGCATGAGAAAGAACGGTCAAACCATGGCTTTCCAAAGTAGTCAAGCCTCTCCCCCACGGTCCCATCAATGACCGATTTCCCAAGACACACGTTCTTTGGGCCAATTCCCCATAAACACCTTCTCTTCCCGATCTTTCCATTGATCGAATCTTAATTGATCACAACATTTATACATGTTAAGGCTAATTGCTTGTTATAATCTTGACTTAATGATGAACATGGTCCATCCAAGCAATCATTTTGATAATTTTAACCAAGACAAATTTCAAATGTCTCGACAAGTCTTCTTCTCTACATCTTAGGAAAGAGCTAAACACTTGTATTCTGTCAAGCAAGGGCTTCCTTCTATTTCATGATAAATTGCTCAAAGAGCTCACCAACATAAAGGGACTCTCTCCCAAATAAACTGCCCTTGCATGTTTCCTCCAAAAGATACCTTAAGTCCCCGTTCTATCGAGTCGGCTGGATCACTCATAAAAAAAAGTGGAAAAGAAAGGCACCAAAAAAGTGGCCCGCTAGGTTGAAAACCCGTAAGGGCGGCCTAGGCAAAAAACAGGGTGTGCCATAAAAGACGCAAAAGAGATGCCCGCTAGGTTGAAAACCCGCAAGGGCGTCCTAGGCAAAAGAAAGGGTGCGTCATGAAAAAGGGATGGGTTCCTAACCCCACTTCAAAGGTTACATTGGGTCTACGCCAACGCCAAAGGTCGAAAGATGACATTGGGGCTACCCCCGCGAGGACATGGGGCTATCCCCACATCAACGACGGCACGGACATGGGGATACCTCCGCAAGGACATGGGGCTACGCCGCCACCAATTGAGACAAGGACATGGGGCTAACCCGACATCAAAGGCATGGGGCTACCCCGACATCGACGACAAGAGGGTTATCTACCCCCGATCACTCCGAATAAATGGACAAAGCTTCGAACGACTTTATGCATAGTAAACCTCGTGGTTAAGTTAAAATCCAAATTTGACTAAAATGCTTCGTTAAAAGATTTGCCTTTAGGAATGCGCATTTCCAAAATTTGGCCAAAATAATGTTTTTTCCGTCCCCTTCCAAATTGCATTGGGCATTTGAGGGTGTGTTTATAAAAATAATGTTTTTTCCGTCCCCTTCCAAATTGCATTGGGCATTTGAGGGTGTGTTTATAATAAGAATGTTTTGTAGAATATTTGTGAAGAGGATAGGCGGTCTTTTGATGTAAGTCCATTGGAACCTAGTCTTGACCAATCCTGTTAGGTTGACCAAGTAAGTGTCAAACCTATTGTTGCTCGGCAGTCCTTAGTGGGACGTAAGACCAGTTTGCCTTGTCAAACTCCACAAAGGTGGAGTTGACTCGAATGTTTTGACCCTCTTGAGACAATTCTAGGTCCCCTAAGTGACCCCTTGTAAAATAAAGTTTAGGTCCCCCGAGTGACCCCCCTGTGATATAAAGTCTAGTGACCCCATGTGAGAAAAGATTTAGGTCCCCCGAGTGACCCTTTGAGATAAAATTAGGCGGCCCCTTAGAGACGTAAGCCCATTGACCTTTGATCCGTTGTTGCCTAGCATGAGCACAAATCAGGCAGTCCTAGCGACGTAAGCCCAGCTTTGTGAAATCAAAAATCAGGCAGTCCTAGCGACGTAAGCCCAGCTTTGTGAAATCAAACATCAGGCAGTCCTAGCGACGTAAGCCCAGCTTTGTGAAACCAAAAATCCGGCAGTCCTAGCAACGTAAGCCCAGCTTTGTGAAATAAATTATGGCCGTCCTAGACGTAAGCCCATGTTGACCCGGTTGACCAAGTGAGAGTCAAGCCCCTTCTGAAAACATTTAGGTCCTCCGAGTGACCCTTGTTGAAAAGGCTTGGGTCCCCCGAGCGACCCCTTTCAAGATAAAACTTAGGTCCCCCGAGTGACCATTCTGAGAACATTTAGGTCCCCCGAGTGACCATTTTTGAGAAAAGTTTAGGTCACCCGAGTGACCATTTTGAGAAAAGTCTAGGTCCCCCGAGTGACCATTTTGAGACAAGTCTAGGTCCCCCGAGTGACCATTCTGAGAACATTTAGGTCCCCCGAGTGACCATTTTGAGAACGGTTTAGGTCCCCCGAGTGACCATTTTAGGTCCCCGAGTGACCCATTTTGAGAAAAATTTAGGTCCCCCGAGTGACCATTCTGAGAACATTTAGGTCCCCCGAGTGACCCATTTTGAGAAAAGTCTAGGTCCCCCGAGTGACCATTTTGAGACAAGTCTAGGTCCCCCGAGTGACCATTCTGAGAACATTTAGGTCCCCCGAGTGACCCATTTTGAGAAAAGTTTAGGTCCCCCGAGTGACCATTTTGAGAAAAGTCTAGGTCCCCCGAGTGACCATTTTGAGACAAGTCTAGGTCCCCCGAGTGACCATTCTGAGAACATTTAGGTCCCCTGAGTGACCATTTTGAGAACGGTTTAGGTCCCCCGAGTGACCCATTTTGAGAAAAATTTAGGTCCCCCGAGTGACCATTCTGAGAACATTTAGGTCCCCCGAGTGACCCATTTTGAGAAAAGTCTAGGTCCCCCGAGTGACCATTTTGAGACAAGTCTAGGTCCCCCGAGTGACCATTCTGAGAACATTTAGGTCCCCCGAGTGACCCATTTTGAGAAAAGTTTAGGTCACCCGAGTGACCATTTTGAGAAAAGTCTAGGTCCCCGAGTGACCATTTTGAGACAAGTCTAGGTCCCCCGAGTGACCATTCTGAGAACATTTAGGTCCCCCGAGTGACCCATTTTGAGAAAAGTTTAGGTCCCCCGAGTGACCATTTTGAGAAAAGTTTAGGTCCCCCGAGTGACCATTTTGAGACAAGTTTAGGTCCCCCGAGTGACCATCTTGAGAAAAGTTTAGGTCACCCGAGTGACCATTTTGAGAAAAGTATAGCTCCTCCGAGTGACCCATTTTGAGATAAAATTTAGGTCCCCCGAGCGACCCTCTGAGACAAAAATTCGGCAGTCCTAGCGACGTAAGCCCAGCTTTGTGAAATAAATTATGGCCGTCCTTGACGTAAGCCCAGTTAAGTTGTAAATGTCCAAAAATTGGCCGTACCTGACGTAAGCCCAGTTAAATGTTTGAGAAAAATTGGCCGTCCCTGACGTAAGCCCAGTTAAGTGTCCAAAATTTGGCCGTCCCTGACGTAAGCCCAGTTAAATGTTTGAGAAAAATTGGCCGTCCCTGACGTAAGCCCAGTTAAGTGTCCAAAATTTGGCCGTCCCTGACGTAAGCCCAGTTAAATGTCCAAAATTGGCCGTCCCTGACGTAAGCCCAGTTAAAAATTTGTCATTGGCCGTCCCTGACGTAAGCCCAGTTAAGTGTCCAAAATTTGGCCGTCCCTGACGTAAGCCCAGTTAAATGTCCAAAATTGGCCGTCCCTGACGTAAGCCCAGTTAAAAATTTGTCATTGGGCGTCCCTGACGTAAGCCCAGTTAAATGTCCAAAATTGGCCGTCCCCGACGTAAGCCCATTAGCTATGACTTAGAATAGTCATTATAGGCTAGAGCCTTTGTCATGGCCGTCCCTGACGTAAGCCCAGTTAAAAATTTGTCATGGCCGTCCCCGACGTAAGCCCATTAACTATGACTTGGAATAGTCACCATAGGCCGTCCCCGACGTAAGCCCAGTAAAAATCTGTCCCGTGTGAGTCAAGTTAACCATATCCCAGCAAGTCAACCCTCTCCCATAGATCCAAGTTGACCATGTCTCGCCTCTGACCCCTTGGTGTCATGCCCAAATGCCTTAGCCTCTGACCCCTTGGTGTCATGCCCAAATGAATTAGCCTCCGACCCCTTGGTGTCATGCCCAAATGCCTTAGCCTCTGACCCCTTGGTGTCATGCCCAAATGCCTTAGCCTCTGACCCCTTGGTGTCATGCCCAAATGCCTTAGCCTCTGACCCCTTTGTGTCATGCCCTAATGCCTTCGCCTCTGACCGAATGAGTGTCATGCCCGAACCTTCGCCTCTGACCGAATGAGTGTCATGCCCGAGTTTCCCACCCGACCTCGACGGTCGTCTGTAGGTTTGAGTAGCCTTAAATACGTTAGGTTTGATTCCCCGTGAACGGGATACGTAGGAATCCTACACCACTAGGACCAGCCATGCAACCAAAATCGGTTAAAGCCGTCGTCCCGTCAGATTGGGATGCTTATTTTTATCGATAACCCCGCTCCTTCGAAGCGACATTGCCGAGGGGCTCTGTAAGTACCCCAATCTGAAACCGACCTATCTTAGAGGTAGCCTTAGCACCGTTTCAGGGATAAGTTGATAGGCCAGGACCTCCCTAGGATAAACTATAAATTCCAGGACTACTCTGGTATAAAATTAGAAAAAATCCAGAAGCTCGCCAGGCTGAGCCGTACGGATGCTTTGGGGACTAGAGGGGCCTAGCCGTACGGATGGTTTGGGCGCCCTCAGTCCCTATAAATAGAACCCCTTGCTGATCATTTCAGGGGGGGGAGAAATACACATTAGAGAGGTCACTCTGCTGGAATTGCCACAGAGTAAGAGTGAGAGTGATCACAAACCAAAAAAGGAGAGAAGAAAGGAAGATTGGCCTTAACCATCATAGGTAAAGCCACCTCCCCCCTCCTTTCTCTTCATCTTACTCCTATTTTCTTTCTCATATCTTGGTTATGCATGTATTTACTATTCATTCATGCAAAGACTTGTCCATTTCAAGCACCTTTTGTTTCTTGCAAGACTTGTCCATTATCAAGCACTATATATCTATCTATTACATTACTATCTTGTCCAAGCTATGAGAAGTTCAAAGGTGCCCTCCATACCTTGTATGGAAGAGGTTCTAAACCTAGACACTCATAGACTTGTTGATTGTCATTTATATTCCTTATTCATGTAAATGGTATGCTTGTTTGGCCATGATAATCATGAGGGTGATGAAACCTTAGTGTTCATCATTTTCCTCTTTGGTTTAGCCTCAAAATCCCACTTTTGGGTCATAAAGATTAAATCTTTATGTGTTATTTTGACTCTTGGAAGGGTTTTAAGTCATAAAATGTCATCTTGGTGATAAAGCTCCAATCTTTATTCACCAAATGACCAACTTTGGTCCAAAGGGGACATTCATCAACTTTCTTGATTTTCTCCTATGATTGCTCATGATCACACCCAAATACTTGTTTTGGGGAACCAAGTGATGATCATTTAGCATAGGAATGATGTTATAAAACTTGTAAAATGATTTCTTGCAAACTGGGATTACAAACAGTTTGTCCAGCTTCAGACAGAATGCCCTGTTTCTGTTCTGAACTGGACTGTTCATGAGCAAACTGTAAAACCCCAGAATCGCCTCCTCCAGCCGTACGGCTACTTTAGGTAGGAGGGAAAAATTGTCTGTTTTGCCCTCTGACCTTTATCTTATCACTCAAGGCCCCCTTTTCAGCCGAATTTCTCAAATACAATCAATAACAGAATTTTTTCCGTTAAATACACACACACACATATGCACATTTTAACTAACTTAGGGAGACTCGGCTTTGTCCGAGGCAAATTGAGAGGACGTAAAAACTCCTCCCAAGTTGTAACCTGACCTCCGAACCTTTGAACTCAAACCTTTGTCATTTTGTTGGGTTTAAAATTAACAAAATGTGGCGACTCCGTTAAATTTGACCGGTTCCCGTGTTTGGCATTTTGTCCTCGAGCGAACCTCGCTTGTTTCGCCCCGAGGGCGGGATCCTTACACCAGATACCGGTAGGATTACTACAGTCATTACCTATTCCTGAGTGGAAGTGGGAACATATATCTATGGATTTGGTAGTAGGGTTACCAAAAACGTTGAGAGGCTACAATGCAATTTGGGTTATTGTGGATAGGCTTACGAAGTCGTCTCACTTTCTAGCGATTAAAGTGAATGATTTGTTAGAGAAATTGGCCAAGTTTTATATTGATGAAATTGTGAGATTGCACGGAATACCAGTTTCGATAGTGTCTGATAGGGATGCGAGGTTTACGTCGAAATTCTGTAAAAGTCTAAAACAAGCATTGGGTACGGAATTGGCAATGAGTACATCCTTTCACCCATAGACAGATGGACAGTCAGAAAGGACTATTTTGAATCTAGAAGACATGTTGAGAGCTACGTCATTGGGCTGGCAAGGAACATGGGACGAGCATTTGACGCTAGTAGAATTAGCATACAACAACAGTTTTCATGCTAGTATCGGAATGGGACCGTACGAGGCATTGTATGGAAGGAAGTGTAGATCACCTACTTGATGGGATGACGTTGGTGAGAGAAACTTGACTGGACCAGAACTTATCCAAGTGACTGCAGATAAGGTACAACAGATCCGAAAGTGGTTATTAACCGCTCAAAGTAGACAAAAGTCATATGCCGATCGCCGAAGGCGCGATCTAGAGTTTCAATTGGGCGATCACATGTTCTTAAAGATTTCGCCAACTAAAGGAGTCATGAGGTTCGGTATTCGTAGGAAGTTAAGCCCAAGGTATGTTGGACGATTTGAGATTTTGGAACGAGTTGGGATGGTAGCTTACAAGTTAGCTTTACCACCTGTGCTAGTTGGAGTGCACAATGTGTTTCATGTGTCAAGTTAAGGAAGTACATTCCCGATCCGAGTCATGTGATCGAGTATAAACAACTAAGAGTTCGTGCTGATTTAAGTTATGACGAGGAACCTATAAAGATAGTAGATCGGAAAGATCAAATCCTGAGGAAGAGGGTGATTCCGTATGTGAAAGTGCAATGGAGCAACCACTCGGAAAGAGAAGCTACGTGGGAGCTCGAATGTCGCGACCCCGGACCCCGCGGGCCCCGGGACCGCGATCTGGACGTCGACTCTAAAACCAAAACTCAGAAATACTGAAGTTAAAAATTTCATTTGATACCAAAAAGGGTAATGATCCAAAGTTTACAAAAAGAACAAGTTTGATAAAAATCAATTACAACTTACATAAACTTCCACAGTTTATGCCCAACAAAATACAAATGTACAAAATCCTAATGACGTCAATGTTTGGTACAAATACCCCAAAATGGTTACACATTTACATAATGGGAACCAACCTATAATAACCTTCCCCAAAAGAACGGATCCACACTCGACGTCCTCGCTCTCGTGATCAGCGAGACTAATCCTTAGCACCTGGGGGGGGGGGTTAAGGAAAAACAAAGATAAAAGAAAAGGGGTGAGATAAATCTCAATAAGTTACTAATGCAACTACATGACATGCTATGATGCAATAAGCAATAAACAATAATTATTATCACATAGCACATAGCAATTATCATATAACAGATAGCAGCGGAAATAAACACATAACAAAGGATATAGCCAAGGTTTTCCAAACAGGAACATCAAAATAAAGGATCGCTGCGCAGCTTCAATAATCAACCGATCATCATCTTCATAATAGCATGAAAGCCGAAGAGAAAACCCCGGTACCGGAACCAATAACATAAAAGCGTCACAAGGGACAAGGATCATGACACAAAGTCATACCCGTTAGCCAGATGCATTCACAAAGGAACGCTGACTTATCCTTTCCAAGGCCAATCTGGAGAAGGGGTAAAGAAGGGGGCAAAACAATGGTCAACATTATAATGGACTTGGCTTAGCCATTATAATCTTTCCCATCGCCCAAACACACACAAAATACCAGCTGGACTTTCAATTAAATGCTAAGTAATAAATACTAGCTTAAATAAACAACTTAAGGTTCCAAAGTAGGGAACCAATCCAATTAAATTACCACAAAGGTAAACCAATCCAAACCGCACATCAAAATGCTCAACATTACCAAAACGGTACTTAAATAAATTACACATCATATTTATTCACAAAAGAATCAAATCCACACATTAAAGTGTTCCACGGTGTTATCTTAAGTTAATTAGAAGGATTAAACCTAAACGAGTTAAGCCTTAAGTCTTAACCCCAGTAAAAAGGTCAAAATTCTGGACTAGGGGGCGGGCGGGCGCCTGGGACAGGGCAGGCGCGCGCTTGAATTTCCAGTAAGTCTGGTCCTCCGAAAATACCATGTAGGCGGGCGCCTGGAAAGGGTCAGGCGGGCGCCTGGTCAACGGGTGGGAGGGATTTCTGCAGCTGGGTTCTTCCAAATGCCAAACCAATTCATACCCAAACCATAATCACTCAAAATCAACACTCCCCACTAGATTTCCAAGGTACCTAAACACAATTCAACCCAAAAGGGGACCTTAACAACACCATTTCTCAACCCAAACCAAGAATCAAGACCCAACATTCATCAATCCACCATTTTTACCCAAAACTCAAATAAATTCGAAATAAATTCTAAACAAATTCAAAACTCAATCAAACTTCAATTATAACTTATCAAACATCATATAAACATGATATGAACACATTAGCATCAAAATGGGGGAAAAGTAACTTACTTGAAAATAATGAAAGTTGACGGAATTCGATTCTTTTTGGCTTCCTACGATCCTATCGACGATCTAAACAATGTTTACGTTTTAAGAAATGAGAGAAGATGATAGGAAGATGGAGTAAATGAAGAGAGAAGAAGGAGAAGAAAAAGAATGCATACCTTGGAGAGAGAGAGAGATTTGGCTGGGAGATGGAGTAGGGTGAGGGAGGAGGAGGAGGAGTAGGGAGGTGAGGGAGTAGGGGGAAATCATTTTAAAAAGTTACAACTAGACCCCCTCCCCATCTACTAACACTATACTCCCCACTAACAACTAAGACCCAATTATCTCGATTAAAATGCTAGGCATAAATATTATAACACATAAATTGCACACATAATTATTTAAATAATTAATAATCTAATTAAATAAATAAGCAAATAAATAAATAAATAATTATTAAATGCTAATAAAATAGAGTCTATATTTCGGGTCGTGACATTCACTCCCCCTAAAAGAAAATTCGACCCGAATTTTAACGAGACTCACCTTAAACAAAAAGCCACTGAAATTTCCTCTCGATCTCATCACGAAGCTCCCAAGTCGACTCCTCGATGTTGTGATTCTTCCAAAGAACTCGAACCAACGCAATACTCTTGCTCCTCAATTCTCGGACCTTGGAATCTAGGATCCGGACCGGTCGTTCCTCATAACTCATATCGGGCTCAATATCCTCCGGTACCCTCGGTAACACGTGAGACGGATCATGGACATACTTCCGAAGCATAGAAACGTGGAAAACGTCGTGCAACCGGTCTAAGGATGACGGTAACGCGAGTCGATACGCAAGAAGTCCAACCTTTCCCAAAATCTCAAACGGGCCAATAAACCTCGGAGCCAATTTACCCTTCTTCCCGAATCTACGAATACCCACCTTTGGAGACACTTTTAAGAACACCAAGTCACCAATCTGAAAACTAAGATCTCTCCTTCGGTTGTCTGCGTAGCTCTTATGTCGACTCTGAGCTGTCTTCAATCTATCCCGGATAACTTTAACTTTCTCAACCGAATCCTGAAGCAAATCAATACCCAAAACTTTCGCTTCACCAACCTCATCCCAACAAATAGGCGATCTACACTTCCTTCCATACAAGGCCTCAAACGGTGCCATCTCGATGCTAGCCTGATAACTGTTGTTGTAAGAGAACTCCACTAACGGTAGGTGCGAATCCCAAGAATCGGAGAAGTCTATCGCACAAGCTCGTAACATATCCTCCAAAATCTGAATAGTCCTCTCGGATTGACCGTCGGTCTGGGGATGAAAAGCCGTACTGAATCGCAAATCTGTACCCAAAGCTTCCTGAAACGCCTTCCAGAATCTAGAAGTAAACCTCGGGTCTCGATCTGACACAATACTAACCGGAACTCCATGCAATCTAACGATCTCATCAACATAAAGGGTCGCAAGCTTCTCCATCGAATATCTGATATCAATAGGCAAGAAATGGGCACTCTTGGTCAATCTATCCACTATTACCCAAACACTGTCATACTTCCTACGGGTACGAGGCAATCCCGTAACGAAATCCATAGTCACATGCTCCCATTTCCACTCGGGAATCTCTAACGGCTGAAGTAATCCCGCGGGTCTCTGATGCTCGGCTTTGACCTGCTGACACGTTAAACACCTCGATACATACTCGGCTATTTCCCTTTTCATATTAATCCACCAAAATTGTTGCTTCAAATCCTGATACATCTTCGTACTACCCGGATGAATAGTATATCTCGACCTGTGACCCTCATCAAGAACTCTCTGTTTAATTCCATCAACATCCGGAACACACAAACGACCACGGAAAGTCAAAACTCCACTCGAGCTCAAAGAAAAATCCTCAAACTTCTTTTCTTTCAGTTTACCCATTATTTTCACCAACTCGGGATCTTCTTTCTGAGCTTCCTTTATTCTCTGAATTAGGGACGGAGATACCCTAATATTCGCAAAAATAGCCCCATGTCTCGATTCACGAGGAGACCAATCTCGAACATCCTCAAGCATTTTCCATTCACGGACCATCATCGAAGCCACATAAGACTTTCTACTAATCGCATCGGCTACCACATTCGCCTTCCCCGGGTGATAAGAAATCGTGCAATCGTAATCCTTCAACAATTCCATCCATCGGCGCTGTCGGTTGTTCAACTCTTTCTGGGAGAAAAGGTACTTCAAACTTTTGTGATCGGTAAAAATCTCAAACTTCGCCCCATAAAGGTAGTGCTTCCATTTGTGCAACGCAAAGACTATCGCCGCTAACTCCATATCATGAGTCGGGTAATTCTGTTCACTAGGGGTCAACTTCCTCGAAGCATAGGCAATCACTTTCCCATTCTGCATTAACACACAACCCAAACCCTCTTTCGAAGCATCACTATAAATCACGAGGCCATCGCTCCCATTAGGCAAAGTCAAGATCGGTGCGGTAGTCAACCTCTTTTTCAATTCCTCGAAACTCTTGTCACATTTCTCGGTCCACACAAACGGAACATTCTTCCGGGTCAACTGAGTCATCGGAGTAGCAATCCTCGAAAACCCTTCAATAAATCTTCGGTAATAACCGGCTAAACCAAGGAAGCTTCTAATCTCTGTCACTGATTCAGGTCTCTTCCAATCCACTATAGCCTCTATCTTTGAAGGATCCACCGAAATCCCGTCTTTAGAAATCACATGGCCCAGAAATGACACCTTCTCGAGCCAAAATTCGCATTTACTGAACTTCGCAAATAATTTCTCCCTCGCAAGAACGGATAAAACTGTCCTCAAGTGCTGCTCGTGCTCCTCTCGAGATTTCGAATAAACAAGAATGTCGTCGATGAAAACCACCACGAACGAGTCAAGATAGGGATGGAAAATTCGGTTCATCAAATCCATAAATACGGCCGGCGCGTTCGTCAACCCAAACGGCATCACCAAGAACTCATAATGACCGTACCGAGTGCGAAAAGCAGTCTTCGGAATATCCTCCGATCGAACCTTCAACTGATGGTACCCACTCCTCAAATCAAGCTTTGAGAAAACCACGGACCCTTGAAGCTGATCAAACAAATCATCAATATGCGGTAGAGGGTACTTATTCTTCACCGTAACCTGATTCAACTTCCGGTAATCGATACACAGTCTCAACGAACCATCTTTCTTCCGCACAAATAAAACCGGTGCTCCCCACGGGGAAACACTAGGGCGGATAAACCCTCGATCAAGCAACTCTTGCAATTGAACCTTCAATTCTTTCAACTCTGCGGGAGCTAACCTATAAGGTGCTTTCGAAATCGGAGCCGTTCCCGGCAACAGATCTATACAAAATTCTATCTCACGATCGGGAGGCATATCATACTCGGTAGAGAAAACATCGGGAAATTCCCGAACTACCCGAACACTATCAAAACTAGGGGATTCTTTCCTAGTATCAAGAACACTAGCCAAATACCCCTCACAACCACTATGCAATAATTTTCTCGCTTTCAAATAAGAAATCAAGCGAACTTTTCTACTCAGAGGACAAGCCTCAAACACAAATCTAGGCACATCGGGAATAGCAAAAGTAACAGTTTTCTTACGGCAATCAACGGACGCATAAAACTTGCTCAACCAATCCATACCCAAAATGACATCAAAGTCTTGGATAGGAAGAACTACCAAATCCGCACAAAGGACTCGACCACAAATAACCACATCACAAGCACAAAAGACTCGATCGGAAATCAAGCATTCTCCTATAGGGGTCGACACCTCTAGCACGTACGGTAAAGACTCGAATGCAACATTTAACATGGAAGCAAATTGCACAGAGATGTATGAATGAGATGATCCTGGATCTACTAACGCTCGCGCGCTCACATTAGACACAGAAACAATACCTCCAATAACGGATGGATCATCGGTAGCTTGTTGTTGATTCATGGCATAAACTTTCCCTTGAACTTTGGGCTTCCCGGTAACATCCCTTTTTTGACCTTGATTAAAACCAACTCCGGACCCGGATGCTTGACCTCGGTACCTCGTGCATTCTCTCGCAAAGTGCCCCATTTCACCACAATTGGTGCACCTTCCTTGCTTTTTCCAACACCTATCCTCCGCATGGCCTACCTTCTGACAAAATGTACAAGGCTTCCTAACTTGGCTCCCTTGGTTCCCGGAAGTGGTACCCGGGTTCCTTGGGGTCGGTTGCCCTCGGAACTGAGATTGTCCCCCAAAGTTACCTCGGTTATCGGAACGGTGTTGTGGCTTGCCTTGAGCTCCTTGCTTACTCGGGTTAGCTACCTCGGTCTTCCTTTTGTGCTCCCCAATATCTTGCTCTATCAAATAGGCTCGGTCCACCGCATCTTGGAAAGTCACAATCCGTTGAGCAATGAGTTGAGTACGGATGGAGGTCTTCAATCCCCGGATAAACCTCATAGCCTTTTGTTCCTCGGTCCTCACCAAATAGTCGCAATACCGGGCTAATTCTATGAACTTAGCCGAGTATTGTGCTATAGATAACACACCTTGCTCCAAGTTGAGTAGCTCGATCTCCTTTCGGTTTTGATCAACCACCGGAATGAAGTGCTCCTTGAATTTGCGCACAAATAACTCCCACGCATACACCGTGCGAGTATCATCCCAAGTAGCCTTAACACCTTTCCACCAATGCTCAGCGGCTCCCACAAGCTTGTAAGCCGCGAACCTGACCTTGTCCTCATCCGAACACCCAAATACATCGTAAATCTTCTCCATAGACTCAATCCACAACTCAGCTTTCCTTACATCGGGCTCCCCATTGAATTCAACCGGTTTAAGTTTCAGAAATTGCTCCAAACCATAACGAGGTGGTGCTTGTTCTACCCTCGGACCTTGATCATGTATGGCCTTCATGGCCGCCTCAAACATGCCTTGGAACATGGCACGTGCCTCTTCCCTTGTATCGTTCTGATTCTGTGACCCACTAGTACCTCCTCTGTTTCTTCTTCCAGACATTTTGAGTAATTACCTGCATAAGACATCAACCGTTAATCACTCCGCACACTACTACCCACCTAGGTCATACTAATCCGCCTAGACTTATACTTAGAGCTAATGCCATAGCTCTGATACCAACTGTCGCGACCCCGGACCCCGCGGGCCCCGGGACCGCGATCTGGACGTCGACTCTAAAACCAAAACTCAGAAATACTGAAGTTAAAAATTTCATTTGATACCAAAAAGGGTAATGATCCAAAGTTTACAAAAAGAACAAGTTTGATAAAAATCAATTACAACTTACATAAACTTCCACAGTTTATGCCCAACAAAATACAAATGTACAAAATCCTAATGACGTCAATGTTTGGTACAAATACCCCAAAATGGTTACACATTTACATAATGGGAACCAACCTATAATAACATTCCCCAAAAGAACGGATCCACACTCGACGTCCTCGCTCTCGTGATCAGCGAGACTAATCCTTAGCACCTGGGGGGGGGTTAAGGAAAAACAAAGATAAAAGAAAAGGGGTGAGATAAATCTCAATAAGTTACTAATGCAACTACATGACATGCTATGATGCAATAAGCAATAAACAATAATTATTATCACATAGCACATAGCAATTATCATATAACAGATAGCAGCGGAAATAAACACATAACAAAGGATATAGCCAAGGTTTTCCAAACAGGAACATCCAAATAAAGGATCGCTGCGCAGCTTCAATAATCAACCGATCATCATCTTCATAATAGCATGAAAGCCGAAGAGAAAACCCCGGTACCGGAACCAATAACATAAAAGCGTCACAAGGGACAAGGATCATGACACAAAGTCATACCCGTTAGCCAGATGCATTCACAAAGGAACGCTGACTTATCCTTTCCAAGGCCAATCTGGAGAAGGGGTAAAGAAGGGGGCAAAACAATGGTCAACATTATAATGGACTTGGCTTAGCCATTATAATCTTTCCCATCGCCCAAACACACACAAAATACCAGCTGGACTTTCAATTAAATGCTAAGTAATAAATACTAGCTTAAATAAACAACTTAAGGTTCCAAAGTATGGAACCAATCCAATTAAATTACCACAAAGGTAAACCAATCCAAACCGCACATCAAAATGCTCAACATTACCAAAACGGTACTTAAATAAATTACACATCATATTTATTCACAAAAGAATCAAATCCACACATTAAAGTGTTCCACGGTGTTATCTTAAGTTAATTAGAAGGATTAAACCTAAACGAGTTAAGCCTTAAGTCTTAACCCCAGTAAAAAGGTCAAAATTCTGGACTAGGGGGCGGGCGGGCGCCTGGGACAGGGCAGGCGCGCGCTTGAATTTCCAGTAAGTCTGGTCCTCCGAAAATACCATGTAGGCGGGCGCCTGGAAAGGGTCAGGCGGGCGCCTGGTCAACGGGTGGGAGGGATTTCTGCAGCTGGGTTCTTCCAAATGCCAAACCAATTCATACCCAAACCATAATCACTCAAAATCAACACTCCCCACTAGATTTCCAAGGTACCTAAACACAATTCAACCCAAAAGGGGACCTTAACAACACCATTTCTCAACCCAAACCAAGAATCAAGACCCAACATTCATCAATCCACCATTTTTACCCAAAACTCAAATAAATTCGAAATAAATTCTAAACAAATTCAAAACTCAATCAAACTTCAATTATAACTTATCAAACATCATATAAACATGATATGAACACATTAGCATCAAAATGGGGGAAAAGTAACTTACTTGAAAATAATGAAAGTTGACGGAATTCGATTCTTTTTGGCTTCCTACGATCCTATCGACGATCTAAACAATGTTTACGTTTTAAGAAATGAGAGAAGATGATAGGAAGATGGAGTAAATGAAGAGAGAAGAAGGAGAAGAAAAAGAATGCATACCTTGGAGAGAGAGAGAGATTTGGCTGGGAGATGGAGTAGGGTGAGGGAGGAGGAGGAGGAGTAGGGAGGTGAGGGAGTAGGGGGAAATCATTTTAAAAAGTTACAACTAGACCCCCTCCCCATCTACTAACACTATACTCCCCACTAACAACTAAGACCCAATTATCTCGATTAAAATGCTAGGCATAAATATTATAACACATAAATTGCACACATAATTATTTAAATAATTAATAATCTAATTAAATAAATAAGCAAATAAATAAATAAATAATTATTAAATGCTAATAAAATAGAGTCTATATTTCGGGTCGTGACATCGAGAGCGAAATGCGAGAACCCGCACTATTTTCTGATTAAGGTACGTTTAGTTTGGTGGACCAAACTCTTTTAAGGAGGAAAGAATATAATATCCTGCCCTTTTGGCCTTATATTTTTATTTTGTGAATCTCTTTTATTTATTTGGACTCAATTAATTAAGGAGTAAGTACTGGGCTTAGGTGGGCTTAAGCAAATTAAAACCCAATAAGAATATGAAACCATTTTTGATAGGGAATTGGAAACCCTAAAATATATATACTCTCTTTAGTACCCTAGTATTATTATTATTTCACAAAAGAAAAGAAACAGAGAACGGGAACGAGAGAGAGAGAGAGAGCGGCGGACAGAGAGAGAACCGCAGACTCGCAGAGAAAGAAGAAAGAGAAAGAAGAAGAGGAAGAGGAAGAGAAGAGGGATCGGAGCAAGGTAAATCCTACCCTCTATGTTAGATTTCTCCGTCTTAATCCTAGCTAGTCAATTGTGAATACGAATATGAAACCCTAACCCTAGAAGATGAACTAGGGTTTATGATTTGGGATTAAAAGAGAGAGTGATGATTTGAGAAAACACTGTGTGTGCGCGGGTGCATGTGTCTGTGCCTGTGTGTGCGCATGTGTCTGTGCTGGGGGTATGTGTGTGTGTTGCAGTGTTCATGTGTGTGTGTGTGTGTAATATACAGTATATGCGTGTGTATGTTGCATGTGCGTGTGTATATACAGTGTGTGTTTGTTATGGTTGCGGTGAATAGTAAATATGGTGCTGTGAATAGTGATTATGGTGCTGTGAATAGTGTTTTGGGTGTGAGTAATCGAATACTAAAACACGATAATTGGGAATAGAAACTATGAAGCCCTAGGGGTATTTTGGTAAACCTAAAAGGGTATTTTGGGTATAAGAATTAATGGGTAGAACAAACCCTAGAATGGATATCAACCTTAAAGGGGTTTAAGAAGATAAACTCATAAGGTTAAGAAAGTAAAAGGAAAGTATTTGGGGACGGAAGTAAATAATATTACTTGTCCTAAGAAGTATTTTATGCATGATTGTAGATTCGTGCGCAAGGATTTGCTAAGAGGAATTGTCACGACCCGAAAACTAGACTCTATTTTATTAGTAATAAATAATTATTATTTATTTATTTGCTTATTTATTTATTTAAATTATTATTTATTTAAATTATTATTTATTTAAATAATTATGTGTGCAATTTATGTGTTATAATAATCTATGCCTAGCATCGTAATTGAGTCAATTGGGTTAGTGTGGTATTGCTGGGTCTTAATTGTTAGCAGGGAGTGTAGTATTGTGTTAGTAGATGGGGAAGGGGCCTAAGTGTAACTTCGATTTTAACTTCACCTCCTTCCTTCTTCTCCTTCTCCCTCACCAATTCATTCTCAGTATTCTCTCTCTCTCCCCGCAAGAAAAAAGGCAAACATTTCTCTCTTCCTTCTCTCTTCATTTAAACCTCCTTCCTCTCATCTTCTCTCATTTCTCTCTATACGAAATGTGTTTAGATCGTCGATAGGATCGCGTAGAATCAAGAATATTCGAATTCCGTCAACTTTCATTATTTTCAAGTAAGTTGCTTTTCCCCTATTTTTATGCTAAAATGCTCATAACATGTTTCTACAATGCTTTAATTGTTATATTTGAAGTTTGGTTGAGTTTGGAATTGATTTGGAATTTATTTGAGTTTTTGGCTAAAATGGTGATTTGATGAATGTCATGATTCAATCTTGGTTTTGGGTTGATAAATGGTGTTAGTTAGGTTCCCTTAAACTTAAATGTTGTTTGGGTACCTTAGCAAACTTGTTGGTTGTGTTTGATTTTGAGTATTGTGTGAATTGGGTAAGAAAATGAAGAACTCAGTTCTTCCCTCCCGAATTCCGGCAGTCCAGAAGGTTGGGCGACCGCCCAAAAATGTCTGGGCGACCGCACATCTATCTGAAAGGTTTTGTTCTTGTTTGAGGGCTTTTTGGGCGACCGCACAGTCCCTTGTGGGCGGCCGCACAGAACCTCTGAAAGTTTTCATTTGTTATTTTGTGTGATTGGAGAATGCGTTTTGGTCTAAGTATTGGGTGTTCTTCTAGTCGACCCTAGTGAACATTGTAGTACACTTTAGTGATAGAATTGGGTCCTTTGTGATCAAGTTTGTGTTTGAAATTTATTAATTGTTAATTGGGATTTTGGAACACCTTTATTGTGTATTGTTGGTTCATTTCATCTTCTTGGTGATTATTTGGCATGATTCCCTACTTTGGAATCCATGGCTATTTATTGCGCTAGTATTTTATTACTTGGCCTACGTTTGAAAGTCCAGCTGGTTATTTGTGTTTGTTTCGGGCGATGCGAAATATTATAATGGCACGGCCAAGTCCATTATGATGTTGACCATTGTTTTGCCCCATTATTACCCTCCTCCAAATTGGCCTTGGATGTGAGAAGAGCTAGCTCCTTTTTGTGCATTTTAGCTTTACTTGGAGCATGACTTTGTGGCATGTCTCCCGTACCTTGTGACACTTCATTTGGTTATTGGTTCCGGTACCGGGGTTTTCTCTTCGGCTTTCATGCTATGATGAAGATGTGATTTGTTGATTATTGAAGCTGTGCAGCGATCCTTTATTTGGATGTATCGGTTTGGAAACCTTGGCTAATATCCTTTGTTATGTGTTTATTTCCGCTGCTATCTGATATATGATAATTGCTATGTGCTATGTGATAATTATTGTTGTTTATTGTTTATTGCATCATAGCATGTCATGTGGTTGCATTAGTAACTTATTGAGATTTATCTCACCCCCTTTCTTTTATCTTTGTTTTTCCTTAAACCCCCTCCCCCAGGTGCTAAGGATTAGTCTCGCCGATCACGAGAAAGAGGACGTCGAGTGTGGATACATTCTTTTGGGGAAAGTTGTATAGGTTGGTTTACATTATATAAATGTGTAACCTTTTGGGGTAGTTGTACCAAACAATGACGTCATTAAGAATTGTACATTTATATTCTGTTGGGCATAAACTTGTGGAAGTTTATGATAGTTGTATTTGGTTATTATCAAACTTGGATTTGTAAAACTTTGGATCATCACCTTTTGGTATCAAATGGAATTTTTAACTTCGGTATTTCACAGTTTTGGTTTTAAGTCGACGTCCAGCTCGCGTACTCCAGGCCCGCGGGTTCGGGGTCGCGACAGTTGGTATCAGAGCCATGGTTTAGCTCTAAGTATAAGTCTAGGTGGACTAGTATGACCTAGGAGGGTAGTTGTGTTCGGAGTGAGTAACGGTTGATGTTTTATGCAGGTAATTGTTTCCAATGGCTAAAAGGAGAACAGGTGAAGGCTCTAGTGGAGCGCAGAATCAGAATGACACAAGGGAAGAAGCACGTGCTATGTTTCAAGGCATGTTCGAAGCGGCCATGAAGGCCATACATAATCAAGGTCCGAGGGTAGAGCAAGCACCACCCCGTTATGGTTTGGAGCAATTCTTGAAACTGAAACCGGCAGAGTTCGACGGTGAGCCCGATATGAAGAAGGCTGAGATGTGGATCGAGTCTATGGAGAAAATTTATGATGTATTTGGGTGTTCTGATGAGGACAAGGTCCGGTTCGCGGCTTATAAGCTTGTGGGAGCCTCCGAGCATTGGTGGAAGGGTGTTAAAGCTAGTTGGGATGACACTCACACGGTTTATGCGTGGGAGTTGTTTGTGCGTAAATTCAAGGAACATTTCATTCCGGTTGTTGATCAAAACCGAAAGGAGATCGAGCTGCTCAACCTGGAGCAAGGTTTGTTGTCTATAGCGCAATACTCGGCTAAGTTCACAGAATTAGCCCGGTATTGTGACTATTTGGTGAGGACCGAGGAACAAAAATATATGAGATTCATTCGGGGATTGAAGACCTCCATCCGTACTCAACTTATAGCCCAGAGGATTGTGACATTTCAGGATGCGGTAGACCGTGCCTATATTATAGAGCAAGATATTGGGGAACATAAGAGGAAGACCGAGGTGGCCAACCTGAGTAAGCAAGGAGCGCAGAGCAAGTCACAACCAAGGATTGATAATCGAGGTAACTTTGGGGGATAATCTCTGTCCCGAGGGCAACCGATCCCAAAGAACCTGGGTACCACTTCCGGGAACCAAGGGAACCAAATTAGGAGGCTTTGTTCGTATTGTCAAAAGGAAGGCCATTCAGAGGACCGGTGTTGGAAGAAACAGGGAAGGTGTACCAATTGTGGTCAAATGGGTCATTTTGCAAGGGATTGTACTAGAGGCAGAGGTCAGTCATCCGGGTCAGGGGTTGGTACTAATCAGGGTCAGAAAAGGGATGCCGCTGGGAAGCCCAAAGTTCAAGGAAAGATATATGCCATGAATCAACAACAGGCGACCGATGATCCTTCGGTTATTGGAGGTATTGTCTCTGTGTCTAATGTGAGCGCACGAGCGTTAGTAGATCCAGGATCATCTCATTCATACATTTCTGTGCAATTTGCTTCCATATTAAATGCTGCATTCGAGTCTTTACCGTACGTGCTAGAGGTGTCGACCCCTATAGGAGAATGCTTGATTTCTGATCGAGTCTTTCGTGCTTGTGATGTGGTTATTTGTGGTCGTGTCCTTTGTGCGGATTTGGTAGTTCTTCCTATCCAAGACTTTGATGTCATTTTGGGTATGGATTGGTTGAGCAAGTTTCATGCTTCCGTTGATTGCCGTAAGAAAACTGTTACTTTTTCTATTCCCGATGTGCCTAAATTTGTGTTTGAGGCTAGTCCTCTGAGTAGAAAGGTTCGCTTAATTTCTTATTTGAAAGCGAGAAAATTATTGCATAGTGGTTGTGAGGGGTATTTGGCTAGTGTTCTCGATACTAGGAAAGAATCCCCTAGTTTGGATAGTGTTCGGGTAGTTCGGGAATTTCCCAATGTTTTCTCTACCGAGTATGATATGCCTCCCGATCGTGAGATTGAGTTTTGTATAGACCTTTTGCCGGGTACGGCTCCAATTTCGAAAGCACCTTATAGGTTGGCTCCCGCAGAGTTGAAGGAATTAAAGGTTCAATTGCAAGAGTTGCTTGATCGAGGGTTTATATGCCCTAGTGTTTCCCCGTGGGGAGCACCGGTTTTATTTGTGCGGAAGAAAGACGGTTCCTTGAGATTGTGCATCGAAAAAAAAAATTGAATCAGGTTACGGTGAAGAACAAGTATCCTCTACCTCACATCGATGATTTATTCGATCAGCTTCAAGGCTCAGTTGTGCTCTCTAAGCTTGATTTGAGGAGTGGTTACCACCAGTTGAAGATTCGATCGGAGGATATTCCGAAGACTGCCTTTCGCACTCGTTATGGTCATTATGAGTTCTTAGTTATGCCGTTTGGGTTGACTAACGCGCCTGCAGTATTTATGGATTTGATGAACCGGGTTTTCCATCCTTATCTTGATTCTTTCGTGGTGGTTTTTATTGATGATACACTCGTCTACTCTAAATCCCGAGAGGAGCACGAGCAGCATTTGAGATCAGTGTTATCCGTTCTTGCGAGGGAGCAGTTGTTTGCGAAGTTTAGTAAATGCGAATTTTGGCTCGAGAAGGTGTCATTTCTGGGTCATGTTATTTCAAAAGATGGGATTTCTGTGGATCCTTCAAAGATAGAGGCAATAGTGGATTGGAAGAGACTCAAATCAGTGACAGAGATTAGAAGCTTTCTTAGTTTAGCCGGGTATTACAGAAGATTTATTGAGGGGTTTTCGAGGATCGCTACTCCGATGACTCAGTTGACCCGGAAGAATGTCCCGTTTGTGTGGACCGAGAAATGTGACAAGAGTTTCGAGGAATTGAAGAAGAGGTTGACTACCGCACCGATCTTGACTTTACCTAATGGGAGCGATGGTTTAGTAATTTATAGTGATGCTTCGAAAGAGGGTTTGGGTTGTGTTTTGATGCAGAACAGGAAGGTGATTGCCTATGCTTCGAGGAAGTTGACCCCTAGTGAACAGAATTACCCGACTCATGATATGGAGTTGGCGGCGATAGTCTTTGCGTTGCACAAGTGGAAGCATTACCTTTATGGAGCGAAGTTTGAAATTTTTACCGATCACAAGAGTTTGAAATACCTCTTCTCTCAAAAGGAACTGAACAACCGGCAGCGTAGGTGGATGGAGCTTTTAAAGGCTTACGATTGTACGATTTCTTATCACCCGGGAAAGGCGAATGTGGTAGCCGATGCGATTAGTAGAAAATCTTATGTGGCTTCGATGATGGTCCGTGAATGGAAAATGCTTGAGGATGTTCGAGATTGGTCTCCTCGCGAATCGAGACATGGGGCTATTTTTGCGAATATTAGGGTATCTCCGACCCTAATTCAGATGATTAAAGAAGCTCAAAAGGAAGATCCCGAGTTAGTGAAGGTAATGGGTAAAATGAAGGAAAAGAATTTCGAGGATTTTCTATGAGTTCGAATGGGGTGTTGACTTTCCGTGGTCGTTTGTGCGTACCCGATGTTGGTGGGATAAAGAGGCAAGTGTTAGATGAGGGTCACAAATCGAGGTATACTATTCATCCGGATAGTACGAAGATGTATCAGGATTTGAAGCAACAATTTTGGTGGGTTAAGATGAAAAGGGAGATAGCGGAGTATGTTTCGAAGTGTCTAACTTATCAGCAGGTCAAAGCCGAGCATCAAAGACCCGCGGGACTACTTCAGCCGTTAGAGATTCCCGAGTGGAAATGGGAGCATGTGACTATGGATTTCGTTACGGGACTACCTCGTACCCGTAGGAAGTATGACAGTGTTTGGGTAATAGTGGATAGATTGACCAAGAGTGCCCATTTCTTGCCTATTGACATCAGATACTCGATGGAAAAACTTGCGACCCTTTACATTGAAGAGATTGTGAGATTGCATGGGGTTCCGGTTAGCATTGTGTCAGATCGAGACCCGAGGTTTACTTCTAGATTCTGGAGGGCGTTTCAGGAAGCTTTGGGTTCAGATTTGCGTTTTAGTACAACTTTTCACCCTCAGACCGACGGTCAATCCGAGAGGACCATTCAGATTTTAGAGGATATGTTGCGAGCTTGTGCGATAGACTTCTCTGATTCTTGGGACTCGCACCTACCGTTAGTGGATTCTCTTACAACAACAGTTATCAGGCTAGTATCAAGATGGCACCGTATGAGGCTTTGTATGGGAGGAAATGTAGATCGCCTATTTGTTGGGATGAGGTTGGTGAAGCGAAGATCGTGGGTATTGATTTGCTTCAGGGTTCAGTCGAAAAGGTTAGAGTTATCCGGGATCGAATGAAAACAGCCCAGAGTCGACATAAGAGCTATGCAGATAACCGAAGACGAGATCTTAGTTTTCAGACCGGTGATTTTGTGTTCTTGAAAGTATCTCCGAAGGTGGGTATCCGAAGGTTCGGGAAGAAGGGTAAATTGGCTCCGAGGTTTATTGGCCCGTTTGAGATTTTGGGAAAGGTTGGACTTTTAGCGTATCGTCTTGCGTTACCGCCATCTTTGGACCGGTTACATAATGTCTTTCACGTTTCTATGCTTCGGAAGTATGTTCATGATCCATCTCACGTGTTACCGAGGGTAACGGAGGATATTGAGCCCGATATGACTTACGAGGAACGACCGGTTCGGATTTTAGATTCTAAAGTCCAAGAGTTGAGGAGCAAAAGCATTGCGTTGGTTAGAGTTCTTTGGAGGAATCATAATATCGAGGAGTCGACGTGGGAGCTCCGAGATGAGATCGAGAGGAAATATCCGTGACTTTTTAATTCGGGTAAGTCTCGTTAAAATTCGGGTCGAATTTTCTTTAAGGGGGAGTGAATGTCACGACCCGAAAACTAGACTCTATTTTATTAGTAATAAATAATTAATATTTATTTATTTGCTTATTTATTTATTTAAATTATTATTTATTTAAATAATTATGTGTGCAATTTATGTGTTATAATAATCTATGCCTAGCATCGTAATTGAGTCAATTGGGTTAGTGTGGTATTGTTGGGTCTTAATTGTTAGCAGAGAGTGTAGTATTGTGTTAGTAGATGGGGAAGGGGCCTAAGTGTAACTTCGATTTTAACTTCACCTCCTTCCTTCTTCCTTCTCCCTCACCAATTCATTCTCAGTATTCTCTCTCTCTCCCCTCAAGAAAAAGGTAAACATTTCTCTCTTCCTTCTCTCTTCATTTAAACCTCCTTCCTCTCATCTTCTCTCATTTCTCTCTATACGAAATGTGTTTAGATCGTCGATAAGATCGCGTAGAATCAAGAATATTCGAATTCCGTCAAGTTTCATTATTTTCAAGTAAGTTGCTTTTCCCCTATTTTTATGCTAAAATGCTCATAACATGTTTCTACAATGCTTTAATTGTTATATTTGAAGTTTGGTTGAGTTTGGAATTGATTTGGAATTTATTTGAGTTTTTGGCTAAAATGGTGATTTGATGAATGTCATGATTCAATCTTGGTTTTGGGTTGATAAATGGTGTTAGTTAGGTTCCCTTAAACTTAAATGTTGTTTGGGTACCTTAGCAAACTTGTTGGTTGTGTTTGATTTTGAGTATTGTGTGAATTGGGTAAGAAAATGAAGAACCCAGTTCTTCCCTCTCGAATTCCGGCAGTCCAGAAGGTTGGGCGACCGCCCAAAAATGTCTGGGCGACCGCACATCTATCTGAAAGGTTTTGTTCTTGTTTGAGGGCTTTTTGGGCGACCGCACAGTCCCTTGTGGGCGGCCGCACAGAACCTCTGAAAGTTTTCATTTGTTATTTTGTGTGATTGGAGAATGCGTTTTGGTCTAAGTATTGGGTGTTCTTCTAGTCGACCCTAGTGAACATTGTAGTACACTTTAGTGATAGAATTGGGTCCTTTGTGATCAAGTTTGTGTTTGAAATTTATTAATTGTTAATTGGGATTTTGGAACACCTTTATTGTGTATTGTTGGTTCATTTCATCTTCTTGGTGATTATTTGGCATGATTCCCTACTTTGGAATCCATGGCTATTTATTGTGCTAGTATTTTATTACTTGGCCTACGTTTGAAAGTCCAGCTGGTTATTTGTGTTTGTTTCGGGCGATGCAAAATATTATAATGGCACGGCCAAGTCCATTATGATGTTGACCATTGTTTTGCCCCATTATTACCCTCCTCCAGATTGGCCTTGGATGTGAGAAGAGCTAGCTCCTTTGTGTGCATTTTAGCTTTACTTGGAGCATGACTTTGTGGCATGTCTCCCGTCCCTTGTGACACTTCATTTGGTTATTGGTTCCGGTACCGAGGTTTTCTCTTCGGCTTTCATGCTATGATGAAGATGTGATTTGTTGATTATTGAAGCTGCGCAGCGATCCTTTATTTGGATGTATCGGTTTGGAAACCTTGGCTAATATCCTTTGTTATGTGTTTATTTCCGCTGCTATCTGATATATGATAATTGATATGTGCTATGTGATAATTATTATTGTTTATTGTTTATTGCATCATAGCATGTCATGTAGTTGCATTAGTAACTTATTGAGATTTATCTCACCCCCTTTCTTTTATCTTTGTTTTTCCTTAACCCCCCCCCAGGTGCTAAGGATTAGTCTCGCCGATCACGAGAAAGAGGACGTCGAGTGTGGATACATTCTTTTGGAGAAAGTTGTATAGGTTGGTTTACATTATATAAATGTGTAACCTTTTGGGGTAGTTGTACCAAACAATGACGTCATTAAGAATTGTACATTTATATTCTGTTGGGCATAAACTTGTGGAAGTTTATGATAGTTGTATTTGGTTATTATCAAACTTGGATTTGTAAAACTTTGGATCATCACCTTTTGGTATCAAATGAAATTTTTAACTTCGGTATTTCACAGTTTTGGTTTTAAGTCGACGTCCAGCTCGCGTACTCCAGGCCCGCGGGTTCGGGGTCGCGACAAGAATAACGCAACCCAATGTAAGGGATTACGTTCCTTAAGCATTTGAGATTCATCCTTTAAAGTAGGATTCTTTTGATTCTTTCAAAGTGTAGCTACTAATGGCCGGTAGCATTTGAACTTCGATGTTGATATAACGTCTTTTGAATTATCTTACCCGTGATATGTGTTGTTCATAGGGTATCTAAATGAATTGAAATTGTTTATGTATTCTTGTACCTTGAATACTTTGTGGAATATGGCTGTATCTAATTGAAACAGGTGCAGTTAGCTTTGTCTGGTTGAAAAGGGCTTAGCTAGAATTAGTCTGAGTGAAAAGGGCTAATTAAAATTGTCTAATTTGATTGAAAAGAATTAAGCGTAAATGCTGCTTGATGAAGTGGCTTAATGATCATGATCGAACTTATAAGAGAGCACCGTGAGGAGGTGTAAGGTCTCTTGACACCCTGAAAAGGTGTAACACCCTGAAAAGGTGATGTATGAAACTATAGAATTGACGAACTTGTACTAGGGTCATAATTATTTGAATGTAATAACTGTATTTTGTGTAAGTACAGTTAAAGCTTATTGATGTTAGCCTTTCGTTGAGATATATTGTTTGGCTCCGTTCTTTCGGTCATCTCTTCTTAGTACACGGAGAGATCCCGTATGAACTTATTGAGCATTGTTCGCTCACCCCTTCTTATATTATTTTTCCCATGTAAAGACTAAGGATCTAGATGGATTGCAAGGAATGGCAGTCTGTGGTTATCAAGGAGTTTAAGATATTATTTTTGTTTTGTTTTGAGCTAGTGGGTTGTACTAGCCGTTGGGATTTGAATATTAGTTACGCTTCCGCATTGTTTTGATTTATGGTTAGAGTAAACTAGCCGTTGAATGTTAACGTTGGATTTGAACTTATGATTGACGTTTGGGATTTCCCTAGCTTATGGATTATACTTATATTGTGAAAGTTTGGGTCGTTACAGATTCAAAATGGCGAAATCCAAACATCCTTTATATACCCGCATCCATATGCGTACCGTCTCATAATTATCGCTACTTATTTTTAGTTTGGGCGTTACATACTCATTCATTGCTGCTTACTCAAAATGTTCATTTTCTCTCTCTCTTATTCACTCACAACAACTATTCACTAATTATCGCTACTTACATGTCATACTCACAACAATTATCCACTAACTCTTCTCTACCAACTTTCTCTCTCCCACCCAACTATCAAACACTCACAACACATACCGTTTTCTTAATTCTATAACCCAAAAAGTTTTTGAACCTTAAGATGGGACGGAGGGAGTATTTTTTCAATCCGTGTACTCCCATTTGGTAGCTTGCCCACTCACAATACTTACCTTTCCAATGTATTTTTTTTAATTCTTTTGCACTCTCGTTTGGTAGCAATAAATGAGACGAGGGAGTATATAGACAGATCCAGAATCGCTATTAACGGCGCTAGCAGAAGAGAATTCGGCAGGAATTTGATTGTGGTAGCCGGAAATTTATTGAATGGTGTGGCCGGAATAAGATTGTGGATTCTTCAAATTAGTCCTTCTTGATAGGTAAATCTATAATCTTTTTATTTTCCAGTTAATCTGCCAAACTGGGTAAGAGTGTCAGTATATCAATTTTCTTGATTTCTTCTTGTTAATTTAATCCCATTTCACTGGCCTCAAAAATCACTGTTAACACTTCATAAATTCATCTTGTTTGATGAAAATTTAAGGGCTTGTTTGGTATAAAGAATGAGTTCTCTACGTAGAATGACATTTCCAATCTTGATTACAAACCCACTAGTTGAATGGACTAGCATGATTTCCCATTCTATGCAAAATAGATTCCTCTCTACCAAACAAGCCCTTATGTCACCAAGAAATTTGTCATCTCCCCAAGAATACAAATACACATTCTTTAGTGATCAAAAAAACAAGAAAAAGAGCCTACTTTATCAGTCTTCACCATTTTCTACATCTAAATCACATTCATTCCCAGAAAAGATGTCTATTGTTTTCGAAGAACCGGGTTTAATCCAAGTCTTCTCAAATGGATCTGTAAAGCGCGTTTCTCCCCAAATTGCCCCTGCTGCAACCGATATTTACAACGGTTACAAATGCAAAGATGTCACATTAGACCCCTTGAAGCCTATAACTGCAAGAATTTTCCTCCCCAACATCTCTGATGATGATCAATTGTTACCGGTTTTGGTTTATTTCCATGGTGGTGGATTTTGCTTTGAATCCACTACATGGGTAGGCTACCACTATTTTCTTGGAGACTTATCACTAGCTTCTAAGTCAATTGTTGTTTCTGTAGATTATCGCCTCGCCCCTGAACATAAACTTCTTATAGCTTATGAAGATTGTTATAGCTCTCTAATTTGGTTAAGTGAGGGTAAAAATTCTGAACCATGGTTAGAAAAAGCAGATCTTTCTCGGGTTTCTCTCTCGGGAGATAGTGCTGGAGGAAACATAGCTCATCATGTCGCGGTTCTAGCTATAAGAAAGAGACCCGGTCATGTTACAATCAGGGGAATTTTACCAATTCATCCTTATTATCGGGAGTGAAAAGAGGACTGAGTTGGAGATGAGTGAAGGGTGTGTTGGGGATGTGGAGTTTGATGATAATCTTTGGAGACTTGGTCTTCCTGAAGGATGTGATCGCGATTTTTATGGATGCAATTTTGAGAAAATTGTAATGTCTGAAGAGGAATGGAATAGGTTTCCACAGGTTGTTGTTTATGTTGCGGAGTTGGATTTCTTGAAGGATAGAGGAGTGATGTATGGGGAATGTTTGAAGAAGAAAGGCGTGAGAGTGAAAATAGTTGAAGCTGAGCGGGAGTCACATACTTATCATGTTCTTCGTCCTGATTGTGAAGCTTCTCGATTGTTACAGAAGCAAATGAGTGATTATATATCATCTGAATGATTTGTCAAGGGTTAACCATCTAAAATCAAATGAGATTACTTTCCGGGACGGAGTGAGGTTTTTTCTCAACTTCCCTCCCTCTCTGTCTCTCATTAGGTAGCGTTAAGTTTTTTTTCTTCTGGTAAATTAGTAACTAGATGGAGAAATAACAGGTTAACAGAGAAAGAAGTTTCTTAGTTGAAGAAAACATTATTTTTCTTTAGTTCTTGTTCAACTTGCTCTTTTTTGTTAATTTTAAAAACACAAATTGAACCCTCTTTAAATGATCAACCCACTCCTACAACTACTCTCCCTTTCCATTTGTTTTCTCCCCAAGAAAATCCATTCTCTAGATATTAAGAATCACGAAGGATAGCCTACTTATATCCATGTCACAAACCACATACTTTTGTCCACCCAAACCAAATCTATTCCCATTCCCAGAACAAATATGTCAATTGTTGCAGAATCACCAGGCTTCATCCAAGTTTTCTCAGACGGATCCGTAAAACGCTTTTCTCCCGAAATCGCCCCTGCTTCAACCGAGATTTACAACGGCTACAAATCCAAGGATGTCACAATAGACCCATTTAAGCCCATTACTGCAAGAATGTTCCTCCCCAACAACATCTCATCTGATGAATTGTTACCTGTTTTGGTCTATTTCCATGGTGGTGGCTTTAGCATTGGCTCCACTACATGGTTAGGCTACCACCATTTTCTTGGAGACTTATCAGTAGCTTCTAACTCCATTGTTGTTTCCATAGATTACCGTCTCGCCCCTGAAAATAAGCTTCCTATTGCTTATGAAGATTGTTATAGCTCACTCCTTTGGTTAAATGACGAAAAGGGGTCTGAGCCATGGCTAGAAAAATCTGATCTTTCTCGGGTTTTCCTATCTGGAGATAGTGCAGGAGGAAATATAGCTCATCATGTTGCGGTTCTGGCTATAAGAAAGAAACCGGGTCATGTTACAATCAGGGGAATTTTACCAATCCACCCTTATTTCGGGAGTGAAAAGAGGACGGAGTTAGAGATGAGTGAAGGGTCTTTTGGGGAAGTTAAGTCGAACGATATGTTTTGGAGATTGAGTATTCCTGAAGGATTGAACCGAGACTATTATGGATGCAACTTTGAGAAAATTGAAATGTCTGCAGAAGAATGGGATAGGTTTCCGGAAGTGGTGGTTTATGTTGCGGGTTTGGATTTCTTGAAGGAGAGGGGGGTGATGTATGCGGAGTTTTTGAAGAAGAAAGGGGTGAGGGTGAAGATTGTTGAAGCCGAAGGGGAGTCGCACGTTTATCATGTGTATCATCCTGATTGGGAGGTTACGCGTGTGTTGCAAAAGCAAATGAGCTATTTCATTCACAGCCTTTAAAATTAATCAATATTAAATGAGATATCAAGAAAATCAAGGACTTAAGATCATTATGAAATGAAATTTTATACAGTAGTATGTTTTTTCAAAGTATAGGTAACAATGTTATTCAGCAATGAGTATTTCTACATATATATACAAAAAAAAATTAACATGATTTGAGATACATACATACATATGTGCACTAATATGATTGCTTCAGATATGGTGTGTCAAGGATCCAGGCTTGCCTTGTGACTTGAAATTGTTCATTTCTAATTATCAAAGCCACTCAAGAAACCACCAACAAAGCCAGCTCCATTGCAGTTTCCACACAGAACATCTTTCTTTCCTCTGTTAGAAAACAGTATATGCTATTCAAATGCATCCCTTTATATGTATGTATGTATGTATATATACATATATATATATATCAAGAACACAATGTTGGAATGATTACCCGCATAGCCAACAGGAATCCCCGACTTTGAATTTTCCATTGAAGTGAGCGACGGTGTTCACACCTCCACCTTTGCACTGTGTGCATTGTACAGCGCCTGGTAATTACACACCAAACTATCACTGTTACAATGAAACCGTTTCATTCCAAGACATTTTAGTTCAAATTTTTGTTCCATAGTTGATGCTACCTCCATCCCTAAATGGATGTTCAAATTTCAAGGGGATATTTTGCAAATTTCAAGGGGACATTTTGCAGGTATCAAGTGACTAGTGAAATTAGTATGGTAAAAAAGCAAGGATTTTTTTTATTTTTTTTACTAAAATTACCCTCATTTTTTGGATAAAAATAATATTAAAAATGGACATTCATGGGACGGAGGGAGTATCAGGGAAGGGAATGTCTCCTGCCAAACAATGAAAGCATTTCATTCTGATACAATTTGCTTCAAATTTCATTCCATGAAAGTCAATACCCTGAATCCGCCTCCTCTCAAGGAGACGGATTCAGGGTATTGATCTAATCACGAACGCATGCCTACGCACAAAAGAAGGCGCGTACCATTTCCATCGCAATCAGCACAAATAAGACTATTTGGCTTTGTCCCTTGATTGTTGTCATCTGTAGCCTATATATTATCCGGTATTCAATTCATGAAGTAACAAGATTCTGTAATTTCAGATAGTAAGGTGTAATTATAAATACAAATCTCCCTTTAAGAAGTTTGGTTGGTATAGAGTTGGAACTAATGAAATTGAACAATTAGATATGCTACCTCCGTCCCAAAATAAACACTCATTTATATTCTCAATCATGTCAAAAAATAGATATTTATTTTAGAACGGAAGGACTATGCATTGTTGGAGGAAGTCTTGTGTGAGACGGTCTTACGTGAAATGGATCTCGACGAGAGAGGAAATGGGTTTGCCCCGCCCTGTCTATAAGAGGCCAAACCATTTACTCTCTAAACGAGATCCGTCTCATTGTGAGACCGTCTCACACAAGTGTTTTTTCGAATTGTTGTGGTTGCTGCAAGTACTAACCTTTGTTTTTAGAGAGGCAAACTTGATTGTTCCATGAATTATGTGTTGACTAGAATTGGCAATGGAGACACCTAGAAAAAAAAAGATAAGCAAAAGCAAATAACTCAAAACTAGATTGTGTGTGTGTGTGTGTGAGAGAGAGAGAGAGAGAGACCTGTCCTTTGTATTGAGATGGTGTGTATAGGTGCAAAGAATGGAGATGTGGCCATTTTTATGGAGATAAGAAAAAGGGAGAGAAGAAAGGGTGGGAGAGGCTTAAATATTTTCTGGTCAGGAGCAAATTTGTCCCAATTGTCCACCACCTTGTTTTGTCCAGTATTAGTTAAATAGGCTTCAAAGACCAACAACCATCTTGCAAAAAAAAAAAAAAAAAAAAAAACGAATTTCCCCCCAACAAAAATGATATCCAAGTCTCCCGCCTCTTGCTTGAAATTAGACTTTTAGACAAATTAATTATAAATTGATCAAGAACTAAAAGAAAAAATAATTACTCTATAAAAATCTTAATATTGTTACTCAGAAAATTATTAATTATGATACAATAATACTTTTCAAATTTTTAGTAGAATAATTAGTTTTTTATTTGTTGAAGTGCAAGCAACTTGATTAAGGGCTAGTTTGTTTGTTTGTTTTTCCACAACTTTGAGTTTATTTTTCGTCCCGACCAGAATCCGCATCTCGACCGGTTGAGTCCACTTTAGAGTGGTTTGACAGTTATGAACCCGTTCAGAGTGAGAAGTTAAGCATGTTGAAAAAATAATCATCTCTTCCATGTTTTTTACCGAGACCGTACATACCGGCCGGTACCGACAGGTGCAGGATGGAATTTATATGTATGTGTTGAAGAAGAAGACTTGCTAAAAAGGCAATTTGACAACTTAATATTTACTTTGTAACTCCTTTCATTAAAACAATTCTATTTAACCCCTTATAAAGTTGTATCAATTTCAAACTAACAAATTCGTACATCACGTGTCATGCACCTGATGATTTAACAAATTCTTTGACAAATTTCGTCAAAAGCTCTAAATTGATGGGGGAAAATGCATATTAAGTCTTGATTTGGCAAAATAAATAAATTATGGGTGTCCGTCCTATTGATGACCTATGCAACTCAACCCCTAAATTGTAATTAACCTTAATTCTTTAGTTTAAGTAGTGTAAAAATGTGGGGTGGTATCGCTAAATGAATGTTGAGTTGTTACTTATTTTTCGTAGACAAACACTTCCGTGAGACCTTCCATACCCGTCTCATCCATGAGACGGGTCGGTTTTTGACCCACCCGCCCGACCCACTGAACCGGCTCTAGGACCCAGGGGTCGAACCTGCCACGGCAGCCTCTCATAGGCCAAAAAAATTATTTATTTTTTTTTTTTTGCTTTTTTTAAAATATTTTTTTTGTTTTTTTTCGGTTTGTCAAAAGTAATAGTTACTATAACATAATGTAATGACTGTATACATATAAAGTAACAGTTTGTATACATAAAAGTAATACATATATATAGAAAAGTAACAGTGTTTTTTTTTTTTAATGTTTTTTTCGTTTGCCAAAAGTAATACTTATTACAACTAAAATGTAACAAACGTGTTATTTATATGTAATAATGTTTATACATAATTGTAACACATATGTATAGAAAAAGTAATAATTCAACCATTTACATTTTTAGAGCTAAAAACACTTGATTAGTGTTACATGTAAAAGTATTACATTATCTATAGAAATATGTTATAATTTCTTTTATTATGTACAAACAATTACATTCATATATATGAGTTGTTACTTTTCAAATGTTACTTTCTTTCAAAAAATTAAATCAAACTACACAATATTTTACATTTTTGCAAAAGTTTGTGTGGAATTGAAAGTAAAGTGTGTAAATTTGTAAGTAAAGTGTGTAAGCCTTATGGCTAAGTACTTTGGTTTGAGAAAGTTTGTGTGGAATTGAAATCAAGTTTCAAGTAAATGTGTTTGGTTATATGAAACTTTTATGAAAGTACATTTCGAAAAATTTTCCTAAAATATTTTATGACGTCTTCCGTGCGTGTCCCGAGCGTGTGGCCAAGTAGGACCACGTGTACGGGGCGCGACATCTTATGTTACCTTTAATCTATTTCAGCAAAATTGTGGTACATTTTTGGGAAAAAAAAGTGTTACATATGAAAAAAAATGTTACATTTCTTTATATAAAGTGTTACTTTTGTTGGCTAGCAAAAAATGGTCGGGAAAAAAAGTTTGAAGGCAAAAAAAAAAAAAAAAAAAGGCTTGGCTGGCTGTGAACCGTCTCACAGGAGTCCGCCTCAATATTAAAACAATTTTTATAAAACATACAGACATTTAAATTTTATTGAAATAAGAATATTTACTCAAATTGGATTTTTTTTTTTATCATTAAATGAAGATGGTGAAATTTGACAATTTCTTTTAATTTAATACTCCCTATGTAGCGGAGTAAATGTTGTTTTTTTGTACGTTAGTACAAAAGAACTTTTAGCAATAAATTTATGTTGATTTAGTTATCTTAATAAAATTATAAAACTTGTTATTGATATAACAATATAAATACTATCAATGATAATTTTTAAATTTTCATTAGATAATTAAATTAATTTAAAATTATTGCTCAAAGTTTATTGTAGTAACATCTATATAATATTAGAAAGCAGAAATATTTCCTGCTTTCTCATTGTGCCACCTCATAATGATGACTCATAATACCACTTGGCACATTTCTGCAATTCTATTGGTTAGCTCATTTGAGGCTTTCAACATAAAAAAAAAAAAATTGCAAAGATTTCGGCTGATATGTGCATAGAAAGATTTGAAATTCAAATTTTGGCAAATTAAAACAAATCAAGAAGAATATTTATAATCCTTCCAAAAAACGCAAATTAAAACATAACCCATATGATCTTTTGGATTAACCATTTGCATGATTTTAGGATATCTTCATTTTAAATCTCAAAAACCATAATCACAGTCAGTTTTAAAATCAATATTCCTTTTGGTCAAATCCATGATGGTGTGTTTCGATTACTAATTCTCTTGACTTATTATTTTTATCTTGTACTTTCAGCCATATGGAGATGGAGATTATGCATATTGGAAACTGGTACATCTCTTTCAAACAGGTCATACCCTTTAATCCTTCAAACTTCGTTGGTCCCGTGAAGGAGTTTTTACTTTATTTTATTTACGATCTTTTATTGGTTGGGATGTTCCATTCAAAGAGTCTCATTTCAAAAATAGATGCATGATATAGGTTTCATCTCGATCCGGAGTTCCATTATTGGGATTTTTTTTTTTGTTGGTAAAAAGGATGCATTTGTGATCTGCATATGTTTTCCCTCTTGCAGGACATAACATTGTTTGGAAGAGAACAAAACCAAGAAGTAGATAATAAAAAAGGTTAGTAAGTAAAATCTAAACAGTCCGTCAAAGTCATGCACAAAAAGGTCCACACAATCATGTTACAATTTATATATAAGGCCTCATGGTAATGTTTTGCCAGCTATTGCAGAATATTAAGCAAGCTTACAATGGACTTATGACCATATAGAAATAAACTACTGGCTGATTTCATGGATGTTTGGCAATTAACATGAAATTTCAGGTCTTTCAAAGTGTAAGGCAACAGAACGAGAATGATAGTTACAAATCTAGGAAAATATATTTAAAGCTATTTTTAAATTTAAGCACATTGAAAACGGATCTAATGAAATACAAAAATGATATACCTAAAACATTAAATACTTAAAAATTGGGTACATTTTTATTTAAATTATAATATATTGAGGGGGAATTTTGTAAAGTCATTGTAATTTAAGTAAATGTAATGGATACTTAAATTATCTTAATTAAATAACTTAAATTTAAGAGTAATTTTATTGCTATATCTTAGGCAATTTGAAATTGAACTATAATGCAATGTTAACATAAGTGTCATAAGCTTATTGGATGGTGATAATTCCACGTAGAATTATGACATGGAATTCCATGTGGCTTATTGTGGGATCTCATATACTATATATATATATATATAGATGTGAAAGTTAAGGAGAGAGACAAATTTCCAAATCAAATTGGGGAGAGTGCAGCAATTGGATGCTTGATGAGTGTTAGGACCAATCTGAATATATATAATTAAAGAGTATAATAATGAGTATAACAATTAATACAACTAAATAAATTACAGATTAATACAAGTATTAATGAAGAACCTGAACAACGTCACAAAATTGATCGAATAGAGACCTGCTGTATTGCAGTGTCCTAAGACAGAAATTCGTCCCCACATGTGCTGCAGTTGGTTTCGGACGTTTATCTTGAGGATACAACTATTCGGAACAAGTTCTTGCACAAGAACTTGTCCCTGGAGAATTGAGAGAATGCTTTCAAGAGATAAAAGGGAGGAAGAAGATGGCAATTTTTTTTATTTTTTTTTTGTATTTGAACCACAATCTGCAAAAGTGTTTATATAGGTTTTGGATTTGGTTTTGTACAGACACAACTGTACAAACCAACACAACTGCTCAGGAAAAACTGTCATGACAGTTTAACTTTTTTGATTTTAATATTATTTGTAATGCTATCAGGTATTTTCTTTCATAACTTACTTTATCATTCCTAGCTTTGTGTATATATCATGTTATGTTATGTACTAATTTTATATTGCTTGCTTTAAAATGAAAAGTAAACACAGGAGTTCAGACTTTGATAACATGATTGTAGCGGACTGAAGAAAAATGGTTGATGAACACAACCCGTATGCAAAGATTTACAAAATAGCTGCAGATCGTATTTCGTTGAGAGCTTCGAGTGAGGAAAGGCTTCAACTGATAGGGAAACGATCTAAGGATGGTAGAACGTATAATTTGCCGACAACTTCTGAAGTGGCAGCTCTTATCGAGGGTGATATTCAAGATGCACCTGATGTGAGAGACATTATGGTTGAGGAACGGTGTGGTGATTTCAAACAAATACACGAGTTCAACCCATGTTATCTTCCTCTTCAGTACCCGTTGTTGTTTGTTTATGGGGAAGATGGGTTTTATACCGATATTCCTAGAAATATGCCTCCAATGTCATAGCGACCAAACCTTTCTTTGAAAGAGTTCTTATCATTCCGACTACAGGAGAGGTCTGCAGAAGGACCCCAACTTATGAGAAGTGGAAGACTACTGCAGCAATTTATGGTTGATGTTTATATTATGATGGATACACAGAGGATTCAGTGAATTCGTCATAATCAACCCGCTCTTAGGGTAGAATCTTATAGGAAACTTACAGATGCAGTTTCAAGAGGAGATATTAATCCATCGTTTGCGGGTAGACGAGTTGTGTTGCCGTCAACATACACCAGTGGACAGCGGTGGATGACTCAAAATTTCCAAGATGCATTAGCTATTTGCAGGTGGACAGGATATCCATCACTCTTTATTACATTTACCTGCAATCTAAAGTGGCCAGATATTACAAGATTTGTTCAGAAGAAGGGGCGAAGACCCGAAGATAGGCCTGATATTGTATGTAGGGTGTTCAAATGAAGCTTGATGAATTGGTAAAGGATTTGAAGGAAAAGAAAATTTTTTGGCGAGCCTACTGCACGTAAGTAATTCTTTCACAATATATATGTGTGTTGTATTTGAATATCTTTTGTTAATATAATTGATTTATCCATCTGTCCCACATTTTTTGCTAATTTTGGTCAACTTGATCAAAATTACCAATGATAGTAGGACGGATGCTATATATAATAATTAATATTTTATTTTATTTTTTATTACAATAATTTTAATTATGCGCATTTTTTATTTTATTCAGTTGTTTACACAGTGGAGTTTCAAAAGCGAGGTCTTCCCCATGCTCATATTCTTTTGTTTCTCAAAAGTAAATACCAAGCACTAATCGCTGAGGATGTCGACAAGTGTATAAGTGCTGAGATTCCTGATAAAGAAACTGATCCGGAATTATACGAGGTCATGAAAGAATATATGGTGCATGGTCCTTGTGGTGTTGCTAACCTAAAATCCCCTTGCATGGATAACAAGAGATGCACAAAGAACTTCCCTAAAAACTTTAATGAAGGCACGTCCGTTGACGAGAACGGATATTATGTTTATCGGAGGAAAGACACTGGTGCTAATGTAGATAAAAATGGAGTTTTGCTTGATAATATGTATATAATGCCTTATAATCGACAGCTGTTGTTAAAGTATCGGGCTCACATCAACGTGGAATATTGTAATCAAAGTAAATCAATAAAGTACTTATTCAAGTATATCAGTAAGGGAAGTGACAAAATAGGGGTAGGTTTTGAAGTGAATGGTGAAGTTAAAAGATACATCGATTGCCGATATGTCTCTGCATGTGAAGCGATGTGGAGAATATTTAGATTTGATATCCACTACAGGACACCCGCTGTAGAGTGCATATCTTTCCATTTAGAGGGAGACCAAAACATTCCTTTCAAAGATGGCGATTATCTTACGGATGTTGTGGGTAAGCATACTGTTAGCCAATCACAATTTTTACAGTGGATGAAGATCAATCATGAAAATCCAGAGGCTCGATAGTACAAGTATTACGAATTTCCACAACATTTTGTTTGGGACAAGTCAAAGCGAGAATGGCGTCCTAGAAAGAATGGCACATCAATAGGACGAATTTTTCATGTTGCCATCAATTCAGGCGATATCTACTATCTGAGGCTGATGTTAAATCACATTACTGGTGCTACATCGTACACTGATTTGAGAACTGTGAATAAAGAAGTGCATGATGATTACAAAAAAGCATGTTATGCACTAGGATTATTAGACGATGATAAAGAGTATGTTGATGGAATAAAAGAAGCAAGTGAATGGGGGTCACCGGAATATCTAAGAAGACTATTCGCGATGCTACTATTATCTAATAGTATGTCGAGGCCACAAGATGTTTGGAATTAAACTTGGCAAGTACTGTCAGATGATATCAACTACAAGCATCAGAAAATTTTTAACAATCCTGGTAAATCTTTTATTATGTTAGATCTGATTTTTTTTATGAAATATTTTAATGCTTATTTGATGTGTCACGTTTTATTCATTAGTTTTTAAACTATACTCCCGAAGTCTGAGCAGAAGCCACACTTTTGAAAAACTTGATCATACTTTGATTAATAATCTAAATATAATATAATGAACCTAATAAAATTTTAAAAATCATTTTTGGGAATCACCATAAATGGTGATACAATAAATCATTTTTAAATTTTTATTAAAAATAATATATTTTATTTAGATTAGAGGTCAAAGTTTGATCAAGTTGACTAAAAGTGTCACTTCTGCTGGGACGGAGGGAGTATTTAATTAATCATTTTTTAGCATTTATTTTTTTAATGTGAATCTATTTTTTATATACAGGTCTCACACTCAACGAAGAGCAAGTTAAAAATTGTGCATTGGCTGATATTGATAAGTTATTGGCAGCAAATTGTAGTGGTCTCCAGAATTTTAAAGATATGCCTCAACCATGCAATTCTGTCATTTCTAATGAGGAGAATATGCTAATATTAGATGAATTATCATATGATGTTGATGAGATGAAGGCTGAGCACTCTAAATTACATAAATGTTTGACTGAAGAACAAATGATGGTTTATAAAAAGATCATGACTCCAGTTGTTAGAGGTGATGGTGGAGTGTTCTTTTTATATGGGTATGGTGGCACGGGGAAGCCTTTCATATGGAAGACATTGTGCTCGGCCTTGCGAAGCAGGAGGGATACAGTTCTTCCGGTGGCTTCTAGCGGTATAGCTTCCTTGCTACTTCCGAGGGGTTGGAAGAAAGCGGACATTGTAAAAATTCCTGTACACACATGTGCATTTTTTTTCAAAGGGGATTCATAATACAAATAGGTCGAGAAAGCGGACATTGAAAAAAATTCTGTGAGTATTCAGTTGCCATGTCATTTTAGATTAAGGTTCCAAATTGTCTCTTTGTTTTCTCAAATATTGTAGAAGATTATTTCAGAGTTGATTTCAAGAATCTAATGTGGCTACAATTCATTCAGATTTTAAGGGCTAAACGAAAGGGATATCATATGATTCAACATGAATGAATGAAGATACTGAACTCTGATTGAAACTCTGAAATTTAATGGATGATCATATCAGTGAACTGATGCCATATACATTCATTGCTTGGGAGCCTTGGGATTATATACCCCCTCCGTCCCGGAAAGATAGTCACACTTTAACTATTATGGTCAACTCTATTATACTTTGAATTAGAGAAAATCAAATGAGTGTAAATTAGAGTTGTCAGAGTTGTCATAAATATAAGGTGGCTTCAGCTAGAGAGACAGAAGGCAAAATATAATGTCGTTTACCTAATTTTATAGCAGTATGTGTACCCTTTATCATATTAAAACGTTCAAATGTGGTTACTCAAACAATTGCTAAAAGTAAAGACGCTCAAATGTGGTTACTCAAACAATTGCTAAAAGTAAACAACTGACAAAAATATTAAAATGTTCTAGCATTTAAGAATATGTTGGTATTTTACAATCATAGCATCTGATTTACATTTCCAGGATAAAGAAAATTCAATCCAGAAAGGAGCAAAGTAAACATTCGAAAGAAAGTAACTATTGTTTCCATGCAATAGCTAAATCAGTTTACATTATCATACCAGTTTTAAAGTTAACAAATGGCATATGCGAGCTCCTGTGATTGTCTAAGCCAAGATTTTATTTCTTTAATACACCCATCAACTTTTGTTAAGAAGGTTCTGCAGCTTGCCATTTTGGGCAGTACTTTGGAGATCTGAATAAAAAAACTACTGATGAAACAAGAGTCCGTAGTAAGATCTGAACATCTTACAATTGCTACCCTTTCAGTGATTCACTTCGGGACGGAGGGAGTATTTCTCAAATAGTTGATTCAGCAATCAGATTTTATGAGTTTTAAAGAGCAACTGTATTCATTTTGTTTCTCCGTCCCTGAATATACAGTAGTTTGTTTGTTTTGGTTTGATTCACTTCTGGACGGAGGGAGTATTTTCCAAATAGTTGGTTCAACAATAAGATTTTATGAGTTTTAAAGAGCAGTTCTATTGATTTTTTTTCTCCGTCCTTGAATGTCCACTTTTGAGTTTTAAGGAAACTTTGAGTTTTTGTTTCTGATTTTGTCTGCATATGATTATATTATATTGTTCTCATCAACAATACGTAGCATAGATGCTCGTGGTAACCAAGTATGAATTATCAATATAGTTGTCTGATATTCTCTTGAATGTATGTATAGATTAAACACTCTTGAAATGTACTTGCATTTTATCAGTAGACTACTACTACTACATGTTTGTAGAAAAACTTGCTATTTGTTATAAGGTCTCGGAAATCCACGCCTCATTTTAACTCTATAAGCCTTTACTCTGTTCATGTACGCTACATAACTACTGACATTCCATTCCCTAATGCTGATGCAAACGGGTTATCTGGGAGATTTAGTCATTGAGTGGTGCAAATTGCAAACAATTTCAAACATTATGGAGTCACACAAGGAAAAGAAACATCATAAAAAAAAATACTCCCTCCGTCCCAAATTAATAGTCACGTTTGACTTTTCAAATATTTCATGATTACATTACAATTTTATTCTTAGTATTACTATGCTCCCGTCGAATCTCGACGGGTTACTCACTAGTACAAAAAAAAAGACGACATTTAGTTTTGGATCCAAAAAGGAATTAAAATCACTATTAAAATTAATATGCTCAAATGAACACATTCATAAGTTAAGGTTGTCAATTAATCGACTTTGGGTGTGATTTCACTCCTCTAAACTAATGATCCTTCCGGTACATTTCAAATTGAATGAGACTTAGACATCGTTTGTTTTTCATTTTTAACTTTTATTTAGATCTGAATTGGTGGGTGTACCAGAAAAAAATAATTCAGGTTGTTTGTTTCTTTCTTCCATTCAAATTTGAATGCCTCTTGTTTACCATTTAATTTTCAGATGTAAATCTATCAACTTATTTGCCTCTTAAATGATTTTTTCCCACATGCATGCCTTCAAAAAACTCATAATTCTAAAGATAACCCACTCAAACACAAGATCAATAACCATTCTTCCCATCTCCATACTCCACTCATTGTCGTAATTCTAATTTCAGATGTGAATTCAGATGAATAATCAAACAACTTGAGTAGTTTACAAATCAGTTTTCATACGCTGCCTCTTATGAATTCAGCCAAATTCAGATGTGAAATCAGATTTCAGGACTTAACACTTAAAAATTCAAACGCCACCTTAATCGTGCTCCAATTTTTGCAAAGCAAATTCATATTTACGTTTTAAATACTCCCTCCGTCCCAGACTAAGGTTTTTAATTTGTCTTTACACGGAGATTAAGAAAAAACAAATGTTGTGATTATGAAAAATAAAGTAGGTGAAACTAGGAGAGAGAAAGTGGGTAGGGAGTTTTTGTTGTGAAAATGACAAATGAGTCCTATTGTCAATTTTAAGTAATAATAATAAAAAAAAACTTAGTCTGAGACAAACCAAAAAGAAAAGTGAGACAGAGGGAGTATATACTATAATGTTAATTTAGAGATAAACCGGGAACTAGCGATCAAAATAAAAGAAATCAACAAAATTGGCGAGCAGGCGAGGAGCGGCCGTGTCTAGGTCAACACCCGGCTGTGTATGGGGTGGAGACCGGTCGTGCCTAAGGAAGGTGCTCCGGACGAACCTTCTTACTTCGTGGAAAAATAAAGCACGGTCGAGCTGGGTATGCTACTCGGTCGAGCTGCTCGGGCGTGCATATATCGGAGAGCGACCGTGCAGCCGTGACGGGCCAAAAGGCTGATTTTCGGGAATTCTATTTTGTCTAGGGGACTCATTCCTAGACCTAATAAAAAATATTGACGAACTGGGTAAACAATTCTTTGTGTTCTTTTGTTGTTTTTTGCTTTATTATCCGTTCTTGCTTGTTGGGTTTGCTATTATTTTCTTGTGATCTGTTTGGCTTGGAGGGTCTATACCACAACATACAATCCCTTGCAAAATAGAAGGGGCACAAGGTCTTCTTTGAAAATGATAAACTTAAAGTTTTCAACTTACGTTGCTCAGAAAAGGATGTTTTGTGTGAGATGGTCTTACGGATCTCAACGAGAAAGGAAATAGACTTGCCCCGTCTGGCCCATAGGGAGCAAACTATTTACTCTTTCAATGAGATCCGTCTCACGTGTGAAACCGTCTAACAAAAGTTTTATCACCAAGAACTAATAGTTTTACAGCTACAAGTAGACATGTCCAAATAGAACCGGGAACCGGGAACCGGCGAGAACCGGGAACCGCCGGAACCGGGAACCGAACGGAACCGAGAACCGGATTGAAACGGTTCGAATACGAATCCAACATATTCAGAACCGAGGAACCGGCGGAACCGGGAACCGAGAGCCGGAACCGAGAATCGGGAACCTGGAACCGAACGGTTCTCTGCACCAGAGGACTTTAAAGATGTTTGATCATTATGGTAGGTTGGCTGCTAGCTAATATATATACTGATATACATACTCCCTCCGGGTATATTTTATAAACAATGTCAAAAATGTATAGATAATAGCAAATCTACAAATATTTTGGGACAAACTTCAACTCCTTAAACTACAAGTATTTTGAAATGGCGGGAGTATTACATTTTAAACTGCAAATATTTTGGGACGGAGGGAGTATTACATACTTATTAGATGGTGAGATGGAACCGGTGGAACCGTCGGAACCGGCGGATAGAACCGAGAACCGGGAACTGGATTAAGATGGTTCGAATACGGTTCCGGCCATTTGGGAACCGGGAACCGGCGGTTCCGGAACCGGGAACCGGAACCGGAACCGGAACCGTTTGGACATGTCTAGCTACAAGTTAACAGGTTAACGAATTTGTGAATTAAATAAAAATATAAATATTATTGCAACCGATTAAAAATAGGGGAGTGGTACTATAATTTGGCCAAACCATAGGGGAAGATATTGGAAGTTTGGAACTTGCAAAAATATCTTCATAGCCACTGAAAACGTTATTCTTGAGAATATCGGAGGACAAAAGCGTCAAGTGAAAGAAGTCCGTTTCACAGCTGCCGCCTCTCTCTTCCCCATTACAAAAACCCTAACTCTCTCGCTCCTTCTCTCTACTCCGCTCTCCCTCAGTTCTTATCTTCCCAGTTTTTTTTCCTAACATTTTTATTCTGCAGCCGTCTCCAAACCCTAATCCCGACATCCCTCATCCTTCCCAGATCCGAGGTTAGTTAAACCCTAATTCTTCAATTTGAACTTGGAACTCGAATTATTTGTATTAGATTTGAACGCGGAACCCTAGAAATTTGACATGCTGATGTTATTTGTGTTTGTATCTGTTTGATGTGAACTAAGGGCTAGTTTAAACTCTAATGTTTTAGTTTGAATTTGGAAGGCTAAGTATTTGTATCAGATTTGAATGTTGAACCCTATAATTTTTTCTCATTTTTTGTTTGGATCTGTTTGATGTAGAATGGGTGAAACCAAGGATGCTGCCGACGCTTACGAAGAGGAGCTTCTTGATTACGAGGAAGAAGATGAGAAAGTCCCCGACTCCGTCCCCGTCAAAGTCAACGGCGAAGCCGTTAAGAAGTAAGTTTCTGCTTCCCTTACGCTTTGTCTGCGCAGTCTCTTGGTGAATCAGGGTTTAGGATATGCTGTAATGGGTTATTCAGGATTTTTGATATAACTGTAAAGCATAATTTAGGGTTCTGGTAATTATTTTAATTTATATTCTTGTTATTGTAGAAGTTTTTATAAAATCCCTTGATACAAGGCTAGGGTTATATGATCTAATAAGTTAGATTTTTTACCTTTTTATTACTAAATTTGCTATCTTTATGCCTCTCTTTGGGGTTTATGTATATCTATATATCAGATCAAGTTTGTAAGGGTTTGTCGTTGCTACAGTATTAATTGATATGGCAGCCATACATACCGTCTTAAAACTTGAATCGTCTACTATTACCCGGATAAAGAATGTGTAAATTTAGACTGATATCGAAATTGCCTGTTTGTGTACTGAAAGCAAATTAGTACTATTGGACGAAAACTGCTAAACCAATTATCGAGTAAGCATGCGTAATAATATCAATGTCATACAAGAGTAATAATGGTAGTGAAGTCCAAAACTAGAATGAACAACAGCAGTTAAGGAAGAATAAATGCATGCGCTGATTGATCACCTTGTTTTGAATCCTGAACATTTGTTTTTGGAAAGTAATGAAGACTGAGAGAGCAACTTCAGTGTAGTATATACAGTCTTAAATATTGTGAACCTAGACAGCAGAAAAACTATACACATACTCTGCAAAAACATAAGGCGCTAAAACTGGTGTCGCAAGCTGCAAAAACATTCCCTGCAAAGAATTATTGGAAAACAGCACTGACTTCAAATGCCACAACAACAAAAAAAAACAAAGTATGAAGCAGGTGCAGGAATACCTTTTCATACCAAGGAGACATCTCCACATTCTCAAAATCCCTGCAACTCCCTTCCTCCGTATTTGTCGTTGGTGTTTCTCAGTAACTGTATTGTGGAGTCTATTAGCATAAATATGCAAATGTTAAAGGTTGTGAAACAATTTATTGAAATTAATATTTTATCTGAATTCCTTAATGTAGGGGCTATGTAGGAATTCACAGTTCGGGATTCAGAGATTTCCTTTTGAAGCCAGAATTACTCCGTGCTATTGTTGATTCTGGATTCGAGCATCCATCAGAAGGCAAGATATATGTTTTACTTGTCTTAGAAAATTTTGCACATCTCTATTCTTTGTTGATGAGCAGCCTTTTTAACTACTTTGATTAATTTTTATGTACAATCGGAGTTTCTGCAATAAAACACAATGTGGGAGCGGTAGCATGAGTGTTTAATTCATAATGTTAATGCATTATTGTTGAGAGCGTGGAAATATCAGTACTCTGCATATGTGTTAGCAGGTTAAGACAAATAAAATAAGAATTTAAGTACCATATTAGAAGATGTGTCGGAGTAAATGCTTATGATTACTTTTTGTACTTTGGTAGCTCAGGTATTTTATCTGCATATTGTATAAACTTCGGACTTTATCCTTTCTCATTAATTAAATGGCTGTGCACATGGACATGCACATGATAGAATTTGATATGGCCACCAGTGTTGTTGAAAATTGTTTATGTCGGTTGCCTTTGAGTGTAGATAGGTGATGCTTCATCCTAACAAATGTCCGTTTGAGGAATATGTTTGGGAGGGGAGGGAGAGGAGTAAGTTACCATAGTCACTGCCAAGAGCATGTGTACATGAGTTTAAAGCTAAACACATCAAGTTGGATTCATATTCTTCATAGTAACAAGTCGATGCATGCCTTGTTGCTTAACATTCTAACTTTGTTCTCGGGGTTTCTCTTATCATTCTCTATATAGAATTTCTATCCCTGGGCTCATACTCCACTTATGGGAATTTGACCATGCAATTTTTAGTTTGTTGGATTTTTGTTCTGCGTGTGTTGTCTTGAGAGCTGGTCATTTATATGGTATATTAACACATTGTCCTCAATCTTGTGAACTGATTTCATGTTTGTATTTGAGATACATATTTTTATACTTTGACTTGGTGTCCACCAACTGCCCCCTTCCCCCATATGAAAAGAGAGAGTACAAATAAAAAATAAAATGCCAGAGCACATATAAAAAGGTTGTTACTTACCACTGCAACTCTATGTGTTGTTTGATGTGTTATCATTTTTTTTTTCCAGGTAAATAACTACTACTACCCACATCATTTGGCGACGTACAATGAATTGGTAAACATTAATAATTGAAACTAGAGGGTTCCTTAGCTCCAATTTCTTTCGTTCTCATCAGTGCAACATGAGTGTATCCCTCAAGCTATCTTGGGTATGGATGTTATATGCCAAGCAAAATCTGGAATGGGGAAAACAGCTGTTTTTGTTCTGTCGACTCTGCAGCAAATTGAGCCTGTTTCTGGTCAGGTTGCTGCCCTTGTTCTATGCCACACAAGGGAGTTAGCTTATCAGGCAAGTTAACCTAGCTGCTTGTTTTTTGGATACTTATTTTAACCCTCTTTTTAAAGCCATGTTCAAGGGTTGCTAGTTGATTAATTACGTTTTGGTGCTTTGTTTATCTGTTCTGCAGATATGCCATGAGTTCGAAAGGTTCAGCACTTACTTGACGGATATCAAGGTTGCAGTCTTCTATGGCGGTGTCAACATAAAAATTCACAAGGATCTACTTAAAAATGAATGCCCTCATATTGTTGTTGGTACTCCTGGTCGGATACTTGCCCTTGCTAGAGATAAAGACCTTGCATTGAAGAATGTGAGGCACTTCATCCTTGATGAATGTGATAAGATGCTCGAGTCACTCGGTACCTTTTTTTTTTCCCACTATAGAGCTTGATATTAAGATTCATGAGATTAGTACATTATATATGTTATTGAGCACAACTACTTGTCTTTGTATTTTGCAGACATGAGGAGAGATGTCCAAGAAATTTTCAAGATGACTCCTCATGATAAGCAAGTAATGATGTTTTCGGCAACATTGAGCAAAGAAATCCGCCCTGTTTGCAAAAAGTTCATGCAAGATGTAATGTCCCATGACCAGCTCTACTTGAATTTTGTAGTCACTACTATGTTCATTAATGCCAGCTTTCTGCATGCGGTGCCTGTTTGGGTAGTCAAGTACGCAGTGATTGCTGTATTGTATGCTTGCATACCTTTGTCTGCATCGTGCATCGTACTGTTGGGGAAGGGTTGGGTCAGAGAATTTCATTTAGGATTGTTGGATGTCTCAAGTAGCTGGGGTTTTTTATTCAGAGAATTTCATATAGGATTATTGGATGTCTCAAGTAGCTTGGGTTTGGGTCTCACGTTGCAAGTAGAGTCTTCCTCATTTAAGTCCCATTTAAGTCCTGTATCCTGCTAGTTTATTCGTTATTGTCTTTAGGGTTCATAGTGGTGGTCCCCCACTTTTTCAGTTGCATTCTAGAATGTGTGTTGAGAGAAACCGTCAACAATCATGGTCTGACCTGAATAGTACCTGCAAAGGAGACCATCGGATGGACGGGATCTTGATTCTTGGGATGTTCATCCTCCATTCATTTCGTACTGGATTCAATTTGCTACCGAAAGGCTCCTAATATGCTTTACTTTGACATTTGTTCCTTTCAGCCTATGGAAATTTATGTGGATGACGAGGCAAAGTTGACGCTACACGGTCTTGTACAGGTATAATTTTGTAATTCGGCATCTGTTCTCACTCTGTCAAGGATATTTATCTTACTGAAAACCATTTGGATTGCAGCACTACATCAAGTTAAGCGAGCTGGAGAAAAATCGTAAGCTGAATGATCTTCTTGATGCATTGGACTTCAATCAAGTGGTGATATTTGTCAAGAGTGTGAGCAGAGCAGCTGAGCTGAACAAGTTACTTGTCGAATGCAATTTCCCTTCTATCTGTATCCACTCTGGCATGTCCCAGGAAGAGAGGTTAGTACTATCCTACTCTCAAGTAGCTCATAATTGGCTTTCTACGATAATGTAGTTTTTTTTATCTATTGTAATTGTGATGTTCTGATTATACCTTCTTGATAGCCATGCAAGATTGTAGTAACCTTACTATCCTAATTTCAAGATAAACAGCAATTGATTTTTTCCACATTTACATATTCGTGTGCTTGTTTCCTGTATTCTGCTAAACTACCCTCTTCTCTAGAAGTTGCTTGCAAGGAGACCACCTTGAACCTATGTAGACCAGTGACTACTTCTTTCCTAGTAGTTGCTTGAGAGCAAACGTGGCACAATCATCTCAATTTCTAATATTTCCATGAACACAAACTGATGCAATCCCCTTGATTTGGATTCATGTGTAATGCAAATTTGTTTTGTTAAGTTTGATTCTTGGCTCTCCCCAAGTATGTAAATTGTTTACTTTATTCCGTTGATCTTGCTGTGTACTTGCCCTATCGTGCCTGGGACCCCAAGTGTGTAAATTGTTTACTTTGTTTAGTTGATCTTGATTTGTACTTGACCTATCGTGCTTGGGACCCTCTAACCTGCTCTTTAAGGAGTTGTAGTGACATTATTGTAGTTTATCTAATAGGTGCCCAATTACAGTCCCGGATACTGTTACTCGCATCTTTTCATTTACGACGTATGACTCTTCATGTTAACCGACCTCAAATCATTTTGGGACTAAGCCTTTGTTGTTGTATTATTAATGTTAATTAGATTTTCGTGTGATTAGTGTTTCTTATACTCTAGAATGCTACTTACTGGGGTCCCTTAGTCAACTAGCATTTATTTGCTTGTGCAAGTTTTTTGGTGTCCCATTATTTCTCACGCCTAATTTTTTGAGTCCTAAAATTGCAACCAAGATTTGTTGATAATCAACTCATGTTATGGCAGCAAGTGTGTTCAGTTTGAGCAGACTTGTCCGCATCATGTACACAGTACTTGGGGGTTAAAAATGGTGTTTATGTTTGAAATTGAATAGACAAAACCTAACCCAATCGGTGCTTTTAGACGTGTATATCACGTCCCCTGTATTAAGGGAGTTAAAACTGTGTTTTAGTTGATATACATTTCAAGTCTGTTGGTATAGAATTAGGAATTTTGTCAGAGAAAATTTCTATGTTCGTGTCTAGATTGTTGTAACTACATTTTTTCTTTTCTGTCATCTTGGTTTTCTAGTCTCTGGTACTAAAGCCATCATTCGTGAGACAACATCCTGTTAATCGAATCTAATAAACTGAGCAAATTGTTGGTTGCTTTCTGCAAAAAGCTTTGATTTTGATCTCATACTAGTTGGCTTTTGTATGTAGGTTGACACGCTACAAGGGTTTCAAGGAGGGACATAAGAGGATTCTCGTGGCAACTGATTTAGTTGGTAGGGGAATTGACATTGAACGTGTTAACATTGTCATTAATTACGACATGCCAGATTCTGCCGACACTTACCTGCACAGGGTTAGTACCTCTTTTCAAAATTTCATTTGGTCTTACAAATCTTCATGCAAGGATTCATTACTAAACCTTGTGTTTTGCATTTCTACTATTACAGGTTGGTAGAGCTGGTAGGTTTGGGACCAAAGGGCTTGCAATTACTTTTGTGGCATCTGCATCTGACTCCGATGTCCTTAATCAGGTTGGTAACCATGAAGTTCTAGCCTGTGGTTTTTTGAAGTTAGGAGGATACATGTGCTGATTTGGCTTTGATTGGGTATTGTAGGTTCAAGAGAGGTTCGAGGTGGATATTAAAGAGCTTCCCGAGCAGATTGACACATCTACATATAGTATGTCTTGTTCATCCTTCTATCTGGTGCTATTTCTCTGAATAATATTTGTTTACATCAGCTTTCTCGAGTGCCCCCTACTCACCACCTACTCACCACCTAGCTTTCACACAGCAAACTCAACAATAAAACACACTGATACACTAATCCAGATAAAGTAGCTGAATAATGAACAATAATATTGAATCGAGCTATACGAGTATATGTTTGTGCACATTGGGGGGGGGGGGGTGTAACATAATGAAAAAGCTGTTGACATTTTCTTGCTACCTTTGCTCTATGCAGACCACTTTCAATTTATGGAATAATATTGGTCTTGACCAATCCCTCCCTCTTCCCCTAAACAACAGTAGCCCCTCCCCCTACCCACACGTAGACATACGCTAGAGTACGAAAATCTTATATTGTTGATTCACCAATCATGAAAAGTGAATTTATGAAAGCAGGTTTTGTTTCGAGGTAGGTGTGTCCGTGTTAATGAACCACTTTAAGTCAACCTGATTTACTTGGTGACAAAGTAAATTGATTTTCTGTATTCACCCTCACCCTCTCATAACACAGAAAAAAAAAATGAAAGAACAAAGAAAAAGAAACTTCACTTGGAGGAAATGTGGCATCAGTCATCTTTAACTAGCTACTAAACAGTACGGAGTAATTTATTTTGGTCAATATCTGCATAGGCACATATTATCTCAATATCTGAACTGATGTTATTAACACGTCCCATTTTTGTCTTGCAGTGCCTTCGTAGTAATGTAGCAGCAAACTATCGAGAGCTTTAATGTACTATTAATGAGTGATGGTGGCAATCGAGGACTTCTTGTTTTTCATTAAATCGACCTGGTGTTGACCTTTTAAACGGACAGTTCACTCTGCCCTTCACCTTTTCAGTTATGTACCATTTTCATATCTTTTCTGGGGTTCCGCAGCTTGTGACTAGAGTTGAATGTGATTTTATTACTAGCTTAACATTTCAATACGGTTCTTATTTTAGCTTCTTGCTGTGTACTCTCTCCCTTTCCCAGTTATAGCAACTCAGGTATTGGTGCTGTTTTCCCTAGTTTTGTAACTTCATTTTGATTAGAATTGGCTGGTACGTAGGAGAATATCACAGAAAGGAATTTTGTGGTGTCGAAGCCGTTATCCTTTAACCGGTGAGTGGCTGGTGGGCCTGCTGAGTAGTTGTTGTGATGTTTTTAATATCCTTTATATTTGTTGAATTTTGTTGCCCCTTAATTTTTTTCACTAACGAAGATCGTTTAGTTTGTTTTGTTGGTTAAAAGGCTATTGAATAGTTGAATTTGGCTTCTAATGACATTTTTTTTTGCTGTTAATGTTAATTTGGCTATAAAGTTGTTAATCTGTCTATTGGGGGTGTGAATTGATCTGTTAATACAAAGCATTGCAATAACATTCTTAGCTTGTAGCATTTCCTCAAGTGAAAGAATTTTTACTAGAAAAATTCTCATGAATGTACGTTGTCTAAAAGCAATTTTTCTTACATGAATTTTCAACTTTGCAAGAATCATTTAGCGATGGGCACTTTTAGAAATACAAATTTATAATGTTAAGGTAAAAGGTATTCATTCATCTTTGCAATATTTATTTTTGTCTAAATTATAAATTTTGACAACGTAATTAGTGTATATTACTTGAAGTTTTATTATATACTTCCTATCTCTGTCTTGAAGTGAGCATCTTATTTGCCATTTTTCCTTGTCTCAACTCAAAAAGTACTTCAACTTTCTACAATTAAGCTTAAATAAGTTTAAATGGGTATAAACACAACATGAACAAGTGTTTATAAGTTTGAATAGTTAAATGTGAATGATCATTTTGGGACGGATGGAGTATCTATCTTCTTTTCAAAATCAAAATGAATTATTAAAAAAAATTGAAAATTTTCTTGGTTAGTAAATATTGAACTTTTTTTTAAACGCTCAATTCATTTTTTTTTTTTGTTTGAAATATTCATAAATAAATAGATTGAAAGTTAGGAATTAATTGTCTTGGTGGAATTGCTGAATAGTCCCTCCATCCCAAAATGATTTTCGCAATTTGACTATTCATATTTTTAAGAATATGAGCATTTGGTTCACTAGTCATGTTTTGTTTGTGCACTTTTTTAAGTATAAATTGTAGATATGGTGGGATAATAAGAAATGACAAATGAGAAGATCATTTCGGGATCGGGATGACATTTATATGCTATTTCCCCGCCCTCAAAAATTTACCCCCAAAAATCCTACACCTGCTGTCCTCACAACCCTTGAGATAGGGGGAATGTAAAGAGAGGGTGGGTAACGGCAGGCAGTTTGGCATATCGTGTTTGCAAATCCAAACCCAATGAAGAAATTGACGGTTTTGCAATATTCCTTTGAATTTAAGCCATGTGAGATAACACATGCCAATTTGTCGTCAACATATGGATTCCGTTAGTCATAGTTAGAATGCAAATAATAATAATAATAAATAAATGTAGTGGGTAGATCCACACAATAGCTTGATGACTTTAAATTCAATTTTTCTTAAAATGGTTATGTGTATACTTCATCCACCACCATCATCACACACCACACCACCACCACCACCAAAATCACCACTATTAATGATTTTATATCACCAATTTTGTTAAAGCCCCCCTCACCACCTTCCCTATCACAACCACATTACACTATCAACCATCATCATGAAAATAACCAAAAATTAATATTTAATTGAATTTGCCTATTTCATCACCATCCCACACCACAACTTCACCACCATCGCGGCACCCATTAGCACCACTTCACTACTACTAGCGCCACTCACCAGCACTACTACCACCAAAATCACCACAAATACAACCCCCACCACCAAACATCAAATACCATTTCTAAACAACAAACAAGGTTGTTTGATATAGGATTTCCCCCTATCTTTAACCTCCTTTGATACTCCCCGGTCCCGGAACAAATGTCGATTTTTTTGTAAGTTAGTACGAAATTCACATGTAAAGGGGTAGTAGTGAACTCCTTTATTCAAAGAATGTGTGTGGTTTAGTGGCTAAGTTGTTGAGATTTTGAGATGTTGTAGGTTCAAGTCTCATATTTTGCATTAATATTTTAACACAAAATTTTACAATGTATTTGTGCATCCCTTTACAAAATACTCTAAATCCCAAACCCCCACCCCCCCAAAAAAATAAAAAATAAAATAATAAATAAATAAAAAAATTACATGAAATAGTGCCCTGTATCCTACATCATCAATCACAATTATGCATTGTTTTCCACTTGTAAATTTTAAGAAGTAAAATAATCCAATATTTTTGTAAGCTTTGGATGAAAAGTTGATGGTTATCAAATATACTCTCATTTTTAGTGCATTTGAGAATAAGTGTCAATTATCTGTTGGAAAAATTGTGTTTTTAGGAAGGAAATATGATTTATTTCCGTGATGAATAATTTGTCGAATGACAAAATTGTTTGTGGGTTTGTGTTCTACTCCATGAGAACATAGAGATAATGTATTCATTTGTCCAATTTGGTGTTGTGATGAATGAGATATCAAGGCTTGAAGTTGGTGGGTTGAAATGGGGAAAATGAGTTTATCCCACATGGAAAGGAAATGTGAAAATGAGCTAGTATAAAGGCTTGGGTATTTGAGTAGTGTTCAAGCTTGTATAACATAAAGGCTCTCTCTTGCGCGCAGGGGTACGCGACCTGCGGACACCAATTTGGCTTGTCCGTGCTAGATCACCTTTTGCAATTATTTTTGACTTTAACAGTCAATTTTTTTGCTTAATACAGATTCATCCCATCTGAACTGGAATGCCAAGTGAAGATTCTTGACTTATCTCTTATCCCAGAAATTAATTAAGGATTCATCCCATCTGAACTGGAATGCCAAGTGAAGAGTCTTGACTTATCTCGTATCCCAGAAATTAATGAAGGATTGGGCTTATCATTTTAATTAATTTTCGGATGTGAATAAGTTCTTGGAGTAGTATAAATTGAGCAGCAAACCAGTGCAAAGAAACACGGAAAATAACACAGTTTCCAGCAATATCCACAGCATCTCCTTTGTTGCATTTTGTTCATTCCTCCTTTGGCCTCCTGCATTTGCATTAGTGGTGATACTGTCCAGGCACAACCTCAATTCGCCGGAGTCTCATAGTGCTGGGAAGCATTCGGTTCGTGCGAGTTATCCTGGGAGACTAGCGTCCGAAGACAACCTCAAGCACTAATGGTGAGGGGGCGTGTCGCGCCCCAGACCCGTGGTCCTACTTGGCCCTACGCTCGTGACACGAGTGGAAGACGTTATAAAATACTTTTGAAAATTTTTCGAAATATATACCTTCATAAAGTTTAACAAAATCGCACTTGAAGTTCACAGACTTCCACTAACTTTCAAATAAACTTTTCAAACAACTTTCACAAACGAAAGTATTTAGCCCGAAGGCTTACAAACTTTTATACAAATGTACAAACACCGACATTATCCAAAATATAGGTGTTACAAGATGATAAAGTCAAGCAAACTCTACCCAAAAGGTTATACATCTAAGTAATGTAACCTTGACAAAACTCATATCCCAAACTCTTACCACCACGACGTCCTCCCGTGCAATTATCCTATTCCCTGGACTCGCCTTTATCTAAAACAGTAAACAAATAAGGGGTGAGAATGAATCTCAGTAAGCTACTAAAATGCAACTACGTTACATGCTGATATGATAATCATAAAGAAACAATATCAACAATTAATCATATAGCATATAGCACATAACATGAGAGGCTCCCTATCGCCAACCGTCCCATACCGGTTGGAAATAACGACCAACTCATCATACAACACATAGTGTAGGAGTAAACACTCCTACGAGAATACCAAGCCAAGGTTTACCGAAATAACATAACCATCTGAGAATATCATCTGAGAAAACCAACTGAGAAAACCATCTGAGCAACATAAATAGCTGAAGCCGGGATCCCGAAAACCAAACCATAACCAATAGAACCAAGTAACCAGAGAGGGAAATATGACACAAAGTCATAACCCAAATGCTCACCAAAGGGAGCGATTCATCCCATCCAAGGCCAATCTGGACTGGGGAAACTGAGAAGGCTCAGTGGACACCATATAGTGAACTTGGCTTGTGTGCCACTATAATTCTCCCACCGCCTGACACAGAAGGTACCAATGGAAAACTTTATAGTGAACTTACTTGTACCACTATATTTATTTTTGTCTAAATTATAAATTTTGACAACGTAATTAGTGTATATTACTTGCAGTTTTATTATATACTTCCTATCTCTGTCTTGAAGTGAGCATCTTATTTGCCATTTTTCCTTGTCTCAACTCAAAAAGTACTTCTACTTTCTACAATTAAGCTTAAATAAGTTTAAATGGGTATAAACACAACATGAACAAGTGTTTATAAGTTTGAATAGTTAAATGTGAATGATCATTTTGGGACGGATGGAGTATCTATCTTCTTTTCAAAATCAAAATGAATTATTAAAAAAAATTGAAAATTTTCTTGGTTAGTAAATATTGAACTTTTTTTTAAACGCTCAATTCATTTTTTTTTGTTTGAAATATTCATAAATAAATAGATTGAAAGTTAGGAATTAATTGTCTTGGTGGAATTGCTGAATAGTCCCTCCATCCCAAAATGATTTTCGCAATTTGACTATTCATATTTTTAAGAATATGAGCATTTGGTTCACTAGTCATGTTTTGTTTGTGCACTTTTTTAAGTATAAATTGTAGATATGGTGGGATAATAAGAAATGACAAATGAGAAGATCATTTCGAGATCGGGATGACATTTATATGCTATTTCCCCACCCTCAAAAATTTACCCCCAAAAATCCTACACCTGCTGTCCTCACAACCTTTGAGATAGGGGGAATGCCAAGTGAAGAGTCTTGACTTATCTCGTATCCCAGAAATTAATTAAGGATTGGGCTTATCATTTTAATTAATTTTCGGATGTGAATAAGTTCTTGGAGTAGTATAAATTGAGCAGCAAACCAGTGCAAAGAAACACGGAAAATAACACAGTTTCCTGCAATATCCACAGCATCTCCTTTGTTGCATTTTGTTCATTCCTCCTTTGGCCTCCTGCATTTGCATTAGTGGTGATACTGTCCAGGCACAACCTCAATTCGGCGGAGTATCATAGTGCTGGGAAGCATCCGGTTCGTGCGAGTTATCCTGAGAGACTAGCGTCCGAAGACAACCTCAAGCACTAATGGTGAGGGGGCGAATAAGTCTTAAGGACAGTGTGTTCAACACACAGCTCGGTATAAAACTCAACAGTCCAGTTTCCTGTTTCTATTTTAAATTTCCAGTTTATTTTTCCTATTATTTATTCTGTAATTTCAGGTTCTTTCTTGTAATCTCACCCAACAATCTTAAGACTTAGTCCTTCTGCAAGAGGGAACTGGTTACAGAAATTATACCAACTGGATATAGTAAACAAGCTAACTGGTTGTTTGTGTTTCAGATATGGCTTCTGATTCGAACAACTCTGGGACTCCACTTGTGCCTCCGACTGGAGATGGTTCTGACAGATCTCAAGTGGTGACTGTTCCTCAAACTGTGCACATTTCGACCCCTCATACCGAGAAGCCAGAAAAGTTTGTTGGCCTTGATTTCAAAAGGTGGCAACAAAAGATGCATTTCTACTTGACCACTATGAATTTGACTAAGTATCTGAAAGAGGATATGCCTAAGGTGGCCGAGAATGAAACTGATGTGACAACCCTGGCTGCGGTTGAAGCATGGAAGCATGGGGAATACTTTTGCAGGAACTATGTTCTTAATGGCCTATCTGATTCTCTTTATGGTGTGTATAGAGAGAAGAGGACTGCAAAGGAATTGTGGGAATCCTTGGACCACAAGTATAAAATTGAGGATGCGGGAACAAAGAAGTTTATTGTTGATCGTTTCCTTGATTATAAGATGGTGGACTCAAGGAATGTGAAATCCCAAGTGGATGAGTTGCAAGTAATTTTGCATGAGGTTCTTGCTGAAGGTATGGTTCTTTGTGAGAAGTTTCAAGTGGCTGCAATCATTGAAAATTTGCCTCCCGCTTGGAATGATTTCAAGAACTACCTAAAGCATAAGCGAAAGGAGATGGATGTTGAAGGGCTGATTCTTCGACTCAGTATTGAGGAAGGAAATAGGGATGCCGAGAAGAGGTATAACCCAAGTGTGGCCAAAGCTAATGTTGTGGAGCACGGTCAAAGCTCCAAAGGCAAAGGCCATGGTAAGTGTAAAGGAAAGGCTGTGTCAACTGCGAAATAATCTCATTTGGGACCAAGAGGTGGTGTCTCCAAGAAGAAGTTCATGGGAATGTGCTACAACTGTGGTGGTGAAGGCCACAAGGCTGCTACTTGTAGGATGCCTAAGAAAACTCGTGAGGCAAACATTGTGGAAGAAATCTCTAGAGATGTTTCTGAGATGCACCTTGCGGCTGTAATATCTGAGGTGAATTTGGTGGGTTCAAAACAACTTTAATACTACTTTGAACCCAACCAAACCAACATACTAAATACTCCCTTTGTCCCAAAATTACAAGTATAACAATTATTACCCAAATCACAAAATAACAATTACAAGTATCAGGTATAGCATATATGACCATTTTAACATTTAAAGGGGAATTAGTAACTTACCTATTTCCAGAAAAAGTATCGCTGAAATAAGTTTTGTTCGGCTAGAAATGACCTATTCGACGCCCTGATCATTTTTATATAATTAGTTTTTAAAACGGATAAGTAAATAAAAAGAATTAAATCGAAATGGGTTGAACTTACCTTTTTCTTTCTTAACCTAAGGAAAGAACGAGAGAATTGCAGAGAGAGTTTACACAGAGAAAGAAGAGAGAGAAGGGAAAGTGTTTTATAAAAATCTTCACCCATTTTTACAAATTGGTCACTAGACTTTCAAAGTCAACACTTAAGCCCCTTAACTTATATTTTCAACAAGGACCCTAAAGTTTCAACTTAATCATTTAACTCCTTTAACCATTATTATTACTAACTAAATAAATAACACAAATAATCAAGTAAGATGTGCAAATTATAAAATATGATGTAACACATAAAATGCACACATAAGTCAAATAAAAATCCCCAAAAATATAAAATAACCAGGGACAGGTTTTGGGGTCGTTACAGTCACTCCCCCTTAAAAAAATTCATCCCGAATTTTAGGGTTACTTACCGAGACCCTCAAACAACCAAGGGTACTTTCTCTCGATCTCCTCCCGAAGTTCCCAAGTTGATTCTGTTGGGTATGCTTATCACTTAACCCTCCTACTTATGTTAGAATTGATTGATACCATCACCTATGCTTATTTTTTATGGACTTTAGGACCTCATGTAAAGAAGTTTATAACTTTAACTTTTAGCAAAGTCCTTTTTATAGTATAGTCTTAGATTATAGAACTTGAAGCTATGAAGGATCGAAGATTTCCTAAGCAGGATTCATTTCACTGCGCAGGATGTTCTCTGCGCAGGTCGCCACTGCGCATAGATATCTTGCGCAGCTTTTGACCCTGCTCAGTTTTCAAGGTCTTATTCCCTAAACTCTGAAGAGATCTTTTAGTGACCAAGCATGGTGCGCATGCTACCCATGCGCAGCATCCATGCGCGCCGGCAATGCGCATGCCTTTATGCGCGGACACTCAACCTTGGTCAGATTCCTCATCTCCTGATCTCATATTCTAGAAGCTTGGAAAGAGACATGACAAGCTACGCTTTTTGGATTGAGTAAGAGTGATGAGGTGTGCACAAACGACAAAATAAGCACACTCAGCAAAACCATTGGTGGAGACACGCTTCAAAGAAATATCTCAAGTGAAGACAGCTGTCAACCTTCTAGAAGAAGATTTATATTTGGTCTTCATGCTCAGTCTCCAACGGCTCTAAATCACCTGCGCACCAATCATATTGTGCCAGGTCATCATCTTTTATCAGTGCCCCAACGGCTATAAAGGACACCTGCGCACCAATCATATCGTGCCAGCTCATCGTCCTTGCTCAGAGCACCAACGGCTAGTTTTAAGCTCTCTGCTATAAATAGCCTGCTCATTCCCATTTCCAAGTTTCTTAAGCTTGCATGCTCCAAGAGCTCGAGTTTCATGCTTCATTGAGAAACCTTGAAAATCTGAAGACCGCTGCTCAATATTTCCAGATTCCTTAGAACAGTCTTCAAGATCTTCAAACCTTCAAACTCCTGCTCAAATCACAAAGCCCTATATCACCAGAATTCTTGGTGCTCTTTATCTTTCATATTCATAGAGCCCAGAATTTTTGACACACACACACCTCTTGAAGCTTTGATCATTTTGATCTAACTTCTTGAGATACACCGGTTTAGTCTAGGATTTGTTCTTCATAGATAATAGATCTTGAGTTAGTATTGAGCTCAAATGTTGTAATTTGTAATACTCACTCATATTATAAGATCTCCATTAGAAATCCAAGACTAACCATCTTGGTAGAGGATGTAGATCTTTCATCGATCGAACCTCTCCAAATTGCGTGTTCGTTGTATTTACTGCATATTTCCTGCTTAACTATTTATGAACTGCTTTGTTTGATCATTCAGATTGCTACACTTTGATGTTGTAATTGTTATTGCTCATTTGCCTTAGAACCATTTTTGCGCCACTCTTTAGCCTCAAACTTAGCGCGTGCGTTTCTATCTCTGCGCAGTATACCCTGCGCAGAGCTACTTTAAATTTCTGCTGTGCATTTCACACTCTTGCTGCGCGCTATACTTAGCCAAAATAAGAGTTGTGCGCATTTTCCATTGAATTGCAAAAGGGTTTGAAAAGAATTTTAAAACGCTATTCACCCCCCCTCTAGCGATTTTTCACACCCTTGTTGCCCCTTAGGGACCAACAAGTGGTATCAGAGCGCACACCTTCATAAAACATGTTTCTGTTTTTCAAGCTTAACAGCTTGGGTGCCGATTCAATATGGCTTCAAAATCTTGGGCAATGACTAACTTTTCACATGTTCCTGCGCCTGCTCAAACCTCAGATCAAATTCAGACAGTTTTCCAAACATGGTGGATCCTCAAGCAAAGCTCCTATTCTCTCTCTTAGAGACTCAAAGAAAGATGACTTGGTCTGCTACAACTGCTGAAAGCCAGGACATTTCACTTCAAAATGCCTACTCCAAAATTTGAGTACGAGGAAAAGCAACCCTGCGCACAAAGCATCTAAGCAGTGCAGAATGGTTGCTGAAGAGAACTACGCAGAAAAGAAGCTAAGGACTTGTATACACTGAAGACAACGATGCTGACTCTGAGGATGGACTGCTCTGCTTAGTGGCAAATGTTGACAACGATTCAGAAGCTGTTTCTGAAATGAAACCTAAGCATGCGCCAAGGACAATAAAAGAAAGGTCCCTTCACTCCAGTGGAAATGGGACACCTTCACCAAGCAGACAGAATGGCAAGTACCTATTTGCCAGAGCTAACCTGACAAAGTTGCATCATCACCAACTCCGCAGCCGCGCAAGGAATCTCATAAAGTGCCTACTGATCTTAAATGATAACTCTGTTGTAGAGCGCAAGTCAATGTTTCAACAAGCAGAAAAGATCTACTTCACTGTGCACTCTCAAGCTCAGTTGGTATCGACAGTGGATTCTAGACACGACTGAAGATGTCAACACTCTTAAAGATGTGCATGAAGGAAGAGATTACTCAGTAACATATGATGACAACAATAAAGGGCACATAATTGGATTTGGACTAATCATAAAAGATAGTCTCAAGCACAACCTGCTCTCCATATCACAATTATGCGATAAAGGTCTGGAATGCCATATTCACTTCAACGCACCGCTATATCAAGAATGGCGTTTCTGGACTAACTTTGCTCACAAGGACTCGTAAGACCAATTTTTATATTATTGATCTTACCGCTATAGTTTCTATTACTAATCCTTGTTTTGTAGCAATGAACATAAGTGAATGCAGCTAGCAATGGTATAAGAACCATGCCAGCTTAGTAAGCAGCCTGAGCAGTTTTCCTCCAACAAGACTGCTCCAATGTCAAAACGCTTACAACCGCTTCACCTCATGTGTTTGGACCGCTCTCTACCGCGAGCATTGGACCAACCTGTGGTATCTCAATGATATCCTGGCTGCTCTCCTTCGAAATCTCCAAACACAGAAGACATCGTTAGAGTTCGATACTTCAACGGAATAGAATTTATGAACAACGATGTCGCTCAATATTGTAAGAACCAACAAGAACCAACAAATGGTATTCTTCACTTATTCTCCATTGCTGGAGTTCCTCAACAAAATGGCGTTATGGAAAGATTTGCTCGTTGATTAAGGATGGATAGACAATGATAGTAGAAGCTGAGCTTCTAACGTATTTCTAGGAAGAAGCTGTCAACAGGGCTTGCTTTACTCAGAATAAGATCCCCCATCAACAAATCCTACATCAATACTCCACACGATCTATGGAGAGAGAGAGCGCCCAACATTACCTTCTTCAAGCTCTTTGGATGCAAACGCTATATCCTCTACAACGGCAGAGCATAGAGGTAAATTCGACGCCAAAGCAGATGAAGGTATTCTCGTTGGGTATGCCAATCATCCTATAAGATTTTTGTGATTATAATAGAATAAATCTCTAGTTATCATAGTATCTGTACATGTTACTTTTGATGAACATTCTCTCCTTGAGCCACATTTGGCTCCAAATGATTCTGATGCTTCTGCTGAGTTTTTTAGACAGGTGCGCAGTAACACTATTCCTGCGCAGAATGTAGATCAAGCAGAATCAAAATCAGTCCATCTCATGTGCATACTTCAGATGCTGCGCAAGAAGGTAATTACTACTGATGCGCAGATGCCTTATTCTGCGCATGATGTTTTACCGCTTCAGCAAATCACACTTGAAGATTCTGATACTGAAGCAAATGAAATACCCATTGATCTTCGTATTCCTATCATCTAAATGTAGGGGTTCGCACATCGAGAGTATCAAACTTTGTGGTGTAGCATTCATTTATATCTCATGTCAGATCAAAGAAGATTGATAGAGTGCTTCATGTTTTAAGCTGGATCGATGCTACGCTAGAAGTGCAAGAAAAGCTCATCCAATATTAAGCGCTTCAATGGGTGTTTGGAAACAAGATGGATGAGAATGGAAGCATCACAGAATCAAAGCAAGGTTGGTTGCTCAAATCTATAGGCAAGAGGAAGGAATCCTCTATGATGAAACATTTGTGCCTATAGCAAGACTTGAAGCTATCAGAAATTTCTTAGCTTATGCCTCTCACAAGAAATTCAAGCTTTATCAAATGGATGTGAAGAGCGCATTTCTCAACGGTGAACTCCAAGAGACGGTCTTCGTAGCTCAACCTCCTGGATTTGAAGATAGCAGATATCCAAATCACGTCTTCAAACTTCAGAAGGCTTTGTATGGACTTAAGCAAGATCCAAGAGCATGGTACGATACTCTATCAAAACTCCTGCTAGAGAAAGGCTTCAAGCGCGGTAAAATCGATACAACTCTTTTTATTGCTAAGTATAATGATCATCCTTTACTTGTTCAAATTTATGTCGATGATATTATATTTGGTTCTACTAATGAGTTACTTTGTAAGCGCTTTGAAAAGCAAATGAAAAGCAAACTTGAGACGAGCATGATGGGAGAAATCACCTTCTTCCTCGAGCTTCAAATCAAGCAATTGAATGATGGCATCTTCATCACATCAAGCAAAGTACACAAGGGACTTGATCAAGATGTTTGGACTTGAGAATGCTAAAGCATATGATACTCCAATGGCCACGGGCAACAAACTTGACAAAGACTTGAAAGGTAAGAAAGTTGATCAAACACTTTATCGAGGAATGATTGGCTCACTCCTTTATCTTACTGCTAGTAGGCCTGATATTATGTTTAGTGTTTGTGTCTGCGCACGTTATCAATCTGACCCTAGAGAAGCGAACTTAATTGCTGTGAAACGTATAATACGATATCTCTCTGGCACTGTTAACCTTGGACTTTGGTACACCAAAGATTCGAACTTTAAACTTGTAGGTTATTCAGATGCGGACTACACAGCATGCACAATTGACAGGAAAAGCACAAGCGGCACTTGTCATTTCCTTGGATATCGACTTGTGTCTTGAGCCAGTAAAAAGCAAGCTGTAGTTTCTGTCTCTACAACTGAAGCAGAATATATCGCTGCTGGAAGCTGTTGCTGTCAAATTCTGTGGATGAAGCAACAATTAGTGGACTATGACATCAAAGAAGAAAATTGTCCCATTTATTGCGACAACACTTCAACAATTGCTGTTTCTGAAAATCCTGTCATGCATTCGAAGACCAAAGACATCGACATTAAATATTACTTCCTCAAAGACCACGTGGAAAAGGGGAATATACATCTAGAACACGTGGGAACCGACTATCAAATCGCCGACATTCTTACAAAAGCACTTGATGCTAAGAGGTTCATCTTTTTGAGAGGTGAAATATTTTTGTCAATATGATTTGTCAATACTAATGATTTTGTTTGTGATAAAATTCTAAGTTAGATATACATCATGCGCCTGCGCACAAGAAGCGCCCTTAGCTATGCGCATAAGGTAAATCAGTTGTTTCTTTATAGAAACTCTGCGCAATACATTGCTGCGCATAAGTATCATGCGCATGACCCGTGGACCTAAGGTAAGTTCTCTTTTCAATAGTTTCACTTAGGTCCTTGACTTGCTGAGTCAGCATAATTCGCAAGGGTACTTGTGTAATTATTATTTTTCCTCGTCATTATTTTTGATTTTTTTTGGGGAAATTACCTTTCTGCCCTCTGCGCACGTCCCACCTCATTTAATGCAAAGGCATTGAGTGAGCGCATTTAATACTCGTTGTGTGCTGATTATGACAGAATAGGAAAAGATTCTTTTTGACCATAAATGACTGACACACGCGCGCGGCTAGGCTTTTTCACGCGCGTTCCTCATTGGTCCACGTCACTCACGCATGCGCCTCACCTGTGCGTGCGCCTCACTCGCCTGACTTTCACCAACTTGTTGTCAGCGCGCTGTGACGTCATCATCCCTTTTTGATGATTATAAACCTCCTCCGCCGTCTCTCTCTCCTCTCTTCTCCTCTGCTCAACTTCCCTCAACCGCCTTGTCTTCTTTCTCAAATTCTGACATCTCTCTCTCTCTCTCTCTCTGCACTCATCAATTTCTCTCTATCTTTTTTGAAAAATTTTCTTTATATATCATGGCTCCCAAGAAATCTTCTACTACATCTTCCAAGAAGCAAGAGGATCCACAAATGGTAAGGATTTCAAACTCAAACTTTCTGTTTTTCCGCCATTGAAGCTCGAAGGTCTAAGATTTTCCCTTTTCTGATTTCTCTATGATTTGTTGCTCGTTTTTAAAATTATTTGATGCTACGTGTTCGATTTACTCTTAGCTTTACATTCATGTAATTTTTTTTTACGATCAATGATCATTTGATGTGTTTTCTGTGGAAATATCGAATATTTTGTCTTTTTGAACTATCTTCGTTTTTTTTTCTTCAGATCATGGTTGTATGTTTATGTTATTGTTGTTTTGGTTTACTTGTTTGTGTGTGATTTTTCATTTCGAACATTTTGATGTGCTTTTTATGCATTTTGGAGCACTTTGACATTTTTATGTTCTTCGTGTTCTTCGTGTATTCAATACATGTTCTTCGTGTTCTTGATGAATAGTCATATGACAAGCCTTGATATGATTCTTGATTGTGTTTCTGCTTTTCGCGCCAATTTTAGGCGTTTGGTTTAAATTATGTGTTTTGAACATTTTTATCCTTTACATTTCCTATCTTCTTCTAAGTATGGAGTCTAGCTCATGCGCTGCGCATATTGCTCATGCGCATGTCCAGACCTAATTCTCCACCTTTGTTTTGCGCAGAATCTCAATTACTTTATTCCTGGATGGGAACTTGATGTGGAAGACCTAAAACTGGATGCGCTAGGACGCTATATGGTTGAAATCATGGATAAATCTGGGATTTTGCCTCTCTTCTCCAGAGGCCAGGACTTCATTCTTCCATCTTACATCGATGAGTTCTTCAGCAATGCATTAGAAATTGATCGAATGTACGACGACATCTCTGTCCCTTGTCTCAAAAGTTCTATCCACGGAGTTTCTATAACTATCAACTACGCGCATATCAGACAGACGATGGGCTTACCATCGTGCAATAAGAAGAAGCTACCTCAGGATGTGCAGGACAGTGTTGCGCAGAAGCTTATAAGGATTCCTACTCTGGTTGGTCAGTACAACAACCATGATAGGAATGATTTTGGGGAATTGATGTTCCACCTCTGCACTCTCATTGGTGACACTATCAACTGAAAAAATGGTAACAAGTCAACATTCATCAGCAAGCAATGGATGTGCTGCGCTGCCATTTACAAAAAGAAGAGGTTAAGATGGTCTGAAATTATATTTGATGAATTAGTGCGTTGGGTGCACGTCTACAAAAAGAAGGCAGATGATCTAAAGAAACCAGCCAAGTACAAAACGCATTGCAGAATTCTAACTGCAATCTTCATGCGATTCCCATCAGTGCGCAAACTGGTGGAGGAGGACCCCTCTCTCAAAGTTGATGTGACTTCCACGCGCACGTATTCACGCGTATTTCTTCAGAATTTCCGCCGTGAAGTAAACAACTTTGATTACTGCATGTACTGGGCTGCTGACCCCATTGAAGTGTTTGAAGATATTCATCCTGAAAATCAAGGATCGCCTCCTGTATCTAGTGGTGAGATTTACGAGGCATCTTCAACTGAATCTGATTCTGAAAACGAATCCTTCTTTGAGCCGGTCCCAAGCAAAGTAGGTGACAAAGAAAAAGGCAAGGGTATTGCTGCTGATGCGCCGAAGCACAAAAAGAAGAAGGCCAGCAAATCTACTGCTGCGCCTGGGATAACCATTAAGGAGCCTACTGCGCAAACTCCGAAGCGCAAGGCTACTTCAGACCCTGAGCCTCCTAAGAAAGCCAAGAAGGCCAAGGCTCATGTGCCTGAAGAAAAAGGAAAAGCTAAGGCTGCTGCGCCTGTTGAGAAGAAAGACAAGAAGAAGAAGAAAAAGGCAAAGGAATCAAGAACACTACTGGATGAGTCTGATGAAGACATCCAAGTAGCAGATGATGCTCCTGCGCCTCCTCCTCTTGCGTCTAAGTCAAAACGAGTCAACTTCCTCGAAGCATATGCAATCACCCTTCCATTTTGCATTAATACACACTCGAGGCCTTCTTTAGAAGCATCACTATATATTACCAAATCATCATTACCATTAGGTAGGGCAAGAATAGGAGCTGTAGTCAATCTCTTCTTCAACTCTTCAAAGCTAACTTGACATTTTTCATCCCACACATAAGGAACATTCTTTCGAGTCAACTGAGTCAAGGGAGTTGCAATCTTAGAAAACCCCTCAATGAACCTTCTATAGTACCTAGCTAACCCCAAGAAGCTTCGAATTTCTGTAACTGATTCTGGCCTCTTCCAATTTACAATAGCCTCAACTTTGGATGGATCAACTGATATACCTTTATTAGAAATCACGTGCCCAAGAAAAGATACTTCATCGAGCCAAAAATCACACTTACTGAATTTAGCAAACAACTGCTTCTCACGGAGAATAGATAAAACCATTCGTAAATGCTGTTCATGCTCCTCCCGGGACTTGGAATAAACAAGAATATCATCAATAAATACAACCACGAAGGTATCAAGATAAGGTTTAAAAACTCTATTCATCATATCCATAAAAACAGCCGGAGCATTAGTCAACCCGAAAGACATAACAAGAAACTCATAATGGCCATATCTACTACGGAAAGCAGTTTTAGAAATGTCTTCAGAACGGATTTTCAACTGGTGGTACCCACTCCTCAAGTCAAGTTTTGAAAAGACAACCGATCCTTGAAGTTTATCAAATAAATCATTAATATGAGGAAGCGGATATTTGTTCTTTATAGTTACCTGATTCAGCTTTCTGTAATCAATACATAATCTCAAGGACCCATCTTTCTTTTTGAAAAATAATACTGGAGCTCCCCACGGGGATACACTAGGACGAATGAATCCTCGATCAAGTAGCTCTTGCAACTGAACCTTCAACTCTTTCAATTCAGCTGGGGCCATTCTGTAAGGTGCCTCAGATATAGGAGCTGTACCTGGAAGTAAGTCAATACAGAACTCTATTTCCCGGTCAGGAGGCATAGCATACTCATAAGAAAATACATCTGAAAATTCTTTAACAATAGGCACATCCTCAATATCAGGAACCCTTTTAGTAGTATCCAAAACACTAGCCAAATACCCCGCACAACCACGGTTCAACAACTTTCTAGCCTTCACATAAGAAATAATTCGAATCTCTCTACCCCAAGGAACAGTTTCAAAAGTAAATTTAGGAACATTAGGGATAGAAAATGTGACCACTTTTTAGCACAATCAACAGACGCATGATATTTACCCAACCAATCCATACCCAAGATAACATCAAAATATTGTCATGGTAAGATAACTAAATCAACAGGTAAAACATGCTCACGTATATGCACATCACAAGAATGCAACACCGCATTGGTCACAAAACACTCCCCTATAGGAGTAGACACCTCTAACACATAAGGTATAGATTCAGAAGACAAATGCAATCGAGAAGCAAAATGCACAGACACATAAGAATGCGATAAGCTAGGGTCTATGAGTGTACGTGCCCTCAAACTAGACACAGAAATAATACCTCCTATCACATTAGAGGAATCTGAAGTCTGTTGTTGAGAAATGGCAAAGACACGACCCTGAATCTTAGGCTTTCCTGAAGAATCCCTCTTCTGGCCCTGAGAAGACCCAACTACACTTCCCGATGCCTGCATCTTAAACTTAGGGCAATCCCTCTGAAAATGACCCAACTGACCACAATTCAAACATTTGCCCTGTTTCTTGCAACATCTTTCTTCTGAATGCCCTTCTTTCTGACAATAATTACAGACTCCTCTGCTCTGACTCCCTGAAGTGTTACTTTGATTTCTATTACCTGACTGTCTTTGAAAAGACCCTTTGAATTGTGAAGATCCACCTTGATTTCCTCTATTATCACCACGTTGTAGTTGTTGCCTAACTTGTTTCCCTGCACCTAACAACTCCATTTTCTTCTTATGTTCCTCAATATCATGCTCCACCTGGTAAGCTCGATCAATTGCATCTTGAAAATCTTGCAACTTGTGGGATACTAGCTGAGTTCTAATCACAGTTTTCAAACCTTTCACAAACCTCGTAGCCTTTCTCTCCTCAGTTGCCACTAAGTGAGTACAATACCTGGACAACTCTGAAAACTTAGCTGAATACTGAGCAACTGACATAGAACCATGCTCCAAGCTAAGAAATTCCATCTCCTTCTTATCTTGATCTACCCGGGGAATGAAGTGTTCTTTAAACTTTTCCAGAAAATTCTCCCAAGAGTAAGGTACATGAGTCTCATCCCATTTAGTTTTCAAAGCTTTCCACCAATGCTCGGCAGCTCCATTCAACTTATAAGTAGCAAACCTGACTTGATCTTCCCCAGAACATCTCAAAGCATCAAGGATATTTTCCATTGATTCAATCCACCTTTCAGTCTCAGATACATCAGGCTCTCCATCATACTCCATAGGCTTCATTTTCAGAAACTGTTCTAGGCCATATCTTGGTGGTACCTGTTCCCTCTCTTGCCTCTGATCATTTAAAGTTTTCATTGCTGCTTCGAACATTCCTTGAAACATAATTCGAGCCTCTTCTCTGGCATACCCTTGCCCCGAAGAGCCAGCCTGATCTCCTTCATTTTCAACCATTTTTAAGGAATACCTACATAGAACACTCAACGTTACTCACTCTATACTCTACTACCCTCCTAGGTCATTTAGTCATTCTAGACCATCTACAACCTAGCTCTGATACCAACTGTCGCGCCCCAGACCCGTGGTCCTACTTGGCCCCACGCTCAGGACACGAGTGGAAGACGTTATAAAATACTTTTGAATTTTTTTTCGAAATATACTTTTATAAAGTCTAACAAAATCATGCTTGAAGTTCAAAGACTTCATCCAACTTGAAACAACCTTTACAACCAATTTCACAACGAAAGTACTTAGCCCGAAGGCTTACAAACTTTTATCCAAATGTACATACACCATCATTAACCAAAATAGGTGCGACAATAGAAAGTACGGGTACTCTACCCAAAAGGTTTTACATTTACATAATGTAACCTTCACAAAATAAGTCCCAACTCTTACCACTCCAACGTCCTCCCGTGCCAAGTGTCCTATCCCCTGGACCCGCCTTTATCTAAAACAGTAAACAAATAAAGGGTGAGAATAAATCTCAGTAAGCTACTAAAATGCAACTACATTTCATGCTAAAATGATAATCATAAAGAATAGTATCATAAGCAATCACATAGCACATAGTATGAGAGATAACATCAACTCATATACCACAATTAACACAAAGGCCACATTCAAGTGGATACCAATCCAAGGTTTACCTAATAACATAACTGTCTGAGAATACCATCTGAGAGAACCAACTGAGAAAACCATCTGAGCAGCATAAATAGCTGAAGCCGGGATCCCGAAAACCAAACCAAAACCAATAGAACCAAAGTAACCAGAAAGGGAAATATGACACAAAGTCATAACCCATATGCTCACCAAAGGGAGTGATTCATCCCATCCAAGGCCAATCTGGACCGGGGAAACAGAGAAGGCACAGTGGACACCTTATAGTGAACTTGGCTTGTGTGCCACTATAATTCTCCCACCGCCTGACACAGAAGGTACCAATGGAAAACCTTATAGTGAACTTACTTGTACCACTATAATTCTCCCATTGCCTGACTCCACAACAAGACCAGCTGGACTTTTCACAAGAAGCACAGTAATGAATACTTGCTAAACAACAACAACCGGGGCAATGATTCTAAAATAATGAACCAAGCCAAACACATCAAAGATGCACATAAAGAATCACACACAAAGAGTTTACAACAACATGATTCAAGGTCACAATACATTCTTGCACACACTTGAACACCCTTCTTATTAACCATGACAATATCCCAGGACAATCAAATATTGGTCCTAGACAATACCCCAAGGATTAAACCAAAGTTAACCTTCTATACCTTACCTTAACCAAACTATAAGATTCAGGGGAAAGTGTGCGGCCGCCCAAAACAGGGTGTGCGGTCGCACACATTCAGCTTTCTCAAGAACAAAATCTTCCAGATAAGTGTGCGGCCGCACGCCCATTCTGGGCGGCCGCCCAACACACTCGACAGGCAAAACCCAAAATGATTTATACTCCTTCCGTTTCACCGTCCCAAAAGTACAATACTTACGTTTATAACTTTATTAAGACTAACAAATTAGCCTCAAAACAACTTTAATACTACTTTGAACCCAACCAAACCAACATACTAAATACTCCCTTTGTCCCAAAATTACAAGTATAACAATTATTACCCAAATCACAAAATAACAATTACAAGTATCAGGTATAGCATATATGACCATTTTAGCATTTAAAGGGGAATTAGTAACTTACCTATTTCCAGAAAAAGTATCGCTGAAATAAGTTTTGTTCGGCTAGAAATGACCTATTCGACGCCCTGATCATTTTTATATAATTAGTTTTTAAAACGGATAAGTAAATAAAAAGAATTAAATCGAAATGGGTTGAACTTACCTTTTTCTTTCTTAACCTAAGGAAAGAACGAGAGAATTGCAGAGAGAGTTTACACAGAGAAAGAAGAGAGAGAAGGGAAAGTGTTTTATAAAAATCTTCACCCATTTTTACAAATTGGTCACTAGATTTTCAAAGTCAACACTTAAGCCCCTTAACTTATATTTTCAACAAGGACCCTAAAGTTTCAACTTAATCATTTAACTCCTTTAACCATTATTATTACTAACTAAATAAATAACACAAATAATCAAGTAAGATGTGCAAATCATAAAATATGATGTAACACATAAAATGCACACATAAGTCAAATAAAAATCCCCAAAAATATAAAATAATAGGGACAGGTTTTGGGGTCGTTACATAGATCCCTAGGACCACCGCGCACGACTCTACAATTCTACAGTGGCGACTCCACTGGGGAGGTTTGAGGGTTAAGCTTGAATTTTTCGTAATCTACATCTTTCTGGGCATTCTGGTTCCTGATCGTGGGAAGAGTGCACCTCTGGCCTCCTAATCCTAAGGCACGCGCGTCTCACATCAGTAACCAGAATCTCCCGCCTCCCATATGTTCTTCCTATTCTTCCTTTTCTGTGCTAATCATTGCTGCAGGGGTTCAAAAACAAGTTTAGGACGAGGGCAATCCCCTGAGTCCGAGTGTCTGAAAGGTAACCCAGAAGCGGGCGCCTCTCAGTTACTAGGCGCAGTGCGCGCGCATCCCACATTATAGGCCAGAGGCGCGCTCTTCTGGGCAGTTTTCCAGAACATGAAGAGGTACCCAGAATAGAACAGAATGATGGGGCGTGGGCACAGTTTCCTGCATCAGGATTGACTTGGACCTCTGGACTATTTTATTTTATGTTCTCTCTTTTATCGGTCACACGGGTGATTCGAAAGTTGTAAATTACGTGCTTATTTGCTTTTCTTTTGTTAAAAAATAAAAGTAAATATATATATATATAAATATATACATATATATATATGTATATATATATGTACATATACATATATATATGTATATATACATATACATATATATGTATGTATATATACATACATATATATGTATGTATATGTCGCGACCCCGAACCCGCGGGCCCGGAGTACGCGAGCTGGACGTCGACTCTAAAACCAAAACTGTGAAATACCAAAGTTTAAAATTCCATTTGATTGATGATCCAAAGTTTTACAAATCCAAGTTTGATAATAACCAAATACAACTATCATAAACTTCCACAAGTTTATGCCCAACAGAATATAAATGTACAATTCTTAATGACGTCATTGTTTGGTACAACTATCCCAAAAAGGTTACACATTTATATAATGTAAACCAACCTATAACAACTTTCCCCAAAAGAATGTATCCACACTCGACGTCCTCTTTCTCGTGATCAGCGATACTAATCCTTAGCACCTAGGGGGGGGGGGTTAAGGAAAAACAAAGATAAAAGAAAGGGGGTGAGATAAATCTCAATAAGTTACTAATGCAACTACATGACATGTTATGATACAATAAGTAATAACAACATCAATATCTCATATAACATAGCAATTATCAGATAATAAATAGCAGCGGAAATAAACACATAACAAAGGATATTAGCCAAGGTTTCCAAACCGATACATCCAAATAAAGTATCGCTGCGCAGCTTCAATAATCAACAAATCACATCTTCATAATAGCATGAAAGCCGAAGAGAAAACCCCCGGCACCGGAACAATAACCATAAGAGTGTCACATAGGACAAGAGCCATGCCACAAAGTCATGCTCGGTAGCTAGATACATTCACAAAGGAAGCTAACTTATCTCTTCCAAGGCCAATCTGGAAAAGGGGTATAGTAAGGGCAAACAATGGTCAACATTATAATGGACTTGACTTTGCCATTATAATCTCTCCCATCGCCCGATGCAACAAATATGCCAGCTGGGCTTCCAAATAAATGCTAAGTAATAATATATTAGCATGAATAAACATCTTACGATTCCAAAGTAGGGAATCATTCCAATTAGTCACCAAGAAGATGAATTAAACAAACGCGCATCATCAAAGTGCTTCACATTCTCAATTAATAATTTAATCAAGTCTCGTACCACCTTTATTCACAAAGGAATCAAATTCACTTAATAAAGTGTTCCACGATGTTAACTTAAGTTAGTTAGAAGAATAAAACCTAAGCTAGATAAGCCCTTAGTCCTAAACCAAGCAAAAAGGGCAAAATTCCAAGCAGGCGGGCGCCTGGGTAGGGGCGAGCGCGCGCTTATTTCAACAGAAGGTCTGGCCGCTGGAAAAAGGGGGGTGGGCGGGCGCCTGGTCCAACCCGGGCGGGCGCCTGGTCTGGTTTCAAGGCCGGGAAAACAGAGCTGGGTTCTACATTTTTCATACCCATTTCATACATTCTCAAAATCAAAACTTCCAACATGAACCCCAAGGTACCCAAACAACAACTAACCAAAAAGGGGACCTTAACAACATCATTTATCAACCAAAACCAAGAATCAAACCTAACATTCATAAAATCACCATTTTTGACCAAAACTCAAATAAATTCCAAATAAATTCTAAACTCAACCAAACTTCAAATATAACAACTCAAGCATTATATAAGCATGATTTGAACACTTTAGCATAAAAATGGGGGAAAAGTAACTTACTTGAGATTTCCCAAAGATGATGGATTTCAAATATTTTTGACTCCACACGAACCTATCGACGATCTAAACAAGGTTCATGTTTTAAGAAATGAGAAATAACAAGAGGAAGAGGAAGAAAAAGAAGAGAGAAGATAGAGAAGAAAACTTACCCTTTTCTTGACAATGGAGAGAGAGAGAAAGAGTGTGTGCTGGGAGAGAGAGGTGAGAAGTGAGGGTGAAAGAGTAGGGAGGTGAGGGAGGGAGTAAGAGAATGATTTAAAAAAATTTACACTAAGGCCCCCTCCTCTACACTACACACAAATACTTACACTCCCTACTAACAATTAAGACCCAACAATACTTACACTAACCCAAATGATCCAAATAAAATGCTAGGCATAATTATTATGAAACATAAAATGCACACATAAATATTTAAATAAATAATAATTCAAATAAATAAATAAGCAATTAAAATAAATAATAATTATTTATTACTAATAAAATAGAGCCTAGTTTTCGGGTCGTGACATTCACTCCCCCTAAAAGAAAATTCGACCCGAATGTTAACGAGACTTACCCGAATTAAAAAGCCACGGATATCTCCTCTCGATCTCATCTCGGAGCTCCCACGTCGACTCCTCAACATGATGATTCCTCCAAAGAACTCTAACCAATGAAATACTTTTGTTTCTCAATTCTTGGACTTTGGCATCTAAAATCCGAACCGGTCGTTCCTCATAAGTCATATCGGGCTCAATATCCTCCGGTATCCTCGGTAACACGTGAGATGGATCATGAACATACTTCCGAAGCATAGAAACGTGAAAGACATTATGTAACCGGTCCAAAGATGGCGGTAACGCAAGACGATACGCTAGAAGTCCAACCTTTCCCAAAATCTCAAACGGGCCAATAAACCTCGGAGCCAATTTGCCTTTCTTCCCAAACCTACGAATACCCACCTTCGGAGATACTTTCAAGAACACAAAATCACCAGTCTGAAAACTAAGATCTCGCCTTCGGTTGTCTGCGTAGCTCTTATGTCGACTCTGGGCTGTTTTCAATCGATCCCGGATAACCCTAACTTTCTCAACTGAATCCTGAAGCAAATCAATACCCACGATCTTCGCTTCACCGACTTCATCCCAACAGATAGGCGATCTACACTTCCTTCCATACAAGGCCTCATACGGTGCCATCTCGATACTAGCCTGATAACTGTTGTTGTAAGAGAATTCCACTAACGGTAGGTGCGAATCCCAAGAATCATAGAAGTCTATCGCACAAGCTCGCAACATATCCTCAAGAATCTGAATAGTCATCTCGGATTTACCGTCGGTCTGGGGGTGAAAAGCTGTACTAAAACGCAAATCTGTACCCAAAGCTTCCTGGAACGCCTTCCAGAATCTAGAAGTAAACCTCGGGTCTCGATCTGACACAATGCTAACCGGAACCCCATGCAATCTAACGATCTCATCGATATAAAGGGTCGCAAGCTTCTCCATCGAATATATGATGTCAATGGGCAAGAAATGTGCACTCTTGGTCAATCTATCCATGATCACCCAAACACTGTCATACTTTCTACGGGTACGAGGTAGTCCCGTAACGAAATCCATAGTCACATGCTCCAATTTCCACTCGGGAATCTCTAACGGCTGAAGTAATCCCGCGGGTCTCTGATGCTCGACTTTGACCTGCTGACAAGTTAAACATTTCGAAACATACTCGGCTATTTCCCTCTTCATATTGTTCCACCAAAAATGTTGCTTCAGATTCTGATACATCTTCGTACTACCCGGATGAATAGTATATCTCGATTTGTGACCCTCATCTAAAACTTGCCTCTTTATTCCACCAACATCGGGTACGCACAAACGACCACGGAAAGTCAACACTCCACTCGAGCTAACCGAAAAATCCTCGAAATTCTTTTCCTTCAATCTACCCATTATCTTCACCAACTCGGGATCTTCTTTCTGAGCTTCCTTTATTCTCTGAATTAGGGTCGGAGATACCCTAATATTCGCAAAAATAGCCCCATGTCTCGATTCACGAGGAGACCAATCTCGAACATCCTCAAGCATTTTCCACTCACGGACCATCATCGAAGCCACATAAGACTTCCTACTAATCGCATCGGCGACCACATTCGCCTTTCCCGGGTGATAAGAAATCGTACAATCATAATCCTTCAACAATTCCATCCATCGGCGTTGCCTATTATTCAACTCTTTCTGGGAGAAAAGGTATTTCAAACTCTTGTGATCCGTGAAAATCTCGAACTTTGCTCCATATAGGTAATGCTTCCACTTATGCAACGCAAATACAATAGCCGCTAACTCCATATCATGAGTAGGGTAATTCTGTTCACTCGGGCTCAACTTCCTCGAAGCATAGGCAATCACCTTTCTGTTCTGCATCAAGACACAACCCAAACCTTCTTTCGAAAACTGCAAATTACTAAATCATCATTCCCATTAGGCAAGGTCAAGATCGGCGCGGTAGTCAACCTCTTCTTCAATTCCTCAAAACTCTTGTCACATTTCTCGGTCCACTCAAACGGGACATTCTTCCGGGTCAACTGAGTCATTGGAGTAGCGATCCTCGAAAACCCTTCTATAAACCTTCTGTAATAACCGGCCAACCCCAGAAAACTTCTAATCTCTGTCACTGATTCGGGTCTCTTCCAATCCACTATTGCCTCTATCTTTGAAGGATCCACAGAAATACCGTCTTTAGAAATCACATGGCCTAGAAATGACACTTTCTCGAGTCAAAATTCGCATTTACTAAACTTCGCAAACAATTTGTCCCTCGCAAGAACGGATAAAACTGTCCTCAAGTGTTGCTCGTGCTCCTCTCTAGATTTAGAGTAGACGAGTATATCATCAATAAAGACCACCACGAATGAGTCAAGATAAGGATGGAAAACCCTGTTCATCAAATCCATAAACACTGCCGGCGCATTAGTCAACCCAAACGGCATAACCAAGAACTCATAATGACCATAGCGAGTGCGAAAGGCAGTCTTCGGAACATCTTCCGATCGAATCTTCAACTGATGGTACCCACTCCTCAAATCAAGTTTAGAAAACACAATGGACCCTTGAAGCTGATCAAACAAATCATCAATGTGAGGTAGAGGATACTTGTTTTTCACCGTAACCTGATTCAACTTTCTGTAATCGATGCACAATCTCAAGGAACCGTCTTTCTTCCGCACAAATAAAACCGGTGCTCCCCACGGGGAAACACTAGGGCGTTGAAACCCTCGATCAAGCAACTCTTGCAATTGAACCTTTAATTCCTTCAACTCTGCGGGAGCCAACCTATAAGGTGCTTTCGAAATTGGAGCCGTACCCGGCAAAAGGTCTATACAAAACTCTATCTCACGATCGGGCGGCATATCATACTCGGTAGAGAAAACATCAGGAAATTCCCGAACTACCCGAACACTATCCAAACTAGGGGATTCCTTCCTAGTATCAAGAACACTAGCCAAATACCCCTCACAACCACTATGCAATAATTTTCTCGCTTTCATATAAGAAATTAAGCGAACCTTTCTACTCAGAGGACTAGCTTCAAACACAAATTTAGGCACATCGGGAATAGAAAAAGTAACAGTTTTCTTACGGCAATCAACGGAAGCATGAGACTTGCTCAACCAATCCATACCCAAAATGACATCAAAGTCTTGGATAGGAAGAACTACCAAATCCGCACAAAGGACACGACCACAAATAACCACATCACAAGCACGAAAGACTCGATCAGAAATCAAGCATTCTCCTATAGGGGTCGACACCTCTAGCACGTACGGTAAAGACTCGAATGCAGCATTTAACATGGAAGCAAATTGCACAGAAATGTATGAATGAGATGATCCTGGATCTACTAACGCTCGTGCGCTCACATTAGACACAGAAACAATACCTCCAATAACCGAAGGATCATCGGTCTCCTGTTGTTGATTCATGGCATATATCTTTCCTTGAACTTTGGGCTTCCCAGCGGCATCCCTTTTCTGACCCTGATTAGTACCAACCCCTGACCCGGATGACTGACCTCGGTGCCTCGTGCAATCTCTCGCAAAGTGCCCCATTTCACCACAATTGGTACACTTGCCTTGATTTTTCCAACACCTATCCTCCGTATGGCCTACCCTCTGACAAAAGGTACAAGGCTTCCTATTCTGAATCCCCGGAGTAGTACCCGGATTCCTCGGTGTGGTTTGCCCCTTAAACTGATATGATGCTCCCGGGTTACCTCGGTTGTCGGAACGGTGTTGTGGTTGAGATTTAGCATGGCTTCCCGGTTTACCCGTACCCACAACCTCGGTTTTCCTTTTGTGCTCCCCAATATCTTGCTCTATCAAGTAGGCTCGGTCTACCGCATCTTGGAAGGTCACAATCCGTTGGGCAATAAGTTGAGTACGGATGGAGGTCTTCAATCCCCGAATGAATCTCATAGCTTTTTGTTCCTCGGTCCTCACCAAATAGTCACAATACCGGGCTAATTCTGTGAACTTAGCCGAGTATTGAGCTATAGACAACAAACCTTGCTCCAGGTTGAGCAGCTCGATCTCCTTTCGGTTTTGATCAACAACCGGAATGAAATATTCCTTGAATTTGCGCACAAACAACTCCTACGCATACACCGTGTGAGTATCATCCCAACTAGCTTTAACACCCTTCCACCAATGCTCGGCGGCTCCCACAAGTTTTTAAGCCGCGAACCGGACCTTGTCCTCATCCGTGCAACCAAATACCTCATAAATCTTCTCCATCGACTCAATCCACAACTCAGCTTTCCGAACATCGGGTTCCCCATTGAATTCAACCGGTTTCAGTTTGAGAAATTGCTCCAATCCATAGCGGGGTGGTGCTTGTTCTACCCTCGGACCTTGATCATGTATGGCCTTCATGGCCGCCTCGAACATGCCTTGAAACATAGCACGTGCTTCTTCCCTTGTGTCATTCTGATTCTGTGCCCCACTAGTACCTCCTTTGGTTCTTCTTCCAGACATTGTGAGTAATTACCTGCATAACACATCAACCGTTAATTACTCCGCACACTACTACCCTCCTAGGTCATACTAGTCCACCTAGACTTATACTTAGAGATAAACCATAGCTCTGATACCAACTGTCGCGACCCCGAACCCGCGGGCCCGGAGTACGCGAGCTGGACGTCGACTCTAAAACCAAAACTGTGAAATACCAAAGTTAAAAATTCCATTTGATACCAAAAGGTGATGATCCAAAGTTTTACAAATCCAAGTTTGATAATAACCAAATACAACTATCATAAACTTCCACAAGTTTATGCCCAACAGAATATAAATGTACAATTCTTAATGACGTCATTGTTTGGTACAACTATCCCAAAAAGGTTACACATTTATATAATGTAAACCAACCTATAACAACTTTCCCCAAAAGAATGTATCCACACTCGACGTCCTCTTTCTCGTGATCAGCGAGACTAATCCTTAGCACCTAGGGGGGGTTAAGGAAAAACAAAGATAAAAGAAAGGGGGTGAGATATCTCAATAAGTTACTAATGCAACTACATGACATGTTATGATACAATAAGTAATAACAACATCAATATCTCATATAACATAGCAATTATCAGATAATAAATAGCAGCGGAAATAAACACATAACAAAGGATATTAGCCAAGGTTTCCAAACCAATACATCCAAATAAAGGATCGCTGCGCAGCTTCAATAATCAACAAATCACATCTTCATAATAGCATGAAAGCCGAAGAGAAAACCCCCGGCACCGGAACAATAACCATAAGAGTGTCACAAAGGACAAGAGCCATGCCACAAAGTCATGCTCGGTAGCTAGATACATTCACAAAGGAAGCTAACTTATCTCTTCGAAGGCCAATCTGGAAAAGGGGTATAGTAAGGGCAAACAATGGTCAACATTATAATGGACTTGGCTTTGCCATTATAATCTCTCCCATCGCCCGATGCAACAAATATGCCAGCTGGGCTTCCAAATAAATGCTAAGTAATAATATATTAGCATGAATAAACATCTTACGATTCCAAAGTAGGGAATCATTCCAATTAGTCACCAAGAAGATGAATTAAACAAACGCGCATCATCAAAGTGCTTCACATTCTCAATTAATAATTTAATCAAGTCTCGTACCACCTTTATTCACAAAGGAATCAAATTCACTTAATAAAGTGTTCCACGATGTTAACTTAAGTTAGTTAGAAGAATAAAACCTAAGCTAGATAAGCCCTTAGTCCTAAATCAAGCAAAAAGGGCAAAATTCCAAGCAGGCGGGCGCCTGGGTAGGGGCGAGCGCGCGCTTATTTCAACAGAAGGTCTGGCCGCTGGAAAAAGGGGGGCGGGCGGGCGCCTGGTCCAACCCGGGCGGGCGCCTGGTCTGGTTTCAAGGCCGGGAAAACAGAGCTGGGTTCTACATTTTTCATACCCATTTCACACATTCTCAAAATCAAAACTTCCAACATGAACCCCAAGGTACCCAAACAACAACTAACCAAAAAGGGGATCTTAACAACATCATTTATCAACCAAAACCAAGAATCAAACCTAACATTCATAAAATCACCATTTTTGACCAAAACTCAAATAAATTCCAAATAAATTCTAAACTCAACCAAACTTCAAATATAACAACTCAAGCATTATATAAGCATGATTTGAACACTTTAGCATAAAAATGGGGGAAAAGCAACTTACTTGAGATTTCCCAAAGATGATGGATTCAAATATTTTTGACTCCACACGAACCTATCGACGATCTAAACAAGGTTCATGTTTTAAGAAATGAGAAATAACAAGAGGAAGAGGAAGAAAAAGAAGAGAGAAGATAGAGAAGAAAACTTACCCTTTTCTTGACAATGGAGAGAGAGAGAAAGAGTGTGTGCTGGGAGAGAGAGGTGAGAAGTGAGGGTGAAAGAGTAGGGAGGTGAGGGAGGGAGTAGGAGAATGATTTAAAAGAATTTACACTAAGGCCCCCTCCTCTACACTACACACAAATACTTACACTCCCTACTAACAATTAAGACCCAACAATACTTACACTAACCCAAATGATCCAAATAAAATGCTAGGCATAATTATTATGAAACATAAAATGCACACATAAATATTTAAATAAATAATAATTCAAATAAATAAATAAGCAATTAAAATAAATAATAATTATTTATTACTAATAAAATAGAGCCTAGTTTTCGGGTCGTGACAGTATATATACATACATATATATGTATGTATATATACATACATATATATATTGTCACTTGTTGGACCTCACACCACGTGCACAAAATTCCTCTCAATTGCTCACTATCGAGTCGCACAAGTTCATAACCCCAAACCCGTCGAGGCCCGTCCTAGGAAGTTTCAAGCTCCACCCGACCTTGACTCTTTCGAAGCGGTAAACCTCAGCCCGTGGCGTAGTTCATGACTACATGCCGGGGGTGACTTTTAAGCCTCTCTTTAGCCGAGCACAAGCCAACACATTCTAGTTAGGGTCTAACACTCCGTGACTAAGTCGGTTTTCATGTGCTGAGATTTCCCTAAACTAATGTTTTCAAATCATACATGTCATTTCCAAGAGAAACAAGTGGTTATTGTGGATACAATAAAAACCCGTCCCCGCATGTATGCTTTACTACATTAATTTAGTTTAATCCCATCATGTGTAGGATTCACAAACGTGGTGGAATCCGATGAGTATATGGGACCGCGAGAAGGTCTATATACTAGTGTGACGATTCCACTATTTCCTTAGAAACCCCAAAAGGGACTCCGTCCCTCCTACTTATATATATATATATAAAAGAGTCATTTTTCTTTATGTGGTTTGAGTCGTGTTCCCACCGTGTGTTCAAGCCTCTTCATGGACCGAAAGTGTTACTCAAAACTGACAAGGGCCTCTTCCTCAATTTAGGTCCGATTGGTACTTACCGGATCTACCGAGACTCAGCAAACCGGCTAGTTCATGAATTAATCACTCGGACAACTCCAACAGCATCAATGGTCGGTCCTTCTGCAAACGAATCCAACATCAACAACACCATGTCTCTCGAGCAACTCTCAGCATTGGTCCAAAATCTCCAAGAGCAAGTCTCCACTCTCAATAAGGAGGCTCAAAACAAAGATGATTTTTGGCAAGCCCACCTTGACAATCAAAGGGAGACTCATGAAGCCGAAATGGACCAAATGAAGGCTAAGCTCACCAAGCTTGCCAAAGGTAAAGACAAGCATGACATCGGGGAATCCGAGTGGACTAAGGGTTTGTTTGAAATCCCGTATGTTAGTACCCGCAAGAAGAAAATGGGGGAACCAAACACCGAGAGCAAGGATCACAAGATGGTCGACTCAATCATGGCCTACATCGACCAACTCTTCAACGGTCTCAACTTGGGGAAAGGCTCCGACACCAGCCTTTACCAGTCATCAATTATCATGAGCACAATGCCGCTCTCCCCGACAAGTTCAAGATGCCCGACATCAGCAAGTTTAAGGGAAACTCTTGCCCGATGGCCCACATCAAGACTTACATATGGGATACGGTTCTGAAAAAGGTCTCTTCAAAGGTGATGACACAATGTTTCCCTCTTACTCCTGAGGGAGCCGCAAAAGATTGGTATACAACTCTCTCACTCACCATCGTCTTGATTGGGATGCCGCCATGCTTGCCTTCAAAATTCAGTATCAAGGCAACACCACTCACCGCCCAATAAAGAAAGAGCTCGATAATACCACCCAAAGGGTCAATGAGTCCTTTATTGACTTCACAAGGAGGTGGAATGACAAGCTCGCTAAAATAGTGGAGAGGCCTAACACAAAAGAGCAAATGTACATCTTCCTCAAATGTCTAAATATTGATCTCCGCACCCACCTAAGTGGGGCTTGCTACTCAGATTTTGCTCAAATGTTTGAGGCGGGGGGTCCGAATTGATAATTTACTCAAAGAGATCAAGAAAACCACTCCTAGTTTCCGCTACAAGTCCTCCTCTAACCCAACAAAAGAAGCCGATGTCAATGCCGTCACTACCGACAAGGGGAACTACAAGAAAGTCCCACCGCCCCAAGGCAAGAAGTTTCTGTTGGGTTTCCTAGTAACATGCGCAGCGGAATTAAGCATTTAAAATTTCATGAAACCCAAAGCCCATAGATCCATTCATATGATTATATCAAATACATGCATAATGAATACTAGAATACTAACCCTTGATTCCTTTGATTTTTCAACCTGAATCTTGGTGGAAACTAGAAAGCTTGATCACGAACAAAAATCTGGAACACGAACTTTGAAGATGATAAGATTCACCCTCTATCGATATCCACACCACGAACGAATATCAAGAACACTTGATCTTGGTTGCTAGACCGAATTGTGAAACACGCTTTCACAATGTATAGAACTATATAGAATTATTATGTGTGTGTATTCTTGTTCTTCACCCAAGAGATCTTAGAACAAGAAATAATTCTCAAAAACTCTTTGGAGGCTTACACAAACTTATCACAATGATATGGAATGATTAGGGTAACTAGAGGGTGTTTAAATACTTGTTTGACCTATTCCAAATAGGCAAAAAGTGACTAAACCCGTAAGAAAATGGATTAGGAAAATCCCAGTCGAAACAGGACTGGTCCGCCCGGGTCAAGCAAAGGGTCCGTTCGGATCCTAGCAAGGTCCGAACGAGTCTTTATCTTGGTCCTCCCGGGGCATTGGGATGGTCCGTCCGGGTCCTTAACAAGGTCCGCCTGGACCTACCCTATTTTCCTGATTCCCATTTTTCTCCTCTAAAGTCCTAAAATCCCTCAAAGGTCCTTCGACCAAAATTCCAATTAAGTCCTTTTAAGATTCGTTCTATTGTGTGTGACCCTATAGGATTATACTAAGTTGGCAATCGGTTCAATCATAAACCCATAAGATATGATTAGGTTCTAGCAAACCATCATACCTACCTAAATAGTGTAACTATATACAAGTTCGTATTCCTCATAGAACATGTCACAATCCTTTTGTCCACGATGTCGTTGAACACAAGTCATGGTCAACAAGTCAACTTTTTTTGTTCAATACTTTTTCGATACCGAATATGTTGATAATCCAAATGACATTGATCCAATCAATTCATTTGAGTTTGGCCAAACAGTTTCAAAGTGACCGTGTCTACACTCCTCTTCAAGGCATGTCTTTAGCCGAAGCTTTTGAGGCCCTCAAGGCCAAGGGAAAAATTACCCCTCTCCAAGGGTACAAGCCCAATATGATTACTACCAACCATTCTTATCACAAGTGGTGTGACTATCATCAACATAGCAGCCATATTACCGAAGAATGCTTAAGCCTTCGCAACATTGTTCAAGATCTCATAGACAAGAAGGAGTTCATAGTTCCTAGTGAGGGTGAGGTTCGTGTAATAGAGCTAGGCGAGGGTGAAGAGACCACTCATTCAATTCCCATTGTGAATGAGGGATCCAAGGATATGAATGAAATTGATAATTCTTGCTACGTTGTGACTTATGATGAGATAATGAGGGAAGTCTTAGAGAATAGGAAAAAGAAGCAAAATGAGAGCGTTAACATGCTAACTCGATCTGGAAGGGTCATAGCAAGCAATCCCATCACTTCTCCGGCAAGCACCTCTTCTCCATGTTCGCAAACTCGCGACACACCCGAAGATCCTTTATTAGTTAAACTCAAGAAGACTCAAGCAAACATATCCATTTGGGACCTCATCGCATCTTCAAATAAGCACTGAGACCTCATCATCAGCAACCTTAGCGACACATCAGTCTCTCCTGACACAACTCCCAAAGACCTTACCGCCATGATAGGCCATAAACATTTTGGCAATGTCATCACATTTTCCGACATGCACCTTCCACCATTGGGGTCCGATCGTAATGAGGCCATCTATCTCAAAGTAAGGGAAAGAGGGAGACTGTTTGCATCCGAGAAGGATCCTCGCTCGATTTGAGAGTCGCCACCATGTTGTTGAACGGAACACGGACCGTGAGATTCTTGAGTTCGGGGGTTAAGTTATGGATTGAGAAGGTCAAGGAGCACCCAATCCACCCAATCTAGGATTGGTCTTGCTTAAGTGTTTTTAATCAAATAAAGAACAAGTAAAACAAATAAATCTAATAATTAATTTCTTAATTATTGGAATGTCGGATCATGTGCTTCGAGACCATCTTCATGGATTGGAGAGGCTCTAGACTGATCCTTTTGTTGGGATTACACTACTCTAAAACAAAGAATGAGATGAGAAGTAGAGATTAAAGGCATAGGAGTTTACCTAAAACATTCTTTAGATTCCAATTGATGGTCTTGACTAAGGCCTTGATGATTCAAGAGTTTTGTGATGATTTTGGCTTGAAAAGATGAGTTTTTGATGGCGTTTTGGTGTGAGGGGAGAGGAAAAACGGTATTCTTGAGAGAGGGACCGATTAGAGAGTTGTTACCCTATTTTTGTGGTGAAAGAACTCTATTTTATAAGTATTGGATTACTTAGGGACCAAGTCTTGGAGTCCTAAGTTTGGTAGGTGATAAAGTCCTTATTTGGAGAGCTTAAAGGAGGTAGGAAATCAGTAGGAAACATCTAGGAAGTCTCCTAATTAGATATTTCCCGGATTAGGAGAGTGCTGGCCAAGAAAGAGATTGGAACGGAGAAGGGAAGTGATTATGACTCGCAGACAGAGGAGATGTCTCGTACGAGACATTGATGTCTCGTACGAGATATCTAGTATAAAAGTACTGTTTTGCCCTTATCTAAAGTTCTGTTGTTCAGTTTACCCCCTAACTAACAGAGTCAGTCAGAAACTTAATGAAACATGCCAAAACTAACGAGTTTTCATCAAAACACAAAGGCGAGACACAAGAGTAGTGAAATCATAAATATGAGTTCAAAATGGGGTGTCTACAGAGCCCCTCGGCGATGATACTTATGGAAGAAGTAACGTCGTCGATAAAAAAGTCACCATTTAGAACTTTGGGTATGGTCGTGCTAGAAAGCTGCCTACGTATCCTCTGGAAAGAAATCAGACCAAACGTAGTTTGACTCCAAAAACACACAAAAATGGTCGTTTGAGGTATTTTGAAAATCGTTTTTGAAAGCAATGCTGCAGTAAGTAAAGCTTTAGAGTTTAGAAGAATAACCCATACTGAGGAGAAAAGTTCGTTGTTCCAATCAGTTCATGGATCTGATTTGAAAGTACTGGATATTATCCCCGATCAATGGCCAAAGCTAATTGAAAGTACTGGATCCCTAGATGTCCTCGATCAAAGGCTGTAGCTGATTGAAAGTACTGAATATGTCCTCGATCAATGCAACATTGAAAGTACTGGATGATTTGATGTAGATTTCTGAATACCCTCGATCAATCAGTTCATGGAGCTAATTTGAAAGTACTGGATATTATCCTCGATCAATGGCCGCAGCTAATTGAAGGTACTGAACATGTCCTCAATCAATGCAACATTGAAAGTACTAGATGATTTGATGTAGATTTCTGAATACCCTCGATCAATCAGTTCATGGAGCTGATTGAAAGTACTTGACATTATCCTCGATCAATGGCCGAAGCTGATTGAAAGTACTGGATGCAGAATATCTTGATTTGATGTAGATTTGTAGACTTTTGAATATCCTCGATCAATGGCCAAAGCTGATTAAAAGTACTGGACATTATCCTCGATCAATGCTCCTACATTGAAAGTACTGGATGCAGAATCTTTTGATTTGATGTAGATTTTTGTTTTGAAATTGTTGGGGGAATATCCTCAATCAATTAGTTCATGGAGCTGATTGAAAGTACTGGATATTATCCTCGATCAATGGCCAAAGCTAATTGAAAGTACTGGATCCCTAGATGTCCTCGATCAATGGCCGCAGCTGATTAAAAGTACTGAACATGTCCTCGATCAATGCAACATTGAAAGTACTGGACGATTTGATATAGATTTTTGAATATCCTCGATCAATCAGTTTATGGAGCTGATTTAAAAGTACTGGACATTATCCTCGATCAATGCTCCTACATTGAAAGTACTGGATACAGAATCTCTTGATTCGATGTTGATATGTAGACTTATGAATATCCTCTATCAATCAGTTCATGGAGCTGATTTGAAAGTACTGGACATTATCCTCGATCAATGCTCCTACATTGAAAGTACTGGATGCAGAAACTCTTGATTTGATGTTGATATCGGTTCTGGACTTTGCTGAAGTTGATGTTTGAGTGTTCAGAATATCCTCGATCAATCAGTTTATGGAGCTAATTGAAAGTACTGAATACTATCCTCGATCAATGCTCCTTGCATTGAAAGTACTGGATGCTGAAACTCTGAATTCTGTGGGGATCATCTAATCGCAGTTGATTTTTTTTTTTTTTTTTTTTTTTTTTTTAGGTTTTTGTGTACCTGTTAATACAACAAGTAGAACCTATTCTAGCAAGCAATTTAGCCTTGATTTTATTTTGTAATTGGACTCATGTGGCGGTGACAAATTTATGTGTATGCCCGATCGGTTAACCTTGGTGTAGGTAGTGTGAGTATCATGGATTCATGATAGGATGTTTATTGGTGATGAACTGTATGTGTTTATTTGTGTGTGTGTGTGGGGACATGTGTTTGACAAGTTGGGACCTTATCAGGTTTTCTGCAGAGATGATGTGCTACGAAGTTTCTGTAATGGTTGTCTTGTGTGAGACTCGCTTGTCTTGTGCAAGATGATCCGTCCAGATCATTCCTTTAGTCATGTCGTGCCAAGAGAGACAATTATTTGTCCAACAACCAATGATTTTAATCAATGTGCAAGCTCTAAGTAGGCCGAGCGTACTTTGTTGACAATTCTAGAGTTCCATGTCTGAAAGTCTCCGGTGAAGGTGATGAGAGACGTGTTCTATTCTCCCTCAGTTTATCTCATGTGTGGTCTAAGTCAAGCTCCAAGAATCTTGTATGTTGTAGATGACCCCATGAACAAGCTTATGAGGCTGTTTGATTTGAAGAAGAGTGCTCTCCCGCTTGTTGGATTTAAGGAAAAAGGTTGAAGAAGAAATGATTTGAAGAATTTTCTTCCTTTATTTTTTTAATTTTTTTTTGTGACGCACCCTGATTTTTTCCTTGACCGCCCTTTCGGGTTTTTTATCTAGCGGGCATCTCTTTTGTGTCTCTTTTAATTATCATTTTTTTTTCAAAGTATGTACTCAAAGATGACTCAGATGAGAGAGGAGTGTAATTTGTATCTTATTGGGAGAGAGACATGCAAGATTTTTGGGTTTGAATGTATTAGGCATTTTAGAAATCGACTTGGCTTTTTGGGAAGTGTGTTCCAAGCATTGACTATTTGGGAATACCACATTATGTAGTGAGAGTAAGAGGCATAGTGTATAGCCCCTAGTGTGGATTTGTTATGAAGTGTCACGCGTCTTGATTAGGAATTGGAAAGTGACGGAAAGAATAGAAAACCCCTAGCCTTGATGCTTGGATTTCAAAGAGAAGTGTATGAGAGGAAGCCCCTAGACTCAACAATGAACGCTACGTGGCTCAAAGTACTAGAAAGATAGTTCTACTTTTAATTGACCCTAATATTTATTTTTGATGTCTTAAGTGTTTGTTCAATTATTTTGCAAGAGAATCGTTTAGAATGTTTTAGACGAGTTTCGAGAAGAAGGCCAATCACTAGTATGACAAAGGGGTACACGCCTTTCTTGATGTGGAGGGATCTCCTTGTCTTTGGATGCTTTGAACTTTGTTGTAGGAGGAGATGACGCTAAGGAATCCTCCTTTTCTTCATTTGGATTATCGAAGGAGATATGTTTGAGCTTTTATGATTTGTTGAACTTTTTTCTATATTGTGGGGCGATGAAAGCTTGAGTGTTTTTTTTTTTTGACTCTCTAAGCTTTGAGTTGAGGAGCCCCATTATTTCTCGGGAATGACGTTGATGATTAGTGCCTTTGACTTTTTTTTTTTTTTTTTTGGTCCTTCGACTTTGTGTAGGAGAGCGATGAGTGATCATGTGTAGCCCCTAGGCCTTCTAATGATAGCCTTCATTCTCAAACTCGTTTAGACATAACTATCATCTTTTTTAAAGTTTTATGTTTAGTGATTTTTATTGTTTGCAAGTCCATTTCATGAATTAGAAAGATATTCAAAAGGTAGAACAGCCTTAGAGAAGTGTATAGGAAATGAGAATGACTTTTTGTTAGTGTTGGTGCCCTAGGCACGTTTGTTAAACGTTGTTTGTAATCATCTTATTCATATTAATAAAGAGATGTTTGATTATTATTGTTGTTCATGTTTTATAATAATGTCCGTCCCTAGTACTTGTGAAGCACTAGTATAAAGGCTAAATGATCATGTTAGATTTATGGGTACTTGTTTGGAACAAGGTACTGGACATGACCCGCTGTGTGAGATTTATGTCATGGTCAATGTCATATATAGATCTCACATTAGTTATGTCATTTGAATCCTTAGACATGAAGTTATTATAGTCTTCTACTTGATGAACATTCTGTTTGACATATTCAAATGCTACCTTTAACCAGGTGGTTATAAAGGGTATGATTGGCATAATCGGATTCACGTAGGGAAGAATAATAAGCTGAGTTGGATTTGTCCCTCTTCGGAGAGATGTAAAGATTGGGCCCCTCGTAGAATGATGTTGATGAAATGTTTGGCCAAACTCAAATGAATTGATTGGATCAATGGCATTTGGATTATCAACATATTCGGTATCGAGAAAGTATTGAACTATACAAGTTGACTTGTTGACCATGACTTGTGTTCAATGACATCGTGGACAAAAGGATTGTGACATGTTCTATAAAGGAATACGAACTTGTATATAGTTACACTATTTGGGCAGGTATGACGGTTTGCTAGAACCTAATCATATCTTATGGGTTTATGATTGAACCCATTGCCAACTTAGTGTAATCCTATAGGGTCACACACAATAGAACGAATTTTAAAAGGACTTAAATGGAATTTTGGGTCGAAGGGCCTTTAAGGAATATTAGGAATTTAGAGGAGAAAAGTGGAAAGGGGAGGGTCCGGGCGAACCTCATAAAGGACCCGGCTGGACCTCCTGGTGATCCGGGCAGACCATGTAAAGGACCCGGTCGGACCATGTTTGGATCCGGTCGGACCCCTTTGCATACTCGGTCGGACCTAGTCCTGTTTCGACTAGGATTTTTCTAATCCATTTTCTTGCGGGTTTAGTCACTTGTTACCTATTTGGAATAGGTTAAACATGTATTTTAACCCCCTCTAGTTACCCTAATCAGTACATAACATTGTGAGTGCCTCCAAAGAGTTTGAGAGGATTATTTTCTTGTTCTAAGATATCCCTAGATTGAAGAACAAGAACATCATCACATAAATTCCATATAGTTCTTATAATTGTGAAATCGTGTTTCATAATTTGGTCTAGCAACCAAGATCAAGTGTTCTTGATATTCGTTCGTAGGTGTGGATACCGATAGAGGGTGAAGCTTATCACCTCAATAGTTCGTGTTCAAGCTTTTTGTTCGTGATCAAGTTTCATGTCTCCACCAAGATTCAAGGTTGCAAAATCAAAGGCATCAAGGGTTAGTATTCTAGTATTCATTATGCATGTATTTGATATAATCATATGAATGGATCTATGGGCTTTGGGTTTCATGAAATTTTAAATGCTTAATTCCGCTGCGCATGTTACTAGGAAACCCAACACTTTTATTAATAACTAGAATTCAAAGTAGACTCGATAGTTGACACAAACTAAGAAGGAAGGAAGATGGACTAGAATGACAGAATGACTCTTCGAGTTCATACTGGGAAATTAAAGCCTATTCTATTTCTAAGGAGAAAGGGAGAGCATAGTTGTAGCCCCAAAGTGGTAAGTCTTGATTTCTTATTGAGGCTTTGTTCTTCTTCACGTCTCTAGGGGAGCGGATTGGTGATTACATTCGGCGCTTCAAGTTCTTTGTTGTCAATGAGATCTTGGATCACATATTTTAAGTGTTGACAAGAGTTGGTGTCATGGGCAGTGGCTTTATGGAACTTGCAGAAGAGGTGGTGAGCATGATGAGGAGGGAGTTCCCTTGGTGTAGTAGGAGAATTTCTTGGTGTGATCTTTCTTTTTTTCTACTAGTATGTCAAAGAGTTTTTCTTGAGTTATCCCATCGAGCTTGTGGTAGACTCTCTCTTTCTTCTCTCTTTTGGGAGGGGGAACAGCCGAGTAGTTACCTTTTCCTCTGTTGTTGAAAGCTATAGTATTGACGGAGGTTTCTTTGTTGGATGCACCTTTATGTTCGTAGCGATAACTACTACTCTTTCTTTTAGACTTGAGGAGGTCATCGATCCTTATTCCGGATCCGTGGAGCTCAATGAAGCTAGGAAAGTAATTACCGGCAATCTTATCTTGAAATTCCTCACGAAGACATTGGAGAAAATGTGGATTTGTTCTTTAAGACTAGGTATTTCAACAATTTATGTGAGCTTGAGCCTCCACCTTCTAGAAAATTCGGCAAAAGACTCATTGGGGGTATTTCTTAGTTTGTTCAAGATCCCTCCTAGTAGGGCGGTATCTAGAGTTGTCTTCAAACTGCTTTTGGAACACTCGACATGCTTCTGACCAATCAAGCCTAGTAGATATCGGAAGTGACATGTACCAATCTCTTGCAGCACCCTCCAAGGTTTGAGGAAAAGATTGGGCTAAAATGTTGTCATCAACACCCATTGGTAACATGGACCATGTATAGGTTTCAACATGGGCTCGGGGACAAGTGGTGCCATTGAACTTTGCCACATTAGGATTCTTATATTTGCGTGGAAACTTGGCGATGGATTGTCGAAGAGAATCCGAATCAAAAGGAGTGAACGATCCCTTTGGAGTGTCAAGTGAGGCAAGTTTCTTTTCAAGGTAATTCATGGTCACAGGAGCATCAGCCTTTTTGGTTTCTCCATTACCTTCTTTCTTTGACTTGGTAGTCTTAGAGACATGTTCCTCGTCATCGGAGGAGGAAGAAGAAGAGGAGTCGGACTCGTAGTGCTTCTTTTTAGACTTCTTGTCTTTCTTTCTAGAGGATGCCTCGTCTTTGGAGGAGGCGGGGGATTCATAATCCTTCTTCTTTTGTTTCTTAGCTTTCTTGACTTTCAATGCATGGAGCTCGACAACTAAAGCATCTATGTGAGCTTGCTTCTCATCTAGTTGCTTGGCGGCTTTCAAGATTTCAGCTTTGGCCTCATTGAGATTATCAGTATTGGTGTCGTTGCTTCCAGTCATGGTGTCGGGTGAGTTTGGAACGATCTAGTTGCGATTCGGACGGACCTAACGGTATTGAAATTGTGTTAAACTCAGATTAAGGTCCCAAAAAGTCATCTTTATGAGGTGTATAGGCTTAGGAGTGAGTGTAGGTTGACCAAACAAGCACAACACAGAAACTGACACGGATAGAAGAAGATGTCTCGTACGAGACAAGGGGTGTCTCGTACGAGGGATCCAGCACAGAACACAGAATTTCAGTTTTTAATCCTAATTTTGGTCGGACGGAACTTAATCCGTTTTGGGGGGTTTCTATCTAATATCCTGGAATAGTGGATTCTGTCACCTTAGAATATGAGCCCATTGTTTTTCACCTGTATTGCACTCTCCCAAACGGACAATTTGGGCAAAGGTCCCATATTCTCATCGGAATCCACCATTCGATTTAGCCAAACCTAAGTGATTCCGTAATTGTTTTGCACTTTGTTGAACAACGCCTTAATGCAATCAAACCTTATAAATTCTTGTAAGGGACAACCGAAAAGGACTTTGTAAAACGTAGGATATTGACGGCAAAAGAGACTAGACTCGAATCCTCGTAGAAAAATTCTCAATTTTGCCATCGCAACCCCTTGTCCAACAATTTTTACCGAAGGGACATTCGTCAAGAATTCATGAAGTAAGGATTATAGATTGTAGTAAAAGCGTTATCTTGGGCAAAGATTAAAACAATCATAAGAATCGAACCGACCGGTCTCAAGGAGTGTCATATTGACTATTATGTATGCATGAGGTTGATGCAAGGATTACGGCTAAGGCTCCCCATGGGCACGATCATAGGAGCGTGGAATGGAGTGGGTACACCATATTTGGAGAGAACGGCAAGGAAGTACTGACCGACATCCGTCCTCCGATTGGGACCCAGGTTTATAGGGTATGTAGTGTAGTGAAATTACATGCGTGCACGTGCGTGAGAGTCAAGTTCTAGATGTCAAGGAAAAATAGAGTTTTTTTTTAAAGTGAGTAAAAGATTGACCGGACCAAAGTGGTTGCCTACGTTTCCCTCAATTTTTAGAAAAAGAAAGAGAGACTCAGGTCAGCATAGTTGGAGTTTGAAAAGATTTTTGAGAAGAGAATGAGCACATAAGCAAGTAAGGCCACATAAAGAAGAGGGATAGTAATACTCACAGTGCTTGCATTACCCATTAGAGGGTGCAAAATAAACTCAAGAATGAGTAAATACTCATCCTTAAATTTTTTCATAGCCCCTACAAGAGATGTTAGCGCAAAAACAATATATGTATATGCCATAAATCATTTATTGCACATATGGGGACGGAGTAAATACAAGCAATTTTTTTTTAAATCCAGGGACTGATCTGGAATTTTTGAAAATTTGGGACTGTTCTGGAATTTTCTGGAATCAGGGACTGTTCTGCAGTTTCTGAAGTGCAGGGACTGTTCTATAATTTTTTGAACTCAGGGACTGTTCTGCAGTTTCTGAAGTGTAAGGAATGTTCTGTAATATTCTGGAACTCAGGGACTATTCTGCAGTTCTGAAGTGCAGGGACCAATCTATAATTTTTTTTAACCAGCCCCAGTTTGTTATTTTTTTAGTTGAAATTGTATTTGGCGGCTTATGGCGGGATACCTCGTACGAGAGATTAGATGTCTGATACAAGATATCTGTAGATACCCCGGGAAACCCACTACTTAGCTAGAGCGGTGAATTATCCTAGGATGTCTATTTTGGTTTTAAGTGTTTAGAGTCGCCACCTATGTTTTTAAAGGAACATAAAAAAAACCTAAGAATAGCCTAAATTTATATACAAAACCAGATATTCGGGAAGAGAAGGGTTCGGGGGTTAGGTGATGGAGTGGGAAGTACTTAAACACCCGTTCCGCCCCGCTTACGCGGGTCTTGCTACTAAAGGTGTTCTAATGTAAAAAGTCCTTCTTTTAATAAATAGTGCTAACAATTATAATGTAAAAAAAAAAGGGGAATTGTAAAGGGAAATAAAAGAGAATTGTTTTATGTATTAATTTATGTCAAAGATTACATGTAACAACTATGCTAACAATTACATAAGAGATGAATAATAATTTGAAGTAAAGATTGAAATGTAGGAGATAACCTTAACCAACTTTAATGTAGTAAAGTGGTCATTTAGTCATGTCCCATTTGATGGGGGATTGCATACATTACTAAGACATGTAAAATAGAAGAACAAAGGTAAAGTTGTACCTTAAGAAAGAGGACCTTCAACTTGGTGGGAAAATGATGTTTGTTGTAGAGGAATTGTTATGGAATAATTTGTGTAGAGTTTTGTTGCTAAAAATCTTGTAGGAAGAACTCTTGAGAGAATTGTGTATAGTGTAAGTGTAGAGAGAATTTGAGGTCCCTTTCTAAGGTAAAAAGAAGAGGTTTTTATAGGTGAAGAAAGGAGGAAAAGATGACTTTTCAACCAATAAGAAAATAAATAATAAAGAGAAAAATCAAATAAAATAAAGATATAATATTTGGTTTTAGGGAAAAGACTAAGAATATGAAATTAAGAGTTACAAACCTAGGGGGAATGAACTTGGAGGTAAAAAGGAGTTTTTTTGTGATCAAGAAAAAGAAGGTAAAAGAGTGCAATCCGTAACTGCCATACTAGGAGGCGCGCGCTTCCTGCTTCGGCCGCGAGAGGCGCGCGCATCCCGTAGGCAATGCCAGAGGCGCCCGAGGGTGAAAAAGACAGAATGACAGAAATGACTCTAAAAGTTAACTCTGTTATGCAGCTTAGTCCAAAACTAACGGAATCAGTTAGGAACTTAACCGAAGTAACATAATTAACAAAAATAAGTTAAATTAAAAAAAATACTATGTATGCAATCAGGGTGAGCGGTCCAAGGCGGGGTGTCTACAGATCCCCTCGGCGACGTGGATTGCAAAGCACAATGCGTCGACGAAAGAAACACAACCGCCGCGGACATCGACAAGAAAAGATAAAGACTCAAAAAATTTGAAATAACAAGAGAGAGGATGCGCCCCCTGTGTGGGCGACTTGGAGGATTGTTGGTTGTTTGGAGTTCATGGGTACTCATCTCGATATGGACCGATTTGTTGAATTAGATCTCATGGGAGCTTGTCATCGATATGGACCTATTTGTTGAATTGGAGCTCATGGGAGCTTGTCATCGATATGGACCGATTTGTTGAACTGGAGCTAATGGGAGCTTATCTCGATATGGACCGAATTGTCGACTTGGATCTCATGGGAGCTTATCTCGATATGGACCGAATTGTCGACTTGGAGCTCATGGGAGCTTAACTCAATATGGATCGAATTGGCTTGTTGCAAGGAGTACTTGTCATATGTGTGCTTTGCAGATATATGTGCGAGAAAATGCGTGAAGTGTGAAATGAAAATTGTGAGAAAAGTTATGCTTGTGGTGTGATGTGATTTGAAAGCAGAGATTTTCTTAAGGGAGAGATTTTGCAAGAATAGATAAATTGCTTTTGTGTGTGATGTTAATGAATGATGTTCATACCTTCACTTACCATGGCCGCTTGATTCGGGTTGTATTTCTGTTGTCGTGGCTTTGATGAAGAATGTCCATTCTTTGGAAGTTGATGAGTTGCTTTCGCTTTTGATGATCACTTCTTGATGATGGGTTGGTCGTGCCAAAGGCTGCCTACGTATCCCTTGAAGGGAATCAGACCATCGTAGTTCAAGGATGATGGAGAACGCTGGGGAAGAAGCTAGGAGCAAATACTTTCACGCAAGTAAGGAGACAAAGAAAGTTTATTTACAAGAAAAAGAAATAAAAATCTTTTTGTCGTTTTTTTTTTTTTTTTTTTTTTTTTTTTTTAAAGACTAGGAGGAAAAGAATATGTACACATGTGAGAAAAAAGTTTTTTTTTTTAGTTTGTGGGTGAACCATTTTGACTATCGTGTGTTTGTAAAGCCAACCCAAGATCAAATCATGTTTGGTCGAAGTCCGGATTGCCTCGCTTGAATTCTGTTGTTGCTGTTGTGCCCAACGAAGATTGATGTCTAGCCCCAAGAGAGTTGTCGATTATGGGGCTTCAAAGACTTTTGATGCCGAGATACCAAGGGGTTGTTGATCGTAAAGCCCCTAAAACGCCTTTGTTGCCTAACTTTGAGTGACTTACTGTAAACACCCCATTTTGAACTCACATTTATGATTACACTACTCTCGTGTTTCGCCATTGTTTTTGGATGAAAACTCTTTAGTTTCGTCATATTTCGTTAAGTTTCTATCTGACTACGTTAGTCAGGGGCTAAAATGAACAAATGAAACTGACAGAAGGACAAAACAGTATTTAAAACACTGGCTGCCTCGTACGAGACATCAATGTCTCGTACGAGACATATCCTCTGTCTGCAAGTCTGATTCACTTTCCTTCTCCGTCCCGATCTCTTTCTTTGCCATCACTCTCCTAATCCGGGGAATATCTAATAGGAGACTTCCTAGACGATTTTCTACTGATTTCCTTACCTAATTAAACCTCTCCACCTCCAGACTTGGTCCCTAAGTAATCAAAACCTATAAATAAAGAGTCTTTCAACCCTAGACTATCCTAATGGTTCCTCATCATCCTAATCGAGGTTAACAACTCTCTAATCAGTCCCTCTAAAAAGAATCCCGTTTTTACACCTCCCTCACACCAAAATACCATCAAAAACTCATCTTTTCAAGCCAAAATCATCACAAAACTCTTGGATCATCAAGGCCTTAGTCAAGGCTATCAATTGGAATATCAAGAACGCTTTAGGTAAACTCCTACGCTTTCAATCTCTACTTCTCATCTCATTCTTTGTTTTTAGAGTAGTGTAATCCCATCAAAAGGATCAGCCTAGAGCCTCTCCAATCCATGGAGATGGTCTCGAAGCACATGATCCGACATTCCAATAATTAAGAAATTAATTATTGGCTTTATTTGTTTTAATTGTTTATTTGTTATTTGATTGAAAACACCTAAGCAAGACCATTCCTAGATTGGGTGGATTGGGTGCTCCTTGACCTTCCCAATCCATAACTTAACCCCCGAACTCAAAGAATCTCACGGTCCGTGTTCCGTTCAACAACATGGTGGGGACTCTCAAATAAAAAAGGTAGAGCGAGGATCTTTCTTCTCGGGAGCAAACAGTGGCGACTCTGCTGGGGATAATTTAAGTGGGTTAGACTTGCATGTAAATTAGGTGTTTTTAATCTTCTCAATTTTCTGCAAAAAATAATTTTTTTCTGAATTTTTCTGTGAATTTTCGGACTGCTCTTTTTTGAATCTGTTCTGTCTTGAATCTGGGTTCCGGGAGAGATATCTCGTACGAGAAATTCCTTCCTTGCACTTTAAAACTGCAGCTTAGTCCCTGAATTTCTAGAAACTGCAGAACAGTCCCTGTATTTTAAAACTGCAAAACAGTCCCTAAAATTTCAGAAAACTACAGATCAGTCCCTGGTGTTTGCGCGCGGGTTTTTGTTTGACTTCGAGGTGCCTTTTCGTACTTTGATTTACCCTTTTTTGATTGTTTTGAGAGTCGCCACCATGTTGTTATCGAAAAACGGACCGAGATATCTGGATTCGGGGGTTAAGTTATGAATTCGGAAGGTCAAGGAGCACCCAATTCACCCAATCTAGGATTGGTCTTGCTAATATATCATCATCGTTGTTTCAAAATCATGCAAAATGTATGCAAAAGGAAAACGAACAAATAAATAATTGCTTATTTATTTGGGATGTTGGATCATGTGCTTCGAGACCATCTCCTTAGATTGGAGAGGCTCTAGGCTGATCCTTTAATGGAATCACACTACTTCAAAGACAAAGAAGGAGATGAGAAGATAGAAAACAAAGAGTTTTACCTAAGCGTTCTTCAAGAATCCTATGGATGGCCTTGACTAAAGGCCTTGAATCTCCAATAAACTTGGCTTGGATGGTGTTGTGGAGGCTTGAATTTCGTGGGTGAGGAAGAGGGATTGATTATGGGGACCTCTTTAATCAGATTTGGAGTGGTTTTTGGGTGAATGAGGATTCTAGCCCTTTTTTGGTTCAAGAACCTCTATATTTATAGGAGTTCTGGACCTAGGGTTTTGGCCAAGAAGGTAAGTTGTGATGGGAATCTAAGACTTGATTCCCACAGAGGTATTTTTGGACTCTAGGATCGTCCATTAGGTTTTCCTCGGATTGCTTAAGTGTTTGCCAAGAAAAAGGGGTTAAGATCAACAAGGAAACTGACTAAAACCCGACTGTCAAGGGGGATGTCTCGTACGAGGCATCTCAGTGCTGGAATTCACTTTTTGCCCTCTGTAGTAGTTTTAATGTTCATTTTGGCCCCTGACTAACGGAGTCAGTCAGAAACTTAACGGAACATGTCCAACTTAACGAGTTTCGACCCAAATCAAAGGCGAGACACAGAAGTAGTGTGATTATAAATGAATGTCCAAAATGGGGTGTCTACACCTGGACTTAAAAACATATATATATATATATATATATATATATATATATATATATATATATATATATATATATATATATATATATATACTCTCTTTCTTTGCTTGTATCTACTCCGTTCCCATATGTGCAATAAATAATTTATGTCATATACATGTATTGTTTTTGCGCTAACATCTCTTGTAGGGGCTATGAAAAAATTTAAGGATGAGTATTTACTCATTCTTGAGTTTATTTTGCACCCTCTAATAGGTAATGCAAGCACTGTGAGTATTTCTATCCCTCTTCTTTATGTGGCCTTACTTGCTATGTGATCCTTCTCTTATCAAAAGCATTTTGCAAACTCGAACTACGTTGACCTGAGTCTCTCCTTCTTTTTCTGAAGATTGAGGGAAACGTAGGCAACCACTTTGGTCCGGTCAATCTTTACTTACTTAAAAAAAAAAAAAAAACTCTTTATTTTCACCTTGACATCTAGAACTTGACTCTCACACACGTGCACACATGTAGATTAATTACACTACATACCCTATAAACCCGGGTCCCAATCGGAGGACGGATGTTGGTCAGAATTTTCTTGCCGGTCTCTCCAAAAATGGTCTACCCACTCCATGCCACACTCCTACGATCGTGCCCATGGGGAGCCTTATCCGTAAGCCCTGCATCAACCTCATGTATACATAATAGTCAATAAGACACTCCTTGTGACCGGTCGGTTTGATTCTTAGGATTGTTTTAATCTTTGCCCAAGATAACGCTTTTCATACAATCTATAATCCTCCCTTCATGAATTCTTGAAGAATGTCCCTTTGGAAAATTGTTGAACAAAGGATTGAGATGGTGAAATGAGATTTTTTCTACGAGGATTCGAGTCTAGTCTCTTTCACCGTCAAGATTCCGCGTTCAACAAAGACCCTTTCGGTTGTCCCTTACAAGAACTCATAAGGTTTGATTGCATAAACGGCATTGTTTAACAAAGTGCAAAACAATTACGGAATCACTTAGGCTTGTCTAAATTGAATGGTGGATTCCGATGAGAATATGGGACCTTTGCCCAAATTGTCCGTTTGGGAGAGTGAAATACAGGTGAAAAACAAGGGGCTCATATTCTAGGGTGACAGAATCCACTATTCCAGGATATTAGATAGAAACCCCCCAAAACGGATTAAGTTCCGTCCGACCAAAATTAGGATTAAAATCCAAAATTCTGTATTCTGTGCTGGATGCCTCGTACGAGACATCCTTGTCTCGTACGAGACATCTTCTTCTGTCTGTGTCAGTTTCTGTGCTGTGCTTGTTTGGTTAACCTACACTCACTCCTAAGCCTATACACCTCATAAAGCCAACTTGTTGGGACCTTAATCTGGGTTTAACGCAATATCTATACCGTTAGGTCCGTCTGAATTGCAACTAGATCATTCCAAACTCACTCGACACCATGACTGGGAGCAACGACACCAATACTGATAATCTCAATGAGGCCAAAACTGAAAACCTGAAAGCCGCTAAGAAACTAGAAGACAAGCAAGCTCACATAGACGCCTTAGTTGCCGAGCTCCATGCATTGAAAGTCAAGAAAGCTAAGAAACAAAAGAAGAAGGATTATGAATCCCCCGCCTCCTCTGAAGACGAGGCATCCTCTAGAAAGAAAGATTAAAGGTCTAAAAAGAAGCACTACGAGACTGACTCTTCTTCTTCTTCCTCCTCCGATGACGAGGAACATGTTTCTAAGACTACCAAGTCAAAGAAAGAAGCTAGTGGTGAAAACAAAAAGGTCGATGCTCCTGTGACCATGAATTACCTTGAAAAGAAACTTGCTTCACTCGACACTCCAAAGGTATCATTCACTCCTTTTGATCCGGATTCTCTTCGACAATCCATCACCAATTTTCCACGCAAATATAAGAATCCTGATGTGGCAAAGTTCAAAGGAACCACTTATCCCCGAGCTCATGTTGAAACCTATATTTGGGCCATGTTACCAATGGGTGATGATGATAACATTTTAGTCCAATCTTTTCCTCAAACCTTGGAGGGTGCGGCAAGAGATTGGTACATGTCACTTCCAATATCCACTAGGCTTGATTGGTCAGAAGCATGTCGAGTGTTCCAAAAGCAATTTGAAGACAACTCCACCTATCGCCCTACTAGGAGAGATCTTGAGCAAACCATGTAACATCTAAATGAGTCTTTTGCCGAATTTGCTAGAAGGTGGAGCCTCAATCTTATATAAATTGTTGAAATACCTAGTCTTAAAGAACAAATCCACATCTTCCTCCAATGTCTCAGTGAGGAATTTTAAGACAAGCTTGCCGGTAATTACTTTCCTAGCTTCATTGAGCTCCACGAATCCGGAATAAGGATTGATGACCTCCTCAAGTCTAAAAGAAAGAGTAGTAGTTATCGCTACGAACACAAAGGTTCATCCAACAAAGAAGCCTCCGTCAATACTATAGCTTTCAACAACCAAGGAAAAGGCAACTATTCCGCTGTTCCCGCTCCCAAAAGAGAGAAGAAGGAAAGACACTATGACAAGCTAGAAGGAGTCACTCAAGGAGAACTCTTTGACATACTAGTGGAAGCCGGAAAGATCAAACCAAGAAATCCTCCTACAACACCAAGGGAACTCCCTCCTAATCATGCTCATCATCTCTTCTGCAAGTTCCACAAAGCCACCGGTCATGACACTAACTCTTGTCAACATTTGAAGGATGTGATCCAAGATCTCATTGACAACAAGGAACTTGAAATGCCAAATGTCCTCAACAACCCGCTTCCTAACAACTCTCTCTAAGCACAAAGAAGATTGAAGCCTCAAGAAGAAATCAAGATCAACCACTTTGGAGCTACAACTATCCTCTCCATTTCTCCTTAGAAATAAAATAGGTTTTAATTTCCTAATATGAACTCGAAGAGTCGTTCTGTCATTCTAGTCCATCTCCCTCCTTCTCAAGTCTATGTCAACTAAACTATCGAGCCTGTTTTGAATTCTAGTTATTAATAAAAGTCATTCTTATTCCTATACACTACTCTAAGGTTGTTCTACCTTTTGAATATCTCTCTAATTCATGAATTGGATCCGCAAACAATAATTGTCATTAATCTAAAACCTTGCAATTGATAATAGAAATGTCTAAACAAGTGAGAAGGCCTAGGGGCTACACATTACTATCACCGCGCTCATGTCAAAAGTCGAAGGACCACAATGGAAAAAAGTCAAAGGCATTATCATTCCCAAATAAAAGTGGGGCTACTCAATTCAAGCTTTGAGAGTCAAAAAAAAAAGAAAAAAAAAAAAAAAACTCTCAAGCTTTCACAACCCTACAAAGAAGGAGTTTCAACCACACACAATGGAGTAAAAAAAAGGAGGCCTCTCATCTCCTCCTACAACAAAGGTCAAATCCAAATGAAGAAAAAATGAGACTCCTAACTTAAAGACCGTCTCCATCATCCGTAGATATCACTCATGAAGAGATCCGAAGATGCGCACTAATGATTAGGCCTTCTCCTCAAAACTTGTCAAGACATTTCTAGATGATTCACTTGCAAAAATGAACTGAACAAACACTTAAGACATCAAAAATAAATACTAGGGTCCATTAAAGGTAGAACTATATTTCTAGTACTTTAAGCCAAGTAGTGTTCTTCGTTGAGTCTAGGGGCTTCCTCTTCCTCACCCTCATTTGCCTTCTTCAAATCCAAGCATCAAGGCTAGGGGCTTTTGATCCTTTTTTTGATCCTTTTTTTCCCTAGTCTATTCATTCCCAAAGAGTCGATGCTTGGAGCACACTTCCCAAAAACCCAAGTCGATTTCCAAAATGCCTAACTCATTCACAACCAAAATCTTGTATGTCTCCCCCTAATAAGAGACAACACACTCTAATCTCCTCTCTGAGTCATCTTCCAGTACATACTCCGTAAAAAAAAATTAAAAAAAATTGAGAAGAGACGCAAAAGAGATGGCCGCTAGATTGAAAACCCGAAAGGGCGGTCTAGGCAAAAATCAGAGTGCGTCACAAAAAAAAAAGGTATAAAGGGAGAACATTCTTCAAATCATCTTCTTCAAATTTCCTTAAATCAATCAAGCAGGAGAGCACTCTTCTTCAAGTCAAAACAGCCTCATAAGCCTGTTCACAAAGTCATCTACAATATACAAGATTTTTGGGGCTTGACTTAGAACACACATGAGATAAACTTGGGGGAATAGAACACATCTCTCATCACCTTCACCGGAGACTTTCAGACACGGAACTCTAAAGTTGTCAATAAAGTATGCCTAGCCTACTAAGAGCTTGCACACCAATGGTTGTCGGACCAATAGTTGTCTCCCTTGACACGACATGACTCAAGGAATGATCTAGACAATTGGTCTCCATGAGAAAACTTTGTCTCGTATGAGACAACCATAAAAAAAACTCCGTAGCACATCATCTCTACAGAAAAACCTGATTAGGTCCCAACTTGTCAAACACAGGTCCCCACACACATACACAAATCAACACATACAATTCATCACCAATAAACATCCCATCATGAATCCATGCTATTCACACTACTTACACCAAGGTTGACCGACCAGGTATGCACATAAATTTGTCACCTCCACATGAGTCCAACACAACTAAATCAAAGCTAAATTGCTTGCTAGAATATGTTCTACTTGTCGCATAACAGGTACACAAAAGCCAATCTGTGCTAAAAAAAAAATTCAACAGCGATCAAATGATCCCCACAGAATTCAGACACGTCAGCATCCTGTACTTTCAATGTAAGAGCATTGAGCGAGGATAATATTCAATACTTTCAAATCAGCTCCATGAACTGATTGATCGAGGATATCCGCCAACAACTTCAACAAAGACATACAACCAACGAAGTCCTACACTGGCACCAACAAAGTCCTACATTGGCAACCAACGAAGTCCTACATTGACAAACAATCAAGTCCTACACTGGCACCAGCGAAGTCCTACATTAGCAACCAATCAAGTCCTACACTGGCACCAATCAAGTCCTACACTGGCACTAACAAAGTCCTACACTGGGACCAACGAAGTCTTACACTGGCACCAATAAAGTCCTACACTGGCACCAACGAAGTCCTATATTGGCAACTAATGAAGTCCTACACTGGCACCAACGAAGTCCTACATTGGCAACCAATCAAGTCCTACACTGGCACCAATGAAGTCCTACATTGGCAACCAATCAAGTCCTACACTGGCACCAACGAAGTCCTATACTGGCACCAACGAAGTCCTATGTTGGAAACCAATCAAGTCCTACACTGGCACCAACGAAGTCCTACATTGGAAACCAATCAAGTCTTACACTAGCACCAACGAAGTCCTACATTGGCAACCAACCAAGTCCTACACTGGCACCAACAAAGTCCTACATTGGAAACCAATCAAGTCCTATACTGGCACCAACAAAGTCCTACATTGGCAACCAATCAAGTCCTACATTGGCAAAGCAATCAAGTCCTACATTGGCAACCAATTAAGTCCTACATTGGCAAAGCAATTAAGTCCTACATTAGAGATCAAGTAAGTCCTGACTGGGAACCGTCGACCACGACACTCCATCAACAACAAAGGGAATATTCAGAATTGGGTCAAGGACATTGATTCCTCAGTAAGGGTTACTCTCTAAACTCTAAACTTTACTTACTGCAGCATTGCTTTCAAAAACGTTTTTAAAAATACCTCAAACGACCATTTTTGCGTGTTTTTGGAGTCGAACTACGTTTGGCCTGATTCCTTTTCAGAGGATACGTAGGCAGCTTTCTAGCACGACCATACCCAAAGTTCTAAATGGTGTCTTTTCTATCGACGACGTTACTTCTTTCATAAGTATCGTCACCGAGGGGCTATGTAGACACCCCATTTTGAACTCACATTTATGATTACACTACTCTTGTGTCTCGCCTTTGTGTTTGGATGAAAAATCGTTAGTTTCGTCATGTTTTATTAAGTTTCTAACTGAATCCGTTAGTCAGGGGCTAAAATGAACAAATGAAACTGACAGAAGGACAAAACAGTATTTAAAACACTGGATGCCTCGTATAAGACATTTTGTCTGCGAGTCTGATTCACTTTCCTTCTCTGTCTCGATCTCTTTCTTGGCCATCACTCTCCTAATCTGGGGAATATCTAATAGGAGACTTCCTAGACGATTTCCCACTGATTTCCTTACATAATTAAACCTCTCCACTTCCAGACTTGGTCCCTAAGTAATCAAAACATATATTGGCTTTATTTATTTTAATTGTTTATTTACTATTTGATTGAAAACACCTAAGCAAGACCAATCCTAGATTGGGTGGATTGGGTGCTCCTTGACCTTCCCAATCCATAACTTAACCCCCGAACTTAAAGAATCTCACGGTCCGTGTTCCGTTCAACAACATGGTGGTGACTCTCAAATAAAAAAGGTAGAGCGAGGATCTTTCTTCTCGGGTGCAAACACTTGCATAGCCCCAAGATGAACCAGCTCTTGGCCTATTCAAATAAATCGCCTTTTTTTGTTGACGTGAGCAAGCCCAAAGATAAGATTATTGATACCAAGCTTCGAGAGATTTCTAAGCCCCAAATGTTATGTACTTGTCGTTTGCGAGCTTCAAGATGGTGGAATGTGAAGACCTTTTGATGTAACGCCCCCAAAAATGTCTTGGAATCGGCTTGGCATTGCACCGTTTGGTAGAAATCTAGATATTGATAAGCGCTTGAGTCACTTGAACTTCAAATATCTATCAAAAATCAGCAGGGACAATCTTGTCAAAGGGCTTCCCAAGGTTGCTGATCATCATGACAACAAATGCGCTGCGTGTCAACTTGGAAAACAATCAAAGCAGTCTTTCTCCAGCAAGATAAATCCCTCAACTTTTAGATGTTTGCAACTCCTGCACATTGATCTTTTTGGACCAGTTACCACTGCGAGCATTAGAGGAAACAAGTATACTTTAGTCATGGTGGATGATTACTCAAGATATGCGTGGGTGGAAATGATGATCTCTAAAAACAATTGTTATGAATTTTTCACCACTCTATTCAGACTTCTCCAAACCCAAAAAGAAGATGACATCGTTAGTGTTCGATCCGATAATGGAACAGAATTCAAGAACAACGGTGTTTCTCGATACTGTGACAATCATGGGATAGATCATAACTTCTCAATAGCTGGAGTTCCTCAACAAAATGGTGTTGTGGAAAGGAAAAATAGGATATTGATTGAAGTGGGGAAGACGATGATAGCTGAAGCAAAACTACCGAAGTACTTTTGGGAAGAAGCTATCAATACCGCATGCTTTACTCAAAATCGTTCCCTCATCAACAAATACCATAACTAGACTCCGTATGAACTTTGGCGTGGTATAACTCCCAACATTGCATTCTTCAAAATATTTGGTGGCAAATGCTATATCCTCTACAACAGAAACGAACATAGAGGTAAATTCGATGCCAAAGCCGATGAAGGTATTTTTGTTGGGTATGCTAAACATTCTAAAGCTTTTCGCGTTTTCAATAGATCTACATTAGTGATAGTTGAATCTGTACATGTTTTATTTGATGAACATTCTTTCCTTGAGCCACATTTGGCTCCAAATGTTGCTGATGATTCTGTTGAGTTTAATGAGACAGGTGCTCCCATTACAGTTGCGCCTACACATGATCAGAATGCATCAACTCAAGGAAATCTATCTACATCAGTTGCGCAAAGCCTTGTCAATAGCGCACCAAGTGAAGCGTCAGTTGCACCATACAATGCACCTGGTGTCACTCCCATTTTCAATTCTGAACCAGTTCAACCCCCTAACTTTGATGACTTTGATGCTGGTGAAGATGTACCAATTGAAGACCTTCAAGTTACTACAACTCAACCTAACATACCTCCGAAAATTCGTGAAGTTAGAGATCACCCAATCACTAATATCATTGGTGATCTACATGTTGGGGTTCGTACAAGGAGAGCTACAAACTTTGATGCTTACACTATATTTATCTCTCAAATTGAACCAAAGAAGGCTGAATGTAGATACCCCGGGGAACCACGGCTTATCTAGAGCGCGTGAATTACCTAGGATGTCTACTTGATTTTAAGAGTCGCCACCCACGTTTTAGAGGAACGCGAGAAAACCTAAGAAAATAGCCTTTTTTTATTGATTACGAAACCAAAGATTCTTGAGGTGAGGGGTTCGGGGGTTAGGTGACGGAGTGGGAAGTACTTAAACACCCACTCTGCCCCGCTTACGCGGGTATTGCTACTTTTGGTGTTCTACTACTAAAAAGAAAAGTCCTTCAATTATTAATGTAAGAAGTGCTAACAATTACAATGGAAAGAAAGAGGAAATTTACAAAGAAAAATAAAAGAGAATTGTTTTATTTATTTAATGGTAAAGATTACATGTCAAACTATTCTAACAATTATATTAAGAAAAGAATGGTAAATTAAAGTGGAGATTAGAATGTAGGGAGATAACCTTAACCAACTTTAATGTAGTAAAGTGGTCATTTGGTCATGTCCCAATTGATGGGGATTGCATACATTACTAAGACATGTAAAATAAGAGAAGAAGAATAAAGTACCTTAAGAAAAAGGACTTCAAACTTGGACTTGAAAATGGTGTTGTTGTAGGAAAATTGTTGTAGAACAATTTGTGTAGAGTCTTGTTGTTAAGAACTCTTGTTGGGAGAATTTGTGTATAGTGTAGTTTGTGAATCAAAGTTGAGGTCCAAGGTCCCTTTCTAAGGTAGAAGGAGGGGGTTTATATAGGTAAAAAAGAGAGGGAAAGGTTGGAGGGAAAATGGTAAATCCATGTGAGATGGAATTGACCAATAGAAAATAAGATAAATAAAATAATAAATGAAATAAATAAAAGAAAATCAAATAATAATAAAAAGAAATATTTTGTTTTTAAGAAATGGCTAGAATAATGGGATTGGAGGTTATAAAACTAGGGGGGATGAATGTGGAGGTAAAAAGAGGCTCTTTTGTGATCAAGAAGAGATGTTGTAAATAAGAACAGGGAGGGAAATAAGGTGCAATCCGTTACTGCCATAATGGGAGGCGCACGAGTCCCGCTTTAGGGGCGAGACGCGCGCGCAGCCCACAAACAATGTCGGAAGCGCCCGCGGGTGGAAAAGACAGAATGACAGAAATGACTCTAAAGTTAATTCTGTTATGCAGTTTAGTCCAAAACTAACGGAATCAGTTAGGAACTTAACCGAAGTAACAGAAATTAACAAAAATAAGTTAAATAAAAATACTATGTATGCAATCGGGGTGAGAGGTCCAAAGAGGGGTTTCTACAGAGCCCCTCGGCGACGTGGATTGCAAAGCAAAACGCGTCGACGAAAGAAAGACAACCGCCGAGGACATCGACAAGAGAAAACAAAGACTCGATAAAACATGAATTTGAAATTTGCGAAGGATAGAGGTGCGCTCCCTGTGTGAGCGGCTTTATTGATATAGAAAGGATATGGTGGGATCCGTTTTGCTGAAGCGGGATCCGTTTGCTGAAGCGGGATCCGTTTGCTGATGCGGGATCCGTTTGCTGAGGCGGGATCCGTTTGCTAAGGCGGGATCCGTTTGCTGATACGGGATCCGTTTGCTGATGCGGGATCCGTTTGCTATTGCGGGATCCGTTTGCTGAATGCAGGATCCGTTTGCTGATGCGGGATCCGTTTGCTGAATGCGGGATCCGTTTGCTGAAGCGGGATCCGTTTGCTGATGTGGGATCCATTTGCTAAGGCGGGATCCATTTGTTGATGCGGGATCCGTTTGCTAAGGCGGGATCCGAGGCTCCGTCTACCTATATGTGATTTTGTTGTGTTGCTTGATGGAAAGGTGGTGATTTTGCGGCTCACCATGGACCGAGTTGTTGTCATTGAACTGTAATTGTTTGACTCTGTGGGATGCAGGCGTAGTTGACGGCGGATCACTTTCTGCTGGGGATGAAGTGCCTTGAGTAGCGGATGCTGTTGACTTTGTGGTGGTACCTGTTAAGTGTATGCTTGGCAAGTATATGTGTTTGTGCAGGAAGATGCATGAAGTGTGGAATGAAGAGAGAAATTGTGCTCGTGGTGCAATGTGATTTGAAAGCAGTTTTGCATGAGAGAGATTTTTTGTAAGATGGAGAAAGTGATTTTGTGTGCGGTGTGATTTGTGTGAATACGTGTGTTTGAATTTGAGAATATTCATAGTAACATTAAAATTATGAGAGTCGCCACGCCGTTTTAATTAAAACCAAAACATTGAAAAAAAGCGTGTTTAATGGGTTCGGGGGTCAAATTACAACAAGAGAAGAATATTGAACGTTATCACTCCTATTGCCCGAATTGATCGGTCTTTCTATCATGATGAATGTGTTAGTAGTGTGTTAGTGTTTGAGACCGGATCCGAAGATTGCCTACGTTCCTCTCAATGTGAGAAGCTCAGGTCAGCGTAGTTCGAGAAGAATTTAGAATAGGTAGAAGAATCGGGATCATGCATAATGAGGGGGAATTACCTAAATTTTAGGGTTTAGAAGTAGTTCCTAGATCATCCTCGGGTTGATGAACCCTAGATCATCATCGGCTATGAAATAACATGTAATTATGAAGATCGCCACCCTAAATATAGCATAAATAAGGTTTTAATCTATGAACACGAAGAACATGCGAAGAACATATTATGAACATATGAATGAACATGCAAAGCACATGAAGAAACTATGAATAAACATGCAAGAACATGAATATTAAAGATCTACATTAAAAATGATGCAAGAACATGAAGAAAAAGTTAGAAAACTTACCTATGTTGGCAAGAAATAAACCTTGATCTTCTTGGAGGTTTGAATGCTAATTAGAGAGCAAAATAGTGTTTAAGAACTCCAAAATTCGTACTTAGAGCTCTCAAAATCGGACCCTAAACCAATAGCATGGAATGGTTTATATAGTAGGCTGATGGGAAGATCTGATGGTCCAGATCATCCGGCGCAAGGTTGGCCGCCCGGCCATTACTGAAGCCGGTGACAATAGTGGCCGCGTGGCCAAGGTCGACGCGTAGCAATGTTGGCCGCGTGGCCAATCCTGCTGGCTGACTTGATTCTTAAGCTAGGGTTTCTGCATGGTTTTAAGGAAACCATTTGTTACCTATTTTGATAGATTTTGTCATAAATGAGATATTTTGGGAATCCGGGACAAGTCTTTGCAAGGTTTCTAATTCCTATAAAGTCCTTGTATTTTTGGGAAAGTCCTAATAAACTCATTTTCAGGTCGGGTACTAACAGTAGCCCCTCGGCGACGCTTCTTGCAAGGCAATGTGGGGTCGACGATAAAAGAAGGATCCGTCTGAAACATGAGTTTCAAAACAGAGGAAAGGTAAGGGAACGGCTGAACCTTGGCAGGCGACCTACGTATCCGCGGGGGAATCAAGCCAAACGTAGTTCAAAGCTGATGGGGAAATTGAGAATGACTGTCCTCTGATGGGGAAAATGCACCTGCTGGGGATGAGAGGCGACCGCGCCGGTCGGGTGGCTAAACCTTTTCAGGTTTCCTACGTATCCTCCGAGGAATCAAGCCGGTCGTAGTTCAGAGACATTGGGAAAGACGAGACATCGAACTTCTACTGTGGATAATAAACCTACGGATACTATCTTGTATGAAGAACGAACATTCGTAAGCAATGAAGTTATTTGAGAAAATTAAAGACTACGTTGTCTAAATAATCCCAAGATGGAATGGTAAACGCAATCAGGATCGCCGGGGTTCCTGCCGATCGCGCTAAAGTAATAGATGATGGATCTCTCACGAACAGAAACGCCGAGGCTTCTGCCAATTACGATCGATCAAGGATACGTATGTCATAGAGGCTCCAAAGTCTCTACAATCATACGAATCCTAATAATAGGTGCGGGATCTCTCGCAAACAGAAACACCGAGGCTCCTGCCAATCACGAGCGATCAAGGATACGTATGTCATAGAGGCGCCGAAGTCTCTACAATCATACGAATCCTAATAATAGGTACTGGATCTCTCGCAAACAGAAACGCCGAGGCTTCTGCCAATCACGATTGATCAAGGATACGTATGTCATAGAGGCGCCGAAGTCTCTACAATTATACGAACCCTAATAATAGGTACTGGATCTCTCGCAAACAGAAACGCCGAGGCTTCTGCCAATCGTGATCGATCTAGGATGCATATGTCATAGAGGCGCCGAAGTCTCTACAACCATACGAATCCTAAGCAAATATTAGGAAATGCTAAAATAATAGATGCTGAATCTCTCGCAAACAGAAACGCCGAGGCTTCTGCCAATCACGATCGATCTAGGATGCGTATGTCATAGAGGCGCCAAAGTCTCTACAACTATACGAATCCTAAGCAAATATTAGGAAATGCTAAAATAATAGATGCTGGATCTCTCGCGAACAGAAACGCCGAGGCTTCTGCAAATCACGATCGATCTAGGATGCGTATGTCATAGAGGCGCCAAAGTCTCTACAACCATACGAATCCTAAGCAAATATTAGGAAATGCTAAAATAATAGATGCTGGATCTCTCGCAAACAGAAACGCCGAGGCTTCTGCCAATCACGATCGATCTAGGATGCGTATGTCATAGAGGCGCCAAAGTCTCTACAACTATTCGAATCCTAAGCAAATATTAGGAAATGCTAAAATAATAGATGCTGGATCTCTCGCGAACAGAAACGCCGAGGCTTCTGCCAATTGCGATCGATCTAGCATGCGTATGTCATAGAGGCGCCAAAGTCTCTAGAACCATACGAATCCTAAGCAAATATTAGGAAATGCTAAAATAATAGATGCTGGATCTCTCGCAAACAGAAACGCCGAGGCTTCTGCCCATTGCGATCGATCTAGGATGCGTATGTCATAGAGGCGCCGAAGTCTCTACAACCATACGAATCCTAAGCAAATATTAGGAAGTGCTAAAATAATAGATGCTGGATCTCTCGCAAACAGAAACGCCGAGGCTTTTGCCCATCGCGATCTATCTAGGATGCGTATGTCATAGAGGCGCCGAAGTCTCTACAACCATACGAATCCTAAGCAAATATTAGGAAGTGCTAAAATAATAGATGCTGGGTCTCTCGCAAACAGAAATGCCGAGGCTTCTGCCCATTGCGATCGATCTAGGATGCGTATGTCATAGAGGCGCCGAAGTCTCTACAACCATACGAATCCTAAGCAAATATTAGGAAGTGCTAAAATAATAGATGCTGGATCTCTCGCAAACAGAAACGCCGAGGCTTCTGCCCATTGCGATCGATCTAGGATGCGTATGTCATAGAGGCGCCGAAGTCTCTACAACCATACGAATCCTAAGCAAATATTAGGAAGTGCTAAAATAATAGATGCTGGATCTCTCGCAAACAGAAACGCCGAGGCTTCTGCCCATCGCGATCGATCTAGGATACGTATGTCATAGAGGCGCCGAAGTCTCTACAACCATACGAATCTTAAGCAAATATTAGGAAGTGCTAAAATAATAGATGCTGGATCTCTCACAAACAGAAACGCCGAGGCTTCTGCCCATTGCGATCGATCTAGGATGCGTATGTCATAGAGGCGCCGAAGTTTCTACAACCATACGAATCCTAAGCAAATATTAGGAAGTGCTAAAATAATAGATGCTGGATCTCTCGTAAACAGAAACGCCAAGACTTCTGCCCATTGCGATCGATCTAGGATGCGTATGTCATTGAGGCGCCGAAGTCTCTACAACCATACGAATCCTAAGCAAATATTAGGAAGTGCTAAAATAATAGATGCTGGATCTCTCGCAAACAGAAACACCGAGGCTTCTGCCCATCGCGATCGATCTAGGATGCGTATGTCATAGAGGCGCCGAAGTCTCTACAACCATACGAATCCTAAGCAAATATTAGGAAGTGCTAAAATAATAGATGCTGGATCTCTCGCAAACAGAAACGCCGAGGCTTCTGCCCATTGCGATCGATCTAGGATGCATATGTCATAGAGGCGCCGAAGTCTTTACAACCATACGAATCCTAAACAAACATTTGGTGAAGAATTGAAATTTTAAGGGGCTTTCTGTTCCCAAAGGTATCAAATATCAGTCAAAACAGCCCTAAGGGCACCTAAAATGAATCAAAGGGGAATGTACTAGGGGTAAAACTGAAATTTGGCATGTGGAGGCAAAGATGATGGATTGTTATGAAGTCGCAAACGGGATGAACTCTCGGGGAGTCACAAAGGTGATAGACTCTCGGGGAATCACAGAAGTGATGGACTCTTGGGGAGTCGCAAAGGTGATGGACTCTCGGGGAGTCGCCAAGGTAGAGGACTCTTTGGTGAGCAAAGGACGACCACGGAAAGCGTAATGTTTGGGATCCGCTTACCCTAAATTAGGAGGAATACATAATATGAGGCTACGAACCATTAATATGAAGGTATTAAGTAAGGGACATTTTGCTTGGTTGCTTAGGGTAGGACCTAAGGCTTCTAAGGAAAGGGGATGGGTAGCCTCTTAGATAAGGATGCGAAAGATGTTATGGTTGTTTAGACTTGAGATTGTGTCTTGGATACAATGTGGGTTTCCTAGGCTTACGGGCTAGGGTTTGGAGAGAATGCGACTGCCTAGGCTCGAGGCTAGGGTTCGGAGAGAATATGGAAAGGCTATTGTACCCTAGGCATAAGACTAGCGGGGGATTGAGATTATAAATTTCCTAGGTTTCGAGACTAGGGTTTCGAGAATTTGGAAAGGATGTTGCACACAGGGCTTTAGAAATTCCCTAGAACTTGGGCTAGGGTAAAAGGGGATGGTGCTTCCTAGGCTTGAGACTAGGGTTTGGAGAGAATGCAGATTCCTAGGTTTGGGGTTAGGGTTTGGAGAGGTTGAGGTTTGGGAACTTCCTAGATGTTAGGGTTTCGAACAAGGGTTTGGAAACTGGTGTTTAAGGACCATGACTCTTCTAGGTTTGGGACTAGGGTTTAGAAATATCCTAGGCTTCGCGGCTAGGGCTTGGAGTTGTGGTAGGTTCAGAGGTTGCAAAGGCGTTGGCTTTAGACCCAAGGCTGGGAGTTGAAAGGGTTGTGACTTCCTAGGCTTGAGACCATGGACCGTTGGGAAGAGGGATTGCTTTTGTGGAAGGTCCACTAAGCTTGATGTTAGGGTTCACCATTTTCCGGGATTGGTGACTATGGCTTGGAAAGGTTCATGGTAACCTAGGCTTTAGGCTAGATTTTAAGGCTAAGGACTGTAAACTTCCTATATTTTGAGACTAAGGTGAAGGAGTTTCCTAGGTCTAGGACTGGGGTTTGAAGGGAATGTTGAATCCTAGGCTTGATGATAGAGTTTAAAGAGGATAATTTCTACCTAGGCTTGAGGCTAGGGTTTTAGAAAGAATGCGACTACCTAGACTTGAGGCTAGGGTTTAGAGCGAATGCGGCTTCCTAGGCCTGAGGCTAGGGTTGATTAAGTTTTGGACAGGGCATTGTATCCTAGGTTTTTGGGTTAGGGTTCAATAAGACGGGGGATTAAGATTGTAAATTTCTTAGGTCTAGGACTAGGGTTTGAAGGGAATGTTGAATCCTAGGCTCGATGATAGAGTTTAGTGAGGATATAGTCTCCTAGGCCCTGCGGCTAGGGTTTAGAAAGAGTGCGACTACCTAGGCTTGAGGCTATGGTTTGGAGCGAATGCGAGTACCTAGGCCCTGCGGCTAGGGTTTAGAGCGGATGCGACTACCTAGGCTCGAGGCTAGGGTTTAGAGCGAATGCGAGTACTTAGGCCCTGCGGCTAGGGTTTAGAGCGGATGCGACTACCTAGGCTTGAGGCTAGGGTTTAGAGCGAATGCGACTACCTAGGCTCGAGGCTAGGGTTTAGAGCGAATGCGGCTTCCTAGGCTTGAGGCTAGGGTTGATTGAGTTTTGGACAGGGCATTATATCCTAGGTTTTGGACTAGGGTTCAATAAAACGGAGAATTGAGATTATAAATTTCCTAGGTTTCCGAGACTAGGGTTTCGGGAATTTGGAAATGATGTTGCATACGGGGCTTTGGAAATTCCCTAGAATTTGGGCGAGGGTTAAAGGGAATGTTGTGGTTTCCTAGGCTTAAGGCTAGGGTTTAGAGAGGATATGTGACTACCTAGGATCAAGGCTAGGGTTTAGGAAGGGTGTAGCTACCTAGGATCAAGGCTAGGGTTTAAGAAGGATGTAACTTCCTAGGCTTTAGGCTAGGGTTTGAAAGGATGTAATTACCTAGGCTTGAGGCTAGGGTTCAGAGAGAATGATATGACTACCTAGGCTCGAGGCTAGGGTTTAGAGAATGTGTTTACCTAGGTTTAAGGCTAGGGTTTGGAGACCGAAAGCATTTGAAGGTTTGTCTTGGTTTAGACCGAGCAAGTTTGAGGTTTAAGAGTGTTGCGGTTTGGGGCAAATGAGCTTGATACCTCGTGGCTGGATAGGCTCGATAGATTAGACTTAGGCTAGAGTGCTAGGGTTTAGCTAGGGTAAGACTCAGACATGTGTTTAGGAGACCGGGGCCTAATGGAATGGTAGGCGTGAGATCTAGGAGATCGAAGGCTAGGCAGGGTAGCGTTGGGACATAAGGCTTTCAAGCGGGTAAGTCCTTTGTCCTAGAGAAAGCGCGTTATGGGTTAGGACCAAGCAGGCTTGAGGTCGGCCAAGGAGCAACGGATTGGGATTGGATGATCCTAGTACCTAATACGCATGTCGGGCTTGGATCCTAGAGCGTTTGAAAGTTTAGGCTAGGTGCGAACCATAAGTGCGGGAAATGGTTTTGGATATATGACCATGTTGGCGCTTTAGGTAAATGGATCGAGTGTCCAAGACTTTGCTTTGAGTACAATAGTGTGCCTAACAGGATTGGGTATGCTTAGGACTTAATTTTGCCTTAGAGGTCATGCGTGTGACTAAGCTCGTTTGGCAATTTCGAAGGTAGGTTAGGGATGGGACCAAAGGTGTTTAAGGACATGGGTTTTAACCTGATGGGTATTGAGATCCCTATGGTATGGCGTGGTGCGCAGGAGATCCTATGTACTTGAGCAAGGTTTGAGATTTGGACTCGTTGGGGAGCGATGTTTGAGATCCATGGAGTTCAAGGGTGGACCTTGTAGGTGGCGAGGTTTGGACTCGGATTGGATTAAGTAGGTTAGAGTCCTTAAGGGGTTGAAGGTCAGACTAGGAAGTCTTTTGAGGCTAATGGGTGACACTAGGTTGGTACTTGGTAGGTTTAAGAGTGGTAGGGTCATGGCTTGGACATGACGGGAGTCGGGAGACGTAGATGTTGTCGCTTTTAGTTGGACCAAGTAGGCTTGGGAATTACAGAGTCCAAAGGGTGGAGATGTAAGGTGAGAGACCTAAAGGGTATAAAGTCTTGTGACCTAAAGGTTTAGGGGTTGAGGCCTATGGTATGGATCAGATATTCTAGAGACCTAAAAGGTAGGTGTTTGGTAGACTCAAATGGTCTTGGGCCCTCAGGGCTCGCTCCACAGGTTAGACTAAGGGTGGACCTTAGAAGTTGGACCGAGGAGGATAAGTGAGCTATGGCTTAGACAGGGTAAGGACGAGTATGTGTTGGTAGGTTTGAGATCTAGGAGATCGGGTAGGCTCGGGACCGGTAGGTTCGGGACCTAATGGGTCACCCTAAGGATTTGGCTTTGGTTAACTGGTTTAAGGTCTGAAGTTTTGGGTAGAACTGGTTTGAGGCCGAAGGGGTCATGCTACGAACTTGCGGAAGGTCAAGCTAAGAGGTTATGATGTAACGTAGGTAAGACTCACCGGGTAGGTTTGGGACCTAGGTAAGACCGATCGGGTAGGCTCGGGACCTAGAGAGTTTATGGTGTAACTTAGGCAAGACTGACCGGGTAGGCTTGGGACTTAAGGTTTTGAACCAGGTAGCTTGGGACCTAAGGGTATCCTATTGTGTAGGAAATAGGGTGAAGAACCGAGTCAACTCAAGAATCACGGAGATGGGTCTCAGATGGATCGAGGATGTTTTTACCATTTTATGGAGACCGAGCGTGCGGGTTTATAAACAAAGTGTCGGGGAGGAGAAAACTTTATGAAAGTGTTATGATCTTATACAGATGCCTTATAATTAATTATGAATCTAATCAATCCAAATAGGTCGTCGCGTGCCGAGTTTGACGATGAGGGGTGCCCTTCTTCTAAGTGTATCCTTGTTGACGCCTCGGTATTCTCTGGGAAACCACATAGTCGACCCTTTCTGTTGGGGAAGCCCCAGTTCGATAAGGGTGTAGAGCGGGGTATCCTACCTCCTTTAAGACGCACCCTTTTTTCTGCCTAGACCGCCCTTTCGGGTTTTCAATCTAGCGGGCATCTCTTTTGCGTCATCTCCTTTTTTTTTTTTTTTTTTTTTTTGAAAATCATTCAGTCGACTCAAAAAAGGAAAAATGATTGTTTAAACATGCGGGGGAATTTTGGTGATAGTGAGAGGGAGAGAGAGATAGTACTCGCATTTTGACTCTTTGGACAATGTGTATATAAAAGGAAGGAAGCCCCTGCTTGACAGAAAGTAAGTGTTTAGCTCTTTCCTAGATTGTAGAACAGAAGACTTATCGAGACATTTAAAAATTGTTTTATTCAAGATTCTCATTTGATTGCTCGAGAATGGACCTCATTGATTAGTTAATGAGTTATGGTTAATTGGTAAACAAGTAGCCTCAAATTAATAAATGTTTTGATAAATTGTGAGTGAAGAAGTCAGGAGTAGAAATATGGGGGAAGAGAGAAGAGAAAGAAAATTGGCTCGAGGTGGGTTGTGTATATTTTGGACCGGACCCTAAGGTTGCCTACGTTCTCCTCAAGGTGAGAAGCTCAGGTCCGCGTAGTTCGGGATGACCCGCTTGACGATGGTGTCGGGTTTCAGTGGGTATGTGTGGGAGGAAAGAAAAGAAAGAAAGTTGGCCCAAGGTAGGTTATGTTTGGCTTTGAGTGGTTGCCCGGTTGACGATGAAGTTGGGTTTTGAGTTTAGGGGTGTGAGGTTCGTTTGAGGTGAGTTGTTCTTTGTAGCTCATTGAGGTGGATTACTCCTTTGTAGTTGTTGCAGTGGATTGCTCCATCGTAGTTGTCATGGGTTGCTGCCGTTTATCTACTTTGTAAGGAAAGAAAGGAAAATAGAACATTTGAGGTGAAAAGAAAATGGGACTTTTACTTTTCCATGGTGATAGCCCCTTCTATTTTTCTTTTTCTTTTTTATTTTATCTATTTGTGCACACCCTTTTTTTGCCTAGGCCGCCCTTTCGGGTTTTCAACCTAGCGGGCTTCTTTTTGTGCAATGCTCTAACTTTTGCCTAGGTCGCCCTTTTGGGTTTCAACCTAGCGAGCCATATTTTTTTTTTTTTAATATTTGTACATGAAACATTGGACAAGACAAGCCCCTAGTTTGCTTTCGCCTCTCTCGATTGTGAGGTAGCTTCCTTATAGTTCAAGCGGCCTTTTGCTGGCGGCGGGCATCCTAGCCCCTTGATTTTCATCGGTAGAGCTCCATTGGATTATCACGTGCACCAATGAATGACTTCGTGCACTTGTATTATATTTGCGATGGAATACGGACAGCCCCAGTGTAACGGCATGTAGTACTCATGATGGGAACAAACCAACCCTTTAAATTGTGGCAGCATGGATGTCTATTTGATGATGAGCAACCGCAGTCCATTTCTTTGCATGACCGTGTGGAAAAGGGGTTTAATGGTGAGACGGGAGGTGTATGGGAGAAGGTGTATGGAGAGAGTGTTCGTGAAGAATGTACACGGGGTGAGTGTATAGCGGGTATTATATGGATAGGTATATGGAGGGTGTACACAGGGGGAAGTGTATATAGAGAGTGTATGGGGGTAGAATGTAGAGAGAAGAGAAAGTGATTCGTTCATCCCAATTGATCGAAGCATTTGTTATTTTAAGATTAATTAGCAATCAAGCGAAAATGGTGAATAAGACAATTTTCATGGAATTGATTTATGCAAGATTATGTCTCAAGTCTAGAGAGAAAAGAAATAAAGACTCTTTTATTATTTGAAAGAAAAACGACTAATCCGGGGTGGACTTTTACTTAAAGAAACAAAAATCGTCCAAGGTGGACTTTTGACTAAGGACACTCTAGAACCTACGAAGACTGAATGACCCTTTTCTTTTCTTTTATTTAAAGGAGGTAGCCCCAATTTCCTCTTTTGCCCATGCCCATGTATTCCGTTGGCGGGTGATGACTCCGCTGTTAATGAGGCTTTGAATCTTTCTCCTCAATTGGAAGCAATCTTCGGTGTCATGTCCAATGTACTGGTGGTATTGGCAGTGTTTGGAGGGATCCAAGCCTTGCTTCACCCTACTTGGTTCATCGTCGAATTCGCGCTCGTCCTTCCTTTCACGAACTGTCTTTGAGGGTAATTTAGGTACCGGCACCCCTTGTTGATGAGTAGTTATAGGGGGCATCCCGACGGGGATAGTCTGTGGCGGCCCGTACATTTGAGGAGCGTACGGGTGTTGACATTGAGCAAGAGGGAGAATTCGACTGAGGTAATCATAAACGCTACGAATGTCAGACAAATGGCGCCTCTCGATATCTCTTAGGGTCTTATGCATCTCCTTCTGAAAGTGTGTTGCTTGCTCGTTGAGAATGGCCTTAAAGTGGATTGCTTGTTCATCGAGGATGGCTTCGAAGTGGGATGCTTGCTTACTGAGAGTAGTACCGGTGTAGAGGATTGTCTCGGGATCTTGGGTAGCAGCTTCAGTTGCAACTTCGATGTTCCTTGCAGCCGACATGATGCAGAACTCTAGTCATGAAAGAGTTAAGCCTCTTAGTTGAATTAAATTAGATTCGTATTTAATGATAAGGCATCGTTATAAAAATCATTTTTTGGAAAAGAGTCGGTCTCCACATTTTTGAAATGCATTTTGGTAAAAAATTGAAAGTTTGACCGGGCCGAAGTTGCCTACGTTCCCCTTATCATGAGGGAGAGGTCCCACACAATAAGAGGCTCAGGTCGCCGTAGTTCGAATCAAGTTAGACTTTTAAAAAGGGGTGAGAGATGACCATAGGGGTCAAAAAGAGGGAGATGACTCGCTCCTTGGTCAAGCATGGGTGAGGAAGACCTATAGGAGTTGGTTTTGATTGAGTAGGGTATGGTTTGACCTAAATTTGACCTAAGGTTTGACCTAAGGTTTGAGACAAGAAGTGGTTCAAGCTAGGATGCGGCGATAATGGTGGGTTGACCTAGATGGGTAAAGGATAGGTCGACCTAAATGAGAAGGGTTGGATTGACCTATATGGTGAATGAATCAAGATAGCGGGTTATAGCGGTTTGCCTATGGGATGATCTAAGCGGGATGGACACGGTTTGACCTGGGCGGGTCTAAGTTTGACCTATTCGGGTTGGTGGATTAAGGAAGGTTGGAGATTGACCTAGATGGATCCAAGATAGGTAAGTCGATCTAAGCGGGTCACGGGGTGACCTTGGCGGGTCAAAGGTGAAGGGGTAGTTTTAACCTAAGACGGGCAGGTTGACCTAAATGGGTCAAGGATGGTGTGTGTACCTAAACGGGTTGACCTAGGTTGGTCTGGACGACGGTGGGTCAAGATGACGGTTTGACCTAAGCGGGAGGTCAAAGGTAATTGGGTTCATCTATGGAATCAAAGATTGACCTAAGAGGTCAAAAGCGGATAAGGTTGACCTAGGGGTCACAGGTTGACCTAAGAGGTCAAAGGTGATTAGGTTGACTAAGGGAGTCAAAGGTTGACCTAAGAGGTCAACGGGTGATAATGTTGACCGAGGTGGTCAAAGGTTGACCTAGGAGGTCAAAGGTTGACCTAAGAGGTCAAAGATGATTAAGTTGACCTAGGGGGTCAAAGGTTGACCTAAGAGATCGAGGGGTGATAAAGTTGACCTAAGGGGTCCAAGGTTTGACCTATGGGGTCAAAGGCAGATGAGAATGACCTATGGGGTCAAAGGTTGACCTACGAGGTCAAAGGTGGATGAGGTTGACCTAAGGGGTCAAAGGTTGACCTAAGAGGTCGAGGGGTGACCTAAGAGGTCAAAGGTGGGTAAGGTTGACCTAGGGGGTCAAAGGTTGACTTAAACGGATAAGATTGACCTAGGGGGTCAAAGGTTTGGCCTAAGAGGTCAAAGGGTAGATAAGGTTGACCTTGGAGGTCAAAGGTTGGGAAGGTTGACCTAGGTGGTCAAAGGTTGACCTAGGAGGTCAAAGGTAGGTAAGGTTGACCTAGGAGGTAAAGGGTTGACCTAAGAGGTCGGAGGCGGATAAAGTTGACCTAGGCGGTCAAGGGTTGACCTACGAGGTCGAGGGGTGACCTAAGAGGTCAAAGGCGGATGAGGTTGACCTAGGCGGTCAAGGGTAGACCTAAGAGGTCAAAGGTGGATGAGGTTGACCTAGGCGGTCAAGGGTTAACCTAAAAGGTCAAAAGCGGATGAGGTTGACCTAGGCAGTCAAGGGTTGACCTAAGAGGTCAAAGGTGGATGAGGTTGACCTAAGGGGTCAAAGGCGGATGAGAATGACCTATGGGGTCAAGGGTTGAGAAGGTTAACCTAGGCGGTCAAAGGTTGACCTAGGAGGTCAAAGGTTTACCTAAGGTTGACCTAGGCGGTCAAAGGTTGATAAGGTTGACCTAGGGGGTCAAAGGTTGAGAAGGTTGACCTAGGCGGTCAAAGGTTGAGAAGGTTGACCTAGGCGGTCGAAGGTGAAGGGTAGACCCAAATGGATCGCAATGATGGCCTAACGGATGAGCGATGGACCTTAGAGGTCGCCTAGATGCAATGCACATTTTATTTTGCGAAAATTTTTTGCATTTTTTTTTACATCCTAAATGGGTGGTCCGAGGAGTGTCCTAATCTCTATGTGTGGGTTGACACGGGTTAGGTAAAAGGTTCCCACCGCTCGCGGAACGTACACGGTGAGTGGAGTAGACGAGTGACTCGAAGAGAGGGCGGCAGTAGCGCACAAATTCCTGCACATCGAATACTCCGGGTAATGGGGACCTGTGCAGTGCTGACACGGACTACTGGTAGTGTGTGGTAAAAACTAATTCTTTTTTTAGGGAGAAAAGAGAGAAGTTTTTAATGTTAGGATGATGCCAATGCAATGCATGAGAAGGAAAATAATGTACAAGGGAGCATAGCAGAGTTTTGTTTAACCCTAATACTAAGGCGAGAATAACAAAGGTACATGGTACAAGGTACAAGGTACGAGTATTAACATGGCGGAGTGCGCGGGTGCATGTGTAAACATGGCTTAACTGTAGGGGGCATGTGAAAACATGGCAAGTGTGCATGTGTAAACATGGCAGGTGTGTGCATGTGTAAACATGGCGGGTGTGTGCATGTGTAAACATGGCGGGTGTGTGCATGTGTAAACATGGCGGGTGTGTGCATGTGTAAACATGGCAGGTATGTGCATGTGTAAACATGGCAGGTGTGTGCATGCGTAAACATGGCAGGTGTGTGCATGGGTAAACATGGCAGGTGTGTGCATGTGTAAACATGGCAGGTGTGTGCATGTGTAAACATGGCAAGTGTGTGTGAGGTGCACGTGTAAACATGGCAAGAGTGTGCATGTGTAAACATGGCAAGTGTGTGCATGTGTAAACATGGCAAGCATCATGATGTAAACGAAAGTTAGACCCACTAAGTTTGAAAAAGTTTCAAAGCAGTCCCCAGCAGAGTCACCACTGTGAATACGTGTGTTTGAATTTGAGAATATTCATAGTAACATTAAAATTATGAGAGTCGCCACGCCGTTTTAATTAAAGCCAAAACATTGAAAAAAAAGCGTGTTTAATGGGTTCGGGGGTAAAATTACAACAAGAGAAGAATATTGAACGTTATCACTCCTATTGCCCGAATTGATCGGTCTTTCTATCATGATGAATGTGTTAGTAGTGAGTTAGTGTTTGAGACCGGATCCGAAGATTGCCTACGTTCCTCTCAATGTGAGAAACTCAGGTCAGCGTAGTTCGAGAAGAATTTAGAATAGGCAGAAGAATCAGGATCATGCATAATGAGAGGGAATTACCTAAAGTTTAGGGTTTAGAAGTAGTTCTTAGATCATCCTCGGGTTGATGAACCCTAGATCATCATCGGCTATGAAATAACATGTAATTATGAAGATCGCCACCCTAAATATAGCATAAATAAGGTTTTAATCTATGAACACGAAGAACATGCGAAGAACATATTATGAACATATGAATGAACATGCAAAGCACATGAAGAAACTATGAATAAACATGCAAGAACATGAATATTAAAGATCTACATTAAAAATGATGCAAGAACATGAAGAAAAAGTTAGAAAACTTACTTATGTTGGCAAGAAATAAACCTTGATCTTCTTGGAGGTTTGAATGCTAATTAGAGAGCAAAATAGTGTTTAAGAACTCCAAAATTCGTACTTAGAGCTCTCAAAATCGGACCCTAAACCAATAGCATGGAATGGTTTATATAGTAGGCTGATGGGAAGATCTGATGGTCCAGATCATCCGGCGCAAGGTTAGCCGCCCGGCCATTACTGAAGCCGGTGACAATAGTGGCCGCGTGGCCAAGGTCGACGCGTAGCAATGTTGGCCGCGTGGCCAATCCTGCTGGCTGACTTGATTCTTAAGCTAGGGTTTCTGCATGGTTTTAAGGAAACCATTTGTTACCTATTTTGATAGATTTTGTCATAAATGAGATATTTTGGGAATCCGAGACAAGTCTTTGCAAGTTTTCTAATTCCTATAAAGTCCTTGTATTTTTGGGAAAGTCCTAATAAACTCATTTTCAGGTCGGGTACTAACAGATTTGAGGAGAGCCTCGGATGTATTCATACCTTCACTTACCATTGTCGCTTGATTGGAGATGGATTGCTGAAGGATGTTGATGCTTTTGATGAAGAGTATCCATGCTTTGGATGGAGAATGATGATGTTGGTGATGATGAATTGATCTTGCCTTTGATGGAGTGTCGGCGAGATGGTATTCTGGATGATGGGTTGGTCATGCCAAAAGGCTGCCTACGTATCCCTTGAAAGGAATCAGACCAGCGTAGTTCAAGGATGATGGAGAACGCTGGAGGAGAAGCTAGGAGAAAAGCAAAGTAAAGCACATAATTTTGCACATAGAAGGAGAAAAAGAAAAAGATTTTTTTTTTATTTAGATTAGAAGGGAAAGAATATGCACACATGTGACAAAAAGTTTTTTTTTTTCTAGTTCGTGGGTGAACCATTTTAACCATTGTGTGTTTGTAAAGCCAACCCAAGATCAAGTCGTGTTCAATCGAAGTCCGGATTGCCTTGTTGAATTCTGTCGTTGTTGCCGTGGTGTCCAACGAAATTGATGTCTAGTCCCAAGAGATCTGTCGTTTATGGGGCTTCAAAAGGACTATTGATGCCGAGATGCCAAGTGGTTGCTGATTGTAAAGCCCCTCGAATGCTGAACTTTAAGTGGCTTATGAAGCCCCAAGATGAATCAACTCTTAGCTCATTCAAATAAACTGTATTTTGTTGTCGACGTGGGCAAGCCCCAAGAGAAGATACTTGATACCAAGCTTTGAGATATTGCTAAGCCCCAAATGTCATGGTCTTATTAAGTTTGTAGATGGCGGGATGTGGAGACCTTTCAGTGTGAAGCCTCAATTTTTCTTGGAATCGGCTTAGCATTATATTGGGAGCGGATGGCGCTATTGGGAAGAACTCTAGAAGGCGATCTCCTTCTTTCTCTTGCTTGGAGATGGATGGCCCTTTTTGTGGTTGATACCCAAATGGCGGAAGGTCCATGTTGAAAATGTAGTACGGTCTTCGGGAGACGTCTCGTGGGAGATGGTGATGTTGTTGCAGATGATAAGGTCTTGGTGTGATAAAGTCTCGAACGGTATATTTACTCGAGTCTTCTTGAGTTGAACCGACGGCGGATCTTCGGATGCATCCTGTGCTTTTGATCTTGGAGAAGGGGGTGCTGTATTGCAGAAACATTGGGATTGGACGTAACTCTGCTTATAGAGTTAACATATTGGCATTGCCTGCTATAACTCAGCCAGGTGAGTCTAGCATATTGAATCTTTTTCCTTTTCTCTAAGACTTCCTTCAGAATCTCGCTGTGAGTTCTAACAAGAATCATCAAATTCATTCATATCATCGGAGCCTTCATTTAAAACCAAGAGGCCTTTTGACTGGAAGTGTTGAGGGACCATTGAAGTTTGATCCCTTTCATGGAGCCATAAGACTACTCCCAAATTGCATTGCTCGGGTACCACTGCCCAAAAGCTTGTTAATTACGAAGCCCCAATATTGCCCTTTGCTTGTATTACTGTAAAGCTGTGGCCCAAAAGATTTGTAGATTGCGAAGCCCCTTGAGACCTTTCGGTATAAAGCTTCAAATGTTGCTGGGGACATTGAAGTGAATTGCTTCTTGCCGAGGGAGCCTTTAAGCCTTAACCTTAGACCTTAGAGTGCCATCATTGATTGCGAGAAAGGTCCATTATTTATTGGGGGAACGAGTACGGGAACACATGACAAGAGGGCTTTTTGACATCCCTTTTGAGAGACTTTGAGGATAGTCTAAGACATCTTTCTCGAGCATAGCTCCTAGGGCTTATTGATTGTTAAATGAAGCAAAAGAAGCCCTTGTTCTTGAGTCACATAGCCCCTAGGGCGTCACCATTTGTTGAGCAAAGCAAGAGTGACTCATCCTCGTGCGAGGGAACAAACATGAGAAGACATGGCAAGAGATACTCCATTTCTTGGGAGACTTTCGGCGTACTTTAGAAGCACATACTTGAAGAAGCTTTGAAAACTGAGACACATGTTGTTGCTATTTGCTACCTAAGCCAATTGACTAGCTAGGGATTATTTGTGCAACCTCGTGCCCTTTTATGATGGGCTCGTTCTCGGATGGGTCTTGGTTACCACGGGCCAAAAAATGCATACTGCTGGAGAATGATGCCAATAACCCAAGACAACCTTTGATGGTGCCATATATTGTCGAGCCTTTTGCAATCCCAAAGTTGACTTGGTGGGGAATTGACTTGCTGAGGAGACCCAATGTTGAGCTTGTGCAGTTGTCTTCCTTAGAGGCCGGAGATCTCTATTTCTCTTTCCCTTCTCTCTCTCACTCTCTCATTTTTTTTATGACGCACCCTGTTTTTTGCCTAGACCGGCCTTTCGGGTTTTCGATCTAGCGGGCATCTCTTTTGCGTCTTCCCTTTTTTTTGACTCGATTAATGAGGAAGTGTGCATTGACTCTGGCTGAGGAGATAAGACATGTGATTTTGCGGTGAAGACCTCTTGTCACTAAAGATGAGTGACATTGACTCGACTAGGGAAGTGTCCCTGGTATTGACTTCATGTATGTATATTTTTTTGAATGACTCACGAAGGCAAGTAAGTCATTAAGAGAGAAGAGAACGAAAGCCCCAATTTGATTGCAAGAAATTGGGAGTATGCAGAAAGAATAGAAGCCCTAGACTCGACAAGGAACGGAAAGTGATTCCAAATCTAGGAAAGTTGTTCAATATTGAGGTGATTAATTCATTGGCAAATGAATCGTACAAAGATGTCATGACAAGTTCGAGAGGAAGGCCGATCACCATAACGCGCTAGGGCTAAACATATCTTCTTTCTTGCATGAGACCGAACCCGAAGGTTGCCTACGTTCCTCCAGTGAAGAGGCTCAGGTCACTGTAGTTCTTGTGGATGCTCCATTCGCAGTGATGAATTGTTGCTTCGTCGTGATTGTTGTCGATGTTGCTTCGTCCTTCGTTTGGTGGAATGATATTGTTGTTGTGAACTTTTTTGAATGAAGGGGGATTTTTTTTTTTTTTTTTTTTTTGTGCTCTAACTTTTGCCTAGGTTGATTTGGGGATTTCAACCTAGCGAGTTTTTTTTTTTTTTTTTTTAAATCCCCTTTTGAAAACTTTGCTTCATGATCGTTGCTCCACCTTTCTTTGTCTTGATTTCGTCGTTGATGTTGGCGTCGATGTTTAGCCCCTAGGCGTTCAAGTGACGGCCTTCGTTCTAAAACTTGTTTAGACATCTTTTCATCATTTTTCCAAGAATTAGATTGAACAACTTGGAATAGTGTATGAGGACAAGAATGACTTTTATTTGATAAGTGACTCAAAATTTAACATGGGACGAGAGAAAACTTTAATGCACACTTAAGAGGACTTTGACTCTTTTTTTTTATTCCTATTACTAGGTAGAGAAAGAGAAACAGAGATGGTTGTCGTCGTAGACCTCATCATCGTTGTAGTCCTCATTATCGTTGTAGTCTTCCATTTCGTTACTTGGGTTGCTCGGGAACCCTTTGTCGTTGAAGCTTGTGTCATAGGAGGACTCGGCCACTTCTCGGAGAAAATTGTCAATTCTAACCCCCGCATCATACATGCTTGAAAAATCGGAGTGAAAAGCCCCACTAAGATGAGTGCGGTAGTCCATTTTCAAACACTTCAAGAAGATGTCCATTTGTTCCTTCTTGGAAGGCCTATCAACCATCTCGGCTAGCTTGTCATTCCAACGGCGATAGAAGTCCCCAAATGATTCATCACCCATTTGCACGGTGCTCTCCAATTCCTTCTTGGTGGGGCGGAATATGGAGTTGCCTTGATATTGTGACTTAAAGGCAAGCATAGCGAGATCCCAATTGAATCGGGTGAAAACTAGAAGACCCATATACCAATCTTTTGCGACCCCCTCGAGAGTAAGCGGGAAGCATTGTGCCATTATTTGAGGAGACACTTTCTTTTGTAGCATGGCCCAAATGTAGGAGTCGACATGAGCATCGGGACAAGAGGTGCCGTTGAACTTGCCAATATCGGGCATCTTGAACTTTTCGGGAAGAGCCTCAATTGTGTTCATGAGGAGAGAAGCTTGATGAAGATCAGTGCTTGGGCCCTTGTGCAAATTTAGCCCACTAAGCCTTTGGTCAATATAGGACATGAGAGTGTTGACCAAACGGGTATCAATTCTTTGGACCTTTCTTTCACTCGTGATCCCTTTCAATTGGTTCTTGAGTTGAGCAACTTCTTTCTTGTGGGCCGTTTTCACATGCTCGTAACGGGCTCGCCATAAATCATCCTTGCGGCGGACATTCTCGGCTAGTGCATCAATTTTCCCTTTCAATCCTTTCACCATGTTGAATAACCCTTCGTTGGGCACAGAAATGTTCTCACCCTTGTTGTTGTTGCCATTGGAAGCCATTGGACCTATTGAGAGAACACGGTCGATCTTAGGATGGCCCCACAAACACATTTTGAGTAAAATAATTAACCCACAAGCAAAGGAAGAAGACTCAACCACATAAGAAAAATGACTTTTTTTTTATTATTATTTATTTACAAAAGTCGGAAGGACGTGGTCCTTTTTGGGGTTTCTAGAAAAATAGTAGAATCGTCACACTAGTATATAGACCTTCTCGCGGTCCCATATACTCATCAGATTCCACCACGCTTGTGAATCCTACATGTGTCGGGATTAAACTAAATTAATGTAGTAAAGCATACATGCGGGGACGGATTTTTATTTTCGTCCATAATAACCACTTGGGGACGGAGTTTTATTTCGTCCAAAACAATGAGTGGCATGTATGATTTGAAGACATTAGTTTAGGTAAATCTCGGCACATGGAAACCGACTTGAGTCACGGAGTGTTAGACCCTAACTAGAATTGTGTGGTTTGTGCTCGGCTAAAGAGAGGCTTAAAGGTCACCCCCGGCATGTAGTCGTGAACTACGCCACGGGCTGAGGTTTACCGCTTCAGAAGAGTCAAGGTCGAGTGGAGCTTGAAACTTCCTAGGACGGGCCTCGACGGGTTTGGGGTTGGACTTGTGCGACTCGATAATGAGCAGTTGATAAGAATTGTGCGCGTAGTGTGAGGTCTAACAAGTGACAAAATATTTTTTTTTACAAAGGAAATAAAAAAACAAATAAGCACGTAATTTACAACTTTTGAATCACACGTGTGACCGATTAAAAATGAATAAACAAAAGTAAAAGGGGGTGTATGCAGGCCCGGTGCCCACATACTGTCAAAACTGCCCATTCTGTTCACTGTTTCTGTTCTGGAAAATGGACCAGAAGCGCACGCGTTTTAGTGCCTACTCGGGAGGCGCGCGCGTTAGACTGAGAGAGGTGGAGGCGCCCGCTTCTGGGTAGTACCTGTAAATCAGTGGGTTCAAGGGACTGCCTTGACCCTAAATAAAAAATTCTTTCCCCTGCAGACATTGTTAGCACAGAAACATGGAATTGAAGGACAAGACGGAAGGCGGGCGATTCTGGTAATTGGGGTCAGACGCGCGCGCTTCCTACCCTTTTTACCAGAATGCCCAGAAAACAGATATAAGAACACCAAAAGTTGAAAATGCAAGTTTAACCCTCTATCATCCCCAGCGGAGTCGCCACTGTAGATACCCCGGGGAACCACGGCTTGGCTAGAGCGCGTGAATTACCTAGGATGTCTACTTGATTTTAAGAGTTGCCACCCACGTTTTAGAGGAACGCGAGAAAACCTAAGAAAATAGCCTTTTTTTATTGATTACGAAACCAAAGATTCTTGAGGTGAGGGGTTCGGGGGTTAGGTGACGGAGTGGGAAGTACTTAAACACCCACTCCGCCCGGCTTACGCGGGTCTTGCTACTTTTGGTGTTCTACTACTAAAAAGAAAAGTCCTTCAATTATTAATGTAAGAAGTGCTAACAATTACAATGGAAAGAAAGGGGAAATTTACAAAGGAAAATAAAAGAGAATTGTTTTATTTATTTAATGGTAAAGATTACATGTCAAACTATTCTAACAATTATATTAAGAAAAGAATGGTAAATTAAAGTAGAGATTAGAATGTAGGGAGATAGCCTTAACCAACTTTAATGTAGTAAAGTGGTCATTTGGTCATGTCCCAATTGATGGGGATTGCATACATTACTAAGACATGTAAAATAAGATAAGAAGAATAAAGTACCTTAAGAAAGAGGACTTCAAACTTGGACTTGAAAATGGTGTTGTTGTAGGAAAATTGTTGTAGAACAATTTGTGTAGAGTCTTGTTGTTAAGAACTCATGTTGGGAGAATTTGTGTATAGTGTAGTTTGTGAATCAAAGTTGAGGTCTAAGGTCCCTTTCTTAGGTAGAAGAAGGGGGTTTATATAGGTAAAAAAGAGAGGGAAATGTTGGATGGAAAATGGTAAATCCATGTGAGATGGAATTGACCAATAGAAAATAAGATAAATAAAATAATAAATGAAATAAATAAAAGAAAATCAAATAATAATAAAAAGAAATATTTTGTTTTTAAGAAATGGCTAGAATAATGGGATTGGAGGTTATAAAACTAGGGGGGATGAATGTGGAGGTAAAAAGAGGCTCTTTTGTGATCAAGAAGAGATGTTGTAAATAAGAACAGGGAGGGAAATAAGGTGCAATCCGTTACTGCCATAATGGGTGGCGCATGAGTCCCGCTTTAGGGACGAGACGCGCGCGCAGCCCACAAACAGTGTCGGAAGCGCCCGCGGGTGGAAAAGACAGAATGACAGAAATGACTTTAAAGTTAATTCTGTTATGCAGTTTAGTCCAAAACTAACGGAATCAGTTAGGAACTTAACCGAAGTAACAAAAATTAACAAAAATAAGTTAAATAAAAATATTATGTATGCAATCGGGGTGAGAGGTCCAAGGCGGAGTGTCTACACTGATGAAGCGCTCCAAGATCCAAATTGGGTTGTTGCAATGCAAGAAGAACTCAATCAATTTGAACGATGTAAGGTTTGGACACTAGTTCCAAGACCAAATGATCAAGGAGTGATTGGTACGAAATGGGTGTTCAGAAACAAGATGGACGAGAATGGAACCATCACAAGAAACAAAGCCATATTGGTTGCACAAGGCTATAGGCAAGAAGAAGGAATCGATTACGATGAAACTTTCGCGCCCGTAGCAAGACTTGAAGCTATAAGGATCTTTCTAGCTTACGCTGCTCACAAGAACTTCAAGTTATATCAAATGGATGTGAAGAGCGCGTTTCTAAATGGTGAACTCCAAGAACAAGTCTACGTAGCTCAACCACCTGAGTTTGAAGATTCACAATTTCCAAATCACATTTACAAACTCCAGAAAGCTCTGTATGTGCTCAAGCAAGCGCCAAGAGCATGGTATGATACACTATCCAAGTTTCTCATTGAGAAAGGCTTCACTCGCGATAAAATCGATACAACTCTTTTCATTGCCAAACATAATGATCATAAATTAATTGTTCAAATTTATGTCGATGATATTATTTTTGGTTCTACTAATGAATTGTTGTGCAAGCGCTTTGAGAAACTAATAAAGAGCAAGTTTGAGATGAGAATGATGAGAGAACTCACATTCTTCCTCGGGCTTCAAATCAAGCAATTGAATGAAGACATATTTATCAATCAAGCCAAGTACACAAAGGATCTAATCAAAAAATTTGGACTTGAAAATGCTAAAGCATACGACACTCCAATGGCTATCGGCAACAAACTCGACAAAGATTTAAAAGGTAAAAAGGTTTATCAAACACTCTACCGAGATATGATTGGCTCACTCCTTTATCTTACTGCTAGTAGGCCCGATATAATGTTTAGTGTTTGTGTTTGCGCTCGTTATCAATCTGACCCTAGAGAAGCGCACTTAATTACTGTGAAACGTATTATACGATATCTCTCTGGCACTATTAACCTTAGACTTTGGTACACCAAAGATTCAAATTTTAAACTTGTAGGTTATTCAGATGCGGATTATGCAGCGTGCACGATTGACAGGAAAAGCACAAGTGGCACTTGTCATTTCCTCGGATATCGACTTGTGTCATGGGTAAGTAAGAAACAAGCTGTAGTATCTATCTCAACTACAGAAGCAGAATATATCGCTGCTGGAAGTTGTTGCTGTCAGATTCTATGGATGAAGCAGCAATTGGTGGACTATAATATCAAAGAAGAAAATTGTCCCATCTACTGTGACAATACATCAACAATAGCAGTTTTTGGAAATCCTGTCATGCACTCAAAGACCAAACACATAGACATCAAGTATCACTTCCTCAAAGATCACGTGGAGAAAGGCAACATTCATTTGGAACACGTGGGAACCGACTATCAAATCGTTGATATTCTTACAAAAGCACTAGATGCTAAAAGGTTCATCTTTTTGAGAGGTGAAATGGGTATGCTTGAACTAGGCTAAATCTTGTCCATATGATTTGTCAATACTAATGATCTTGTGTTGATTTGAAAATTTCCTAAGTTTGAAATGCCTCATGCGCCTGTGCATATGAAGCGCACATGATGTTGCGCATAAGGCCAAACATTTCTGAGTTTTCTAAGAAACTCTGCGCAATAGAGAGCTGCGCATAAGCATCATGCGCATGCCACGTGGATCTCAGGTAAGTTTTCTTTTCGTTAATTGCACCTAGGTCCTTGACTCGCTGAGTCAGCACATAATTCGCAAGGGTACTTCTGCAATTATTTTTTCCCTCGTCCTTATTTTTTGAAATTTATTGGGAAATTACTATTTTACCCCTGCGCATGTCCCATTTCATTTAATGCTAAAAGCATTGATTGATGCGCCATTAATGCTATTGTGTGCTACTTATGAGGGAAGTGGAAAAGATTCTTTTTTGCCATTAATGTCTGACACACGCGCGCACCTGTAAGATACCCGTGGGAAAAATGGAAAAGTTTCCCCTCGAGAATCAAACGCGGTGTAATTTCAAAAGATAACGGAGTCGCCACGTTAGTTTAACTTTAAACCCAAACTTAACAAAAAAAGGATTCGGAGGTCACGTTACACTTTGGGAAGAACTTAATCAAGGTTCACCCAAAGTGCCTCGGAAAACCGTTGATAAAAAATGTGCAAGTGTGTGTGTATGTGTTTTTCTTGAAAATGAGAGAAACCTACTTGTTTTTAAAAGTGATTTTGGAAAATGAAATGTAGGCATGTTAATGCCCTTTGTTTTTTGATACTTTAGAGAGGCAAAATATAATGTTCATCCAAGTAAAATATGGTATTTTTAGGGACCGACTTTTACTTAGCCATGGAAAAGGCTAGCAAAGTCAAGAGGGACAATCTTGTTCATCCTATGCATCAAACATCAAACCCATGTAAGAATAACCAAGATCAAGGTCAAGGTCATGGTTTGAGCAATCATTGGAGAATAATAACCATAATACCTTTACTTGGGTAGAACCATGACTTGGATGAATAAATATGGTCAACTTTATCATCCAAGTAAGGTAATCATCATAAGATTAAAATAAATAAAAGCTTTTCTTGGGCAAATCATTACTTGGATGAATAAATATTGTGGCTTTATCATCCAAGTAAGATAAACAAGAAAAGATTTGAAATAAAGACTTTTTAAATGGAAATAAACATTAAAGATTAAGTCTTTAAATGTAACAAATCCCATCTCCCTTTAGTTCATCATTTTAATACACTATTGAAGTGCAAGATGAACCCTTTAAGATCATATGGGTATTTGGATACAAGTTATATAAAGATTACATGAATAAATAAAGACTTGTAAAATAAAGACTTGTAAATGTAAATGACTTGAATTTAAAGTGCATAAATATAAATTACATAAATTTAACAAATATTCCTCTCCACTTGGTTCATCATTTTAATACACCATAAAAGTGTAAGATAAAGCCATTGGGATCATAAGAGTATTTGGTCCAACAAGAACAATATAAAGATGACAATAAAATAAATAATTGAAATTAAAGATGACAATAAATGTAAAGACTTGGAATTAAAGATGATAATAAAGTAAAGATTCAACCTTTAAGCAAGATTGGGGTAAATCATTAATTGATTGACCCAAGTTTGCTTCCTTTTTCACTTAGAGATCATGGACTCCAAGATTTTCACTTAACATGGATTAATCACCATCTTTCACCAAAAACAACCACTCAATTTTGTAGAGAGAACAATTTTAGGGAGTAACTTTGCTAGGGAATTCTTGATGAAATGAGAGAGGATGAGCTCTCTATTTATAGGGGGAATTGAGGCTTCTTACTTGCTTAGGCTAAGCAAAAATAGGATATTCTTTGGATCTTTTTGGTCACAAATTGGATACTTTTTTGGTCACAAAATGGGTTGAAATTGGATCATTTTTGTGCACAAAATGGAGCATTTTCGGGTATTAAAATGGCTGAGAATTATTCTTCTAGAAGGGGGTAGTGGGTGACACAAATAAGGTGAAGGATGAATGGGAGCGCGGCACGTGGAGATGTGAGGGTGAGGGGGACAAGGGTAGAGGATGGACCAATCAGAGCGAGGCGTGTGGGGAGCTTGGTCGGGCACGTGAGCTACACGCGGGAGACACGGCGGCTTCGCTGGATGAATCGCGGGCGGCACGTGGCGGCTATCGGCTGCGTTTTGAGAAAACGTATGTGGTATGCGCGACCGTTCCATTCCTTGGGCATTTTTCCAAAAATTCCCACAAAGTCCTTTTGGGCTTTGTGGGGAATTTACCCATGGTCTTGGATTTTTGGAAATTACCATAAGGTCCCTCCCTTTCTAAAATAATTTTATTAATGCCTAAAATACCCTTTGAATATTACAATGACCCAATTAAATCCCAAATTACCCTTTATCTCTACAATTTGATTATTTGAGAATAGTAATCTGGATCGGGGTACTTACAGAGCCCCTCGGTAACGGTGCTTTTGAAGAAAGCGGGGTTATCGATAAAAGAAAGAATCCCGATCCGGCGAGCTACCAAGATGGGAGAGATGGTGACCGAGGTGGTCAAATGGCTGGACCCTTATCTTTAAAGGATTCCTACGTATCCCTATCCGAGGGAATCAAGCCGGTCATAGTTCTGGGGGTGAGAAACTTTAAGGCTACTCAAACTTATGGGCGACCGTTGAGGTCGGGTAAGGAAATTGGCGTCTCAAATCTAAAACTAGGTAGATATCTGTCATCCTCTCCTAAGGTGTAGGGGAATACCTATCATTCTCTCGTAAAACGGGCATGACTCTCGGTTGGTCAGAGGCGGGACTTGGTCAACTTGGCTCTATGGAGAGGGTTGACTAACAAGGAATGGGCATGACTCTTGGCGGGTCAGAGGCAGGACATGGTCAACTTGGATCTATGGAGAGGGTTGACTTACAAGGAATGGGCATGACTCTTGGCGGGTCAGAGGCGGGACATGGTCAACTTGGCTCTATGGAGAGAGTTGACTTACAAGGAACGGGCATGACACTCGGCGGTCAGAGGCGGGACATAGTCAACTTGGCTCTATGGAGAGGGTTGACTTACTCAAGGAAGCGTGACTCTTGTCGAGGCAGAGGCGGGACATGGTCAACTTGGCTCTATGGAGAGGGTTGACTTACCGGGACATGGTCAATTTGGCTCTGTGGAGAGGGTTGACTTCCACAAGGAAGCGTGACTCTTGGTGAGGCAGAGGCGGGACATGGTCAACTTGGATCTATGGAGATGGTTGACTTACAAGGACATGGTCAACTTGACTCTATGGAGAGGGTTAACTTACAAGGACATGGTCAACTTGACTCTATGGAGAGGGTTGATTTACGGGGACATGGTCAACTTGGCTCTATGGAGAGGGTTGACTTACAGGGACATGGTCAACTTGGCTCTATGGAGAGGTTTGACTTACGGGGACATGGTCAACTTGGCTCTATGGAGAGGGTTGACTTACAGGGGTGGTCTTACGTCATTTTGGACTGCCGGGACAAAGGTTTTCTTAACCTAAAATGATCACTCTGGGGGACAAAGGTTTTCTTAACCTAAAATGACCACTCTGGGGGACTAAGGTCAAGGCTTGGATTTGGTCAACTCTATACTACGGGATGTTTGACACACTTTCTTGATACCGGGGGAGAGCCTAGGGGCAACCCTTAAGATACATTGTGAACGAAAAAGTCCAAGACTTTGGAAAAATCATTTCGAGGGGAAATCAAAAGCATTTTGTTTGAAACATTATTTTTAACAAATGACGCCATATGGGTAAATCAGGAATACTCATTTCCAAAAGCAAATCTTTTAACGAAGCATGTTAGTCAAATTTTTGATTTTAACTTAACCACGAGGTTTGTTATGCATAAAGCCCTTTGGATTTGGTCCATTCGTTGAGAAGTCACCGGTGGTAGGAAATGGGCCTGTCACTGTTGTGGGGTTGGCCCCAATGTCATCTTTGCCGCTGATGTCGGGGTAGCCCCATGTCCTTGTTGTCGTTGATGTCGGGGTAGCCTCATGCCCTTGTTGATGTGGAGGTAGCCTCAATGTTTTTGTCATCGTTGATGTCGGGATAGCCTCATGCCCTTGTTGATGTGGAGGTAGCCTCAATGTCTTTGTCATTGTTGATGTCGGGGTAGCCCCATGCCTTCGTCGGTATCAGGGTAGCCCCAATATCATCTTCTGTCCTTTTAAGTGAGGTTGGGAACCCATCCCTTTTTCATGATGCACCCTTTCTTTTTCCTAGGCCGCCCTTGCGGGTTTTCAACCTAGTGGGCATCTCTTTTGCGTCTTTTATGGCACACCCTATTTTTTGCCTAGGCCGCCACTGCGGGTATTCGACCTAGCGGGCTACTCTTTTTTGCCTTTTCCTTTTTTTTCTTTTTTATGAGTGATCCAGCCGACTCAATAGAACGGGTACTTTAAAGTATTTTTCTAGAGGAAACATGCAAGGGCATTTTATTTGGGAGTGTAGACACCCCATTTTGGACATTCATTTATAATCACACTACTTCTGTGTCTCGCCTTTGATTTGGGTCAAAACTCGTTAAGTTGGACATGTTTCGTTAAGTTTTTTACTGACTCCGTTAGTTAGGGGCCAAACTGAACATTAAAACTATCGCAGAGGGCAAATAAGTGATTCCAGCACTTAGATGCCTCGTACGAGACATTGATGTCTCATACGAGGTATCCCCCTCGACAGTTGGGTTTTTGGTCAGTTTCCTTGTTGATCTTAACCCCTTTTCTTGGCAAACACTCATGCAATCCGGGAAAACCTAATGGCCGATCCTAGAGTCCAAAAATACCTCTGTGGAGATCAACTCATTGATTCCCACCTCAACTTACCTTCTTGGCCAAAACCCTATGTCAAAATATCCTATAAATATAAGGTTCATGAACCAGAAAAAGGGTAGACTCTATATTCACCAAACAACCACTCAAAATCTGACCAAAGAAGTTCTTCTAATCAACCCCTCTCTGATACCCACGAAATTTGGAGGATCAAGGCCTTTAGTCAAGGCCATCCATAGGATTCTTGAAGAAAACGCTTAGGTAAATCTTTGCTTTTCTATCATCTCATCTCCTTCTTTGTGTTTGAAGTAGTGTGATTCCATTAAAGGATCATCCTAGAGCCTTTCCAACCCATGGAGATGGTCTCGAAGCACATGATCCGACATCCCAAATAAATAAGTCATTATTTATTTGTTTGTTTTTATCTTTTGGTACACGAATGCATGATTTTGAAACGGTGATGATGATTTCTCAGCAAGACCAATCCTAGATTGGGCGAATTGGGTGCTCCTTGACCTTCCCAATTCATAACTTAACCCCCGAATCCAGACATCTCGGTCCGTGTTCCGATAACAACATGGTGGCGACTCTCAAATCAACAAGAAGGTGAATCGAAGGTCGAAAGCGTGCCATCAAAGAAAAAACCTCACGCGCAAACAGTGGCGACTCTGCTGGGGAAGAATCACAGTAAGTGGGTTAGACTTGCGTCGAAAGAAATCATCATTGTTTCAAAAATCTGCATTCTGTACGTTAGTCTGTTCCCAGACTGGGATGCCTCGTACGAGGTATCACTTGTCTCGTACGAGATATCTCAGTTCTGCTTGGCGGATCTGACTCTCTGGTTTGAAAAGGGAATTTTATTCGGTTCAAACACGCACACAGAGTTCCAGATCTGCCCTCCCCCTTGTTTCTGAGTCTTGGGACCTTCCTAATGACGAAGAAACTCCCCATATATTATAAGGATAACCTTTGTTTTACAGGAGTACTTGCTAAATGTTTATCCCCTGTTTTACATGCATTTGCCTTATGTGTGAACTACGACGGCCTAAGTTCCTCCACAAGAGGGAAACGTAGGCAGCCACTTGGCCCGATCATTGCATGTTTTTGTTTTTTAATTTCAAAAAAAACTTTCTATTTTAACCTTGACACCTAGATCTTGACTCTCACACACGTGCACACATGTAGATTAATTGCACTATATACCCTATAAACCCGGGTCCCAATCGGAAGACGGATGTCGGTCAGCACCCCCATTCTAACGAATGGCCCTCGTCGGTCTCTCCAAAGATGGTGTACCCACTCCGTGACACGCTCCTAGACTGTGTTCATGGGGAGCCTTAGCCATAAGCCTTGTATCAACCTCATGCATACATACTAGTTAATAAGACACTCCTCGAGACCGGTCGGTTCGATTCTTAGGGTTGTTTTAATCTTTGCCCAAGATAACGCATCTTTACAATCTATAATCCTCCATTGTGAATATGACGAATGTCCCTTCGGTAAAATGTTGAACAAAGGATTTTGAAAGAATGGAGAACCTCTCTACAGAAATTCGAGCTTGTGTTTTCCTACTTTCACTATTCTGTGCGGGATTGTGGATGCCATTTTGGCTTAGTTTTGACCGCACCGTTCAACATGTCCCTTTCGGTTGTCCCTTAAAATTTACAAGGTTTGATTGCATTAATGCGTTGTTTAACAAAGTGCAAAACAACTACGGGTGACTTAGGTTTGGTTAATCGAATGGTGGATTCCCATGAGAATATGGGCCTTTGCCCGAATTGTCTGTTTGGGAGAGTGCAATACAGGTGAAAAACAAGGGGCTCATATTCTAGGGTGACAGAATCCACTGTTCCAGGATGAACTAGAGTAGTAACCTCTTAAAATGGATTGAATTCCATCCGACCAATAGGATTAAAATCTGTAATCTGACTGTTAGGCTGGATGCCTCGTACGAGACATCCATTGTCTCGTACGAGACATCCTCCCTTTTCTGTGAATCTGCCGTGTTGGTCAACCCCTATTTCATAAAAGCCGACTTGTTGGGACCCCAGCCTGGATTTGACACAGTTTCTGCACTCTAGGTCCGTCCGATCAGCAAAGTAGCTCCACACTCCCAACAGAATCGCTTCAGTAGTCTACATCCGTGATCCCGCGACCAAGAGACTACAAAAGGTTGCAGTAATGGCTGGCACCCCCATCACTGACTTGGAAGCAGCTAAGACCGTCATTGCCCAGATTGAGCAACAAATCAAAGAGCAAGCCGAAATTACTGCCCGTGAGAGTGACCGTCATGCCCAAGACTTACACTCTGTTCTCCAAGAGCTCCAAGAACTCAAAAAGAACAATCAAAAGTCAAAACCCCCTCCAAAGACGGGGAGTCCCATGCTAAGAAAAAGAATAAGAGGGATGATGATTCCGACTCTGATTCAAATACATCCGACTCTTCCTCCTCCTCGATGATGAGGATATTAAGGCAAGTGATAAGAAAAAGAAAGCTAGTGATGACACCAACTTCATCAACTCCGCCACTGCTGAGTTTCTCGAAAAGAGGTTTGCACATCTTGGTCTAGCAAAGGGCTCCATCATTCCATTTGACCCCATTGCACTCCGCAAGACAATCACTAAGCTACCACGAAAGTTTCGCACTCCTGACATAGCCAAGTTCAACGGTACTACCTGTCCTCATGTTCATGTTGAAACTTACACTTGGACCATGCTTCCAATGAAAGTGGATGACACCGTCTTGGCCCAAAGCTTTCCCCAAACCCTAGAGGGGGCGGCAAGGGATTGGTACATGTCTCTCCCCTTATCCACAAGGACCGATTGGGCTACCGCTTGTGAAGTCTTCCAAAGGCGCTTCGAGGATAACACTACTTACCGTCCCACTAAAAGAGACCTCGAGCAAATCCAACAGGGTGCTAATGAGACATTTGGTGACTTTGTTAAAAGGTGGAGAGCCAAGCTCACCGAGATTGTTGATAGGCCAACTACGGATGACCAAATGCATATCTTCTTGAAATCGCTCCGTAACGAGTATGAGGAACGCCTATCCGACACTTTCTTCCCAAGCTTCTCTGAACTTCATAAAGCCAGCCTCCGACTAGATGACATCTTCAAAAGTAGGAAAGAGGTTAAGAAAGATAGTGGGTGACAAAGACACATCTGTCAATGCCATCGCTTTCAATAATCAAGGGAGGAGCAACTATTCCTCCGTCCCTCCACCCAACAAGGAAAAGAAGAAAGAGAGAGTATACAACAAATTAGAAGGTATCACTCAAGGAGAGCTCTTTGACATACTCGTAGAATCCGGCAAGGTCGCACCAAGAAAGCCTCCTTCTACCCCAAGGGAACTCCCCCCGAATCATGTCCATCATCTCTACTGCAAATTCCACCAGTTCAGTGGTCATGACACCAATACTTGCAACCACCTCAAAGATGTGATCCAAGATCTCATAGATTCTAAGCAGCTAGGGGCTCCTAATGTAGTGACAAACCCTCTCCCAACTGCGGGAGGAGGGATCAATGTAATAGAGATAGCTAGTGAGGAAGAGGAGACTACTCGCCTAGTTCCAAATGTGGGCGAGAGTACTCCAAAGTTTAATAATGAAATTTCTTTCTGTTACATGTTGCCTCATGATCAAGTACTTAGTATGCAAAATAACAACTTTGTGCGCGAGGGGGAAAACTTGCCATGCTTCATGTTCCCTGAACCATGGATTGACCATAGGGGGAAGCGCCAACCGGGCTTTGAAATATTCAGTGACTGTGATCCGTACTCACTCGAAACAGAACCGATGCAATTCTCGTGGCTACCTCGAGAATTAGGGGGTACGAAGGCCGAGGCATTCAGTGAGTGGGACTTTGTGTTGGGAGAAGACCTACTGCACCAATTTCTCAACCTTTGCAAGCTAGAGGACACTCAGATTAATGCAATAGACAAGGGGGACGCTCCGAACCAAGACTACACCAAGCTCATCGAGAAGAGTGACGAGCCTATTCAGAATTGGTACACAACTGGGGGACCCATAGCAAGTGAAGACTTCCTGATCAAGGAATTAGGATGTACTCCCCATCCCCATAGGGCAAGAAAATTTGTAACTCTTACCTTAGAGTTAGATACCGCTACCGATGAGCTCACCCAAGAGGACTTGGATGCCATCGCGAAACGTGTATTCCCCTACTTTCTTAATAAAAAAATAGATCTTCCTGAGTATCCCGAGATTGCTAGCATCCTAAATGATGAATTAACTAATAACTCTAACGAATTAGATAATAATGAGTCATATGACAAGATAGATCAAGAAAACGAACAAATCTTAAAAGTAATTAATAAGCAAGTAGGTCTTCGTGGCGGAAATGGTCCTATTGATGCTGAAGAAATGTAAACAGTTAATCTGGGGACGGACGATGATCCGAAAGAGACCATGATTGGCAGTTTCTTCAAAGGGGAAGACCGACAAGCCCTCATAGCGCTTCTTCGAGAATTTGTGGATGTGTTCGCTTGGTCCTACAAAGATATGCCGGGGCTAGCCAATTCGATCGTTGAGCACAAGATACCACTGCTTCCTGATTCGAGGCCAGTCAAGAAGAAACTCCGCAGAATTAAGCCAGAGTGGTCAGTACAAGTCAAACAAGAGATAGAGAAACTCCTGAGTGTTAGGTTCATCAAAGTAATAGAGTATCCAACCTGGTTGGCTAATATTGTACAAGTTTCCAAAGCAAATGGAAAAGTCCGAGTCTGTGTTGATTTCCGTGATCTCAACAGAGCATATCTGAAAGATGATTTTCCTCTTCCAAATATAGACATGCTCGTCGACAATACCGCGAAGTACGAAGTTCGTTCATTCGTAGACGGACTCGCCGGTTACAATCAGATCCTCATGGCCGAGGAGGACCAACACAAAACAACGTTTACCACACCTTGGGGGATTTTCTGTTATACGGTCATGCCATTTGGACTCAAGAATGCCGGAGCCACTTATCAGAGAGCCGTAACTGCATTGTTCCATGACATGATACATAAAGAAATGGAGGTGTACGTTGAGGATATGATCATACACTCCAAAGGCTCTGATAGGCAACACTTTGTCGACCTCAGAAAGTTCTTTGAGAGGTTGAAACACCATAAGATGAGACTTAATCCGGCCTAGTGCACATTTGGGGTAGTGAAAGGAAAGGTCCTTGGGTACATGGTCACTGAGCGTGGTATAGAAGCAGATCCCGCTAAGATCAAAGCCATCATTGACATGCCTCCACCTAAGACGCAAAAAGAAGTCAAGGGATTTATGGGTCGCCTTCAGTACATTAGTCGTTTCGTTAATCAACTCACGACGATGTGCGAGCCCATTTTTAAGCTCCTCAAGAAGAATGCATCCCTAGAATGGACAGAAGAATGCCAAGAAGCTTTTGATAAGGTCAAGGAGTACTTAGTGAATCCGCCTGTATTGGTTCCACCGCATAGGGAGAAACCATTAACCTTGTACCTTAACCTTGTACCTCACAGTCAATGACACTGCATTAGGGGCTATGCTAGCACAAGAGCGACCCGATTCGAAGAAAGAGAACGCCGTGTACTTTGTCAGCCATCGCTTCCAAGGGGCTGAACTGAATTACTCTGCATTAGAGAAGTCGTGTGCAGTACTAGTATGGGTAGCTGAGAGACTAAAGCCGTACATGGAGGCGTTTCCTGTACAACTAATCTCCAGAATGGACCCAATGAAATATATCTTCGAGAAGTCGCATGTCTCCTCTAGGATAGCCAAATGGTACTCATGCTCGCGGGGTACGATATCACTTACATCACACAAAAATCCGTGAGAGGGAGAGTCTTCGCGGATCACTTAGCCGAATTTCCATGTGATGAAGTGAAGGGGGAAGACCCACGATTCCCTGATGAGGACATCATGTCAATAGCAGAAAATAAGTGGCAATTATTTTTCGATGGCGCTGCCAATAAACGGGGATATGGCATTGGCATGTTACTAGTAGATCCCTCAGATTTCTACACTCTACTTGCAATCCGCCTTGACTTTGAGGCCACTAACAATATTGCCGAGTAATAAGCTTGCATAGAGGGGCTTGAAGCAGCCTTAGAAAGAAATGTGACTGAACTAGAGGTGTACGGAGATTCACAACTTATAATCTATTAGTCACTCAAGAAGTGGAAGGTACAAGATCCTACACTCCAGAAATATAACGACCATATCCAAGACTTAGTCAAACAGTTCAGAGAGGTCACTTTCTACTATCTTCTTAGAGATAAGAACCGCTTAGCAGACTCGCTAGCCATGCTAGCATCGCTTGTTGAAATTCCCGAATGGACTGAGGTTAAAACCTTCAGAGTCACGAGGCGAATGACTCCTGCTTATTACTCAATCATAGACTGCAAAGAAGAGTGTAACTCTGTGAATGCCTTGGACAACAAACCTTGGTATTATGATGTATGGCGTTTCCTCCTAGACGGAACATTCCCATCAGACGCGTCACCTAAAGCGATGATAGCCCTCAAACGGCTTGCCGCCCAATTTGTTATCATAGGTGATCGCCTCTATAAGAAGCACCACGAGCAGTGTCTACTCTGTGCCGATGAGCATGAAGCCGTAGAAATCATGGACCAAGTCCATTAAGGAGTCTGTGGAACCCACATGAATGGCAATATGCTAGCAAAGAAAATCATCCGACTAGGATACTATTGGGCTACAATGGAAGCGGACTGGACCAACATGGTTAAGAAATGCCACAAGTGCCAGATACATGCCAACTTACAACACGCACCACCGTCCGTGTTATACCCCATGACATCCCCTTGGCCATTTTCTACATGGGGAATAGACGTCATTGGTAAAGTTTTTCCGACAGGTCATAATGGGCATTCATTCGTGTTAGTCGCCGTTGATTACTTCACCAAATGGATCGAGGCTCAATCCTACAAAGTCTTGAATGCCAGAAAGGTGGCTGAGTTCATTAAGACCAACATTATATGCCGATATGGGGTACCTCATGAGATGGTATCTGACAACGGCACGCACTTTGAGAAAGAATGTGACCAACTACTTGCAGAGTACAAAATAGAGAGACATCAGTCATCACCGTATCGACCACAGACCAATGGAGCAGTCGAAGCTGCTAACAAGACCATTGAGACCATCATTAGGAAAATGGCTAAGACTGGTAGAGACTGGCCCGACAAGCTACCTTTTTCACTCTGGGGCTACCGAACTTCAATTCGTACCGCTACCGGTGAAACTCCATACGCCCTAGCTTATGGGATGGAAGCAGTGCTACCAATTGAATTAGAATTACCATCACTAAGGGTCTCCTAGAAAACCAAGTGAACGAAGTCGCATGGCTAGACAGCCGTTATGAACAACTGCTAGATGAACGACGACTTCGAACCACCGAGCATATCCAAGCGTATCAACGGAGAATGGCCCGGCATTCAATAAGAAAGTCAAGTCCAGAAACATCAAAGAAGGGGACCTTGTCCTATGTGAACATCGTCCTGGACCGTTCAATCCTATGGGAAAATGGGGACCAAGATGGATAGGCCCCTACATAGTCAAGAAGATATTCTCCGGAGGAGCGGTACAACTCGCAGACCTAGATGGAGATCAACTGCCGAAGCCTGTCAACATGGACAAGCTGAAGAAGTACTACTCATAAGTCGGTCCCCTATTCCAAAGAAAAGAGGAAAGCTCGCTAGGTTGAAAACCCGCAAGGGCGGCCTAGGCAAAAATTAGAGCAGAAAGCACTAGAAAAGAAGCCCGCTAGATTGAAAACCTGAAAGGGCGGTCTAGGCAAAAATCAGGGTGTGCATTAATATATATATATATATATATATATATATATATATATATATATATATATAAATATATAATAATAGGGGACAGTCTCGTGTGAGACACCTATGTCTCATGCGAGACATGTCAGTCAGCAAATATATTTTTCTCTTTCTTACACAAGAACTACGATAACCTGAGCTCCTTATTTAATTGATGTAAAAAGAGAACGTAGGCAGCCTTTTGGTCCGGTCTATTCAATAAATAAAATCAAAGTCTTATCTTCTTATTAATTGAATGTATTTCAAGAAAACAATAAGAAAGTTTCTAACATGAATACCAACTTGCAAAAGAAAATAAATAAAATACTAAAAGTCTAAACATTGGTCTATCTATTGGCAATCTCTCGATACTCCTAAGGATCTATTTCTTCCTTAACTTAGTAGGGGCTTGACCACGATCCGCCTTGTCATCCCTCTTACTCTTGAACCAAGGTATCTCGAAACTAGGAGGAACATCAAGATGACTGAACAGCGAGGGAGTCAGACTCGCGAACACATGAGACCTATCTAGAGCTTGGAGTTTACCGGGAAGTCCGTTTGCTCTCTTATCATAAAAGTCACTCTCCAGAAAGTCTTGAGTGGCATCTGCTCTGACATTAGAAGGATCCTCCTTAGCTTCCTTCTTCCTCAAATTCAAACTAGGCTCAAATTGGTCCCCCAACAGAAAGCGACGGATCTCATCAATACCCTCAACATTGGGACGGAGTTCCGAGAGAAACCAATCTAAGTATTTGTCCAACAAATAGATACTTCCTCCATCATGACGAAGATTGGTCCAACGATCCATAGTGGTGCCTTGCCCCCAAGCGAGAGCCAAGCTCGTAGAGAACTCCAAGTCCATGAAAGAAATATCTTGAGGCCGTCCTCCTGACAAGAAAGTGTCCTGCTGTTGACCGAATTGTCGCATTACCCTCTGAGCAAAGTAGAAAGAAGAATCCCTCAAGATCGGAAGAACGACCCTGTCGTACCCGAGGGTATTAGCTACAAACCTCCTCACCCTCCAAAAGGATGGGCACCAAGCGATATCATTGGTTTCCGCTTTAGCAAAAAGATGAGCCCACTCCTCAATGCTGAGACCCTTCACTAACAGTCTCCGCCTATGGAAAGTATAAGGAGAATACTCGACCGGAGAGTCCAACAATTTAAAATGTTCTTTGAGCTAAATAGTCCACAACAATGGACTTCCCCGAGTCATAGAGCCGGTTTGGTGTAACTCATCAAGACCATAAAGGGTCTCCCCCAAGATAAGAGGGATTATGTTGAAGGCCCATCCTCTAGCTTGCAGAACGATGTCCACGAGCTCCATGTTCGCTATGCCACACTTGCTCATGAAAAGCACGCTCCGAAATAAGCACAATGCCAAGAGGCAGCACTGGGAATCCACACCGTGACCGCGAGTTACTCGACCTTTAAATCTCCTAGGCCAAGCGTGGAGATCAATATAGCGGTTATGAACATAGCTCTGAGCCTCAGGAAGGCCAATGCTAAATAAGTCCCTAAGAGACTCCGCTGGTACCTTATCGCAATTAGGAACCGCAATCACCCCAGTCAAGGGCATATCCAAGATAGCCGCCATCTCCTCCAATGTAGGGACCATCTCATTAAGCGAAAAGTTGAAGAGGTGAGTTGATGGATCCTAGAAGCGTGTAACTCCCTTTAAGAGGTCCCATTCCGGCTTTAGGTTCTTCAAGGTGAAAAGAATCTTGAAACCGAATATCTCCACGAATCTCTCTTGGCGAGGTTTATTAAACGAGCGAAAGAACGTTGCTAAATCATTCTTGTAGCGTTCCACTAACTCTAAGTCCAAGGAGAACTCATCAACGATTATTGATGAAGGGACGGACTTGCTTGGGGCTATTGAGAGCAAAAGGTTGAGAATTCTACTCCAAAAGAAAGGTTCCCAGAACTGATTCAAGGCTGCATGGTATTCTAGGACGGACTAGAGGTGTTTATATACAAGTTTGGACACCAAATCCTCGAGGAAAAAGGAGAAACAGCCGCAGATTGAAAGGATTGCTCGTACGAGACATCGATGTCTCGTACAAGGCATCTCCCAAGTCAGAACAATAGAGACTCTGCTCAGATTTCAGGTTGCTCGACAAGTCAAAACATGTCTCAATCACCCCTGAAATCCATCCAAAACAGTTCATTCACCACATACAAATGACCCAACGCGAATCCACCTCATAAAATTATCCCTCGGTTGACCAACCGGATGTGAGTCAATACATTTACACAGTCAAAAATAAAACTAAAATTAACTAATGTATTTTGTGCTAGAGTTAGGAAATAATTGTTGCATAGGTACAAACTGAAGAAAAGAAAGATTGTCTTCGCCTACGCCGAGGCAATAAGCACATCATCAAAAAAAAGGGGGGATAATGGGGGAATCCTATCTAAGACGTGTCGCCAGCGCCTCACTATCATCCGTCAGTCCGAGGCCTCTTCCCGCAAGAAGCTAGCTCCGCTGTCTGCTGAGCCAACCATCCAAGCAGCCCTGCTGTCTCTCTCTTCATCCTCTTGGCATAGGCCATGAACTGGGCAAGCCGTCCCGTGACCTCTCTATACTCAGCAATGGGCACCTGTTGAGAAGAAACAAATGAAGGTATCAAAATCCTCAGATAAATGATAAACATAGATATGAATGGGTAAAATGATGGAAATGACAGAAGGAGGGTCATAAAAATCATACCATGGTCGCGTTGGCAGGAGCTACAAGTTCCTCCGGCATATCATACTGCGCGGGAAGATCCTCGGTACTCTCTACTCCCTCAGCTACGCTGTAGGTAAAAGAAGCTGGTCCAAGCTATGGATGAAAAGGGACGTGGACAACTCCCTGGGCCTGAGCCTGATCACCCTCTATAATCAGTCGGGGCATGAGACGAGCAAGGAAGTCCTGGTAATCAGCCTCCAAGGACATAAGGTCAAAGGCATCTTGACCAATAATGAGGTCCCCTCTCTCGTCCTCCTCAATGGCATAAGAATTAAGCATATGGGCCGGTGGATCCAGAGGGACGATGACGTCGAGTCTGCCACCACCCTGCTGGCGAGAGACTCTCTCTCCTAAATAGAAGCATCCACCGCCAAGGCCAATCATCAACAGCCTCATACCGGTAAACCCATAAACATGGTCAATGCCCAAGCTCTGCCATGGGAAGAAGGCAACAGCGGACTCTGGGACGGCCTCCTGTTGGGTTTCGTAGTTACATGCGCAGCGGAAAATAGCATTCAAAATTTTATGAAACCCAAAGCCCATAGATCCATTCATATGATTAAATCAAATACAACAATATGAATACTAGAAAACTAACCCTTGATGACTTTGAATTTGGCCTTTGATCTTGGTGGAGAACTTGAAGCTTTGATCACAAAAGTAAGAACACGAACTTTGAAGATGATAAGCTTCACCCTCTAGCGGTATCCACACCACGAATGAATATCAAGAACACTTGATCTTGGTTGCTAGACCAAATTGTGAAACACGTTTTCACAAACAATATGAACTATATGGAATTATGTATGTGTATTATTTTGTTCTTCAATCTAAGATATCTTAGAACAAAATAATTCTTTCTCAAACCCTTTGGAGACTTACACAAAAGTTATGATATGTTTTGGCCCGAATTTGGATGTTTATATACAAGTTAGACCTATTCCAAATAAGAAACTTGTGTCTAAACCCGTCCAAAATTCTTTTACAAATCAAATTAGGAAACCAGTCCCTACAGGGTGTGCGGCCTCCCAAAACCCTTGTGCGGTCGCACATCTATTTGGAAGGTTTCTGGTACTAACTGACCCAAACTGTCCGACCGTCCAACCCATCTTGTGCCGTCACACACTTGTCCAGATTCCCAAAGTTTCCAAAATTCCAATATAATCCTTATTTAAGATTCATTCTATTGTGTGTGACCCTCTAGGATTACACTAAGTTGGCAATGGGTTCAAACATAAAACCATAAGATATGATTAGGTTCTAGAAAACCGTCATACCTACCCAAATAGTATAACTAGATACAAGTTCACATTCCTTTAGAACATGTCATAATCCCTTTGTCCACGATGTCATTGAACACAAGTCATGGTCAACAAGTCAACTTGTTTTGTTCAATACTTTCTCGATTCCGAATATGTTGATAATCCAAATGACATTAATCTAATCAATTCATTTGAGTCCGGCCGAACATTTTCATCAACATCATTCCTACGAGAGGCCAAAGCTTGACATCTCTCCGAAGAGGGACAAATCCATTTAGCTTATTACTCTTCCCTACGTGAATCCGATTATGCCAGTCATACCCTTTATAACTACCCGGTTAAAGGTAGCGTTTGAATATGTCAAACATAATGTTCATCAAGTGGAAGACTATAATAACTTCATGTCTAAGGATTCAGATGACATAACTAATATAAGATATATGTATGACATAGACCATGACATAAATCTCATACTGCGGGTCATGTCCAATACCTTGTTCCAAACAAGTACCCATAAATCTAACATGATCATCCCATGATCATTTAGCCTTTATATTAGTGCTTAACAAGTACTAGGGACGGAGATTATTATAATTAAACATGAACAACAATAATAATCAAAACATCTCTTTATTGATATGAAATAAATGATAACAATTACAACGTTTACTAAACGTGCCTAGGGCACCACTACCAACAATCTCCCACTTGCCCTAGGCCCAATCTCCCATGTATCTAATACCCATGGACCTAACATGACCTTCATGTTTAGCTTGTGGAAGTCCCTTTGTTAGCGGGTCCACAACATTGTCATCAGTAAGTACTCTGCATATATTTACGTCTCCCCTATCAACGATTTCTCGAATGATATGAAAACGCCTAAGTATGTGTTTGGATTTTTGATGTGCTCTTGGTTCCTTTGCTTGAGCAATAGCACCATTATTATCGCAATAAAGGTCTATTGGATTAGCAATGCTAGGAACCACTTCAAGTTCAGTAATGAACTTCTTAATCCAAACAGCTTCCTTTTCAGCATCCGATGCAGCAATATACCCAGCTTCTGTTGTAGAATCAGTGGTTGTACTTTGCTTGGAACTCTTGCAGCTTACAGCTCCACCATTTAACATAAACACAAAACCCGATTGCGATCAACTATCATCTTTGTCGGTTTGGAAGCTTGCATCCGTGTAAGCATTTACCACGAGATCATCTTCCATTCCTCCATAGACCAAAAAAGAATCTTTAGTTCTTCTTAAGTACTTAAGAATCGCTTTTACAGCCATCCAGTGATTTTCACCGGGGTCGGATTGGTATCTACTTGTCATGCTTAAAGCATAAGATACATCCGGCCTAGTACAAATCATGGCATACATGATGGACCCAATTGCCGAGGCATATGGAACATCATTCATTTTCTCATGCTCATGTTTTGTCTTAGGACATTGAGTCTTGCTTAGAGAAATTCCATGTAACACCGGTAAGGTTCCTCTTTTAGAATTTTCCATGCGAAATCTTCTAATGACCTTGTCAATGTATGTACTTTGGCTTAAACCAAGTAGCCTCCTTGATCTATCTCTATAGATCTTAATGCCAAGTACATATGCGGCTTCACCCATATCTTTCATTGCGAAGCATTTTTCTAACCAAGTCTTCACGGACTGAAGTGTAGGAATATCGTTTCCAATGAGTAATATGTCATCCACATATAAAATCAGGAATAACACTATGCTCCCACTAATCTTCTTGTATACACAAGGCTCATCTTCATTCTTGATGAAGCCAAACTCTTTGACCGATTCATCAAAACGGAGATTCCAACTCATTGAAGCTTGCTTCAATCCATAGATAGATCTCTGCAATTTGCATACCTTATAATTCTGTTCAAAACCTTCCGATTGTGTCATATACACATCCTCTTGTAGTTTTCTATTTAGGAAAGCGGTTTTGACATCCATTTGCCATATTTCATAGTCATGATATGCGGCAATGGAAAGCAAAATTCTTATAGACTTGATCATTGCTACGGGTGAAAAGGTCTCATCATAGTCAATACCATGAACTTTCCTATACCCTTTCGCTACAAGCCTAGCTTTGTAAGTATGCACCTTCCCATCCATGTCAGTCTTCTTCTTGAAGACCCATTTGCATCCTATGGTTTTTACACCTTCGGGCGCATCAATCAAATTCTAAACTTGATTGTCTTGCATGGATTGCAATTCGGATTCCATGGCTCCAAGCCATTTATCAGAATCAGGAGAAGACATCACCTCTTGGTAGGTTGTAGGTTCATCATTCTCAATGATTTCCACCTCATTACTATCTGTTACGAGAAATCCATATCTCTCGGGCTCGGATCGTAACCTACTAGATTTGCGGGTTGCTTGTGTATTTTGAACAGGTTCCACAACTCCTTGTGGTTCTTGTTCTTGTTCCACTATTGGTTCAATGTTATTTTCTGGGTCTCGAATTTCTTCAAGATTTATTTTACTCCCACTGATTTCTTTGGAGAGAAACTCTTTCTCTAGAAAGACACCAGTTCGGGCAACAAACACTTTGTTGTCCTCTCGGTTGTAAAAGTAATATCCTTTAGTTTCCTTAGGATATCCCACGAAAATACATTTATCAGATTTGTGTGCTAGTTTGTTGGAGACAAGTCTTTTGACAAAAGCTTCGCAAACCCAAATCCTCATGAAAGACAAACTAGGGTTCTTTCCGCTCCACATCTCATATGGAATCTTTGGAACCGATTTAGTTGGAACTTGGTTTATTGTGAAGGCAGCGGTTTCTAGAGCGTAACCCCAAAAGGATATTGGAAGATCAACTTGACTCATCATTGATCGAACCATGTCTAACAAAGTCCGATTTCTCCTCTCAGACACACCATTCCATTGTGGTGTTCCGGGTGGAGTCAATTGTGAAACTATTCCACAATTCTTTAGATGATCATCAAATTCATGACTCAAGTATTCTCCACCTCGATCTGATCGAAGTGCCTTAATACTTTTGCCAAGTTGTTTTTCTACCTCATTTTGAAATATTCTAAATATCTCAAATACTTCACTTTTATGTTTCATTAGGTAAACATACCAAAATCTACTATAATCATCAGTGAAGGTTATGAAGTATTGAAATCGTCCCCTAGCATTGCTACTTAATGGTCCGCATACATAGGAATGTATCAACCCCAATAAGTCGCTTGCCCTTTCACCTAGCTTTGTAAAAGGTGTCTTAGTTATTTTTCCAAGAAGACACGACTCACATGTATCGTATGACCCAAGGTCACATGAACCCAAAAGACCGTCCCCATGGAATTTTGAGATACGCTTCTCATTAATATGACCAAGACGGCAATGCCACAAATAAGAATGATTTACATCATTAGGTTTAGATTTCTTATTTATATGATAGACATTTTTATTATTTTCATTCTTGACATCCAAGACATAAAGGCCATTAAATGAATTAGCAATACCATAAAGCACATCATTTAAATAAATAGAAAATTTCTTATTCTCAATAAGAAACTTAAATCCTTCATTATCCAAACAAGAAATTGAAATAATATTTCTACTTAAATCCGGAACATAATGACAATTGTTCAAAACAAGAATTAATCCGGAAGGTAAAGTGACTTCATAAGTCCCTACGGCTAATGCAGCAACTCTTGCTCCATTCCCCACGCGTAGGTCTACTTCACCCTCTTTAAGTAGTCTCCTATTCTTTAGACCCTGCACATTTAAACAAATGTGAGAACCACATCCGGTATCCAATACCCAAGAATCAGTGGTAGAAAGGAGAATATCTATCATATAGATACCTGTCGACGCAGCCTTGCTATTCTTCTTCTTCTTTTGCTCTTCCAAGAAAGCCTTGCAATTACATTTCCAATGACCAATTTCTTGACAATGGAAACAGATTGCATCCTTTTGTGAATCGGGTTTCGCCTCAGAAGCCTTGGCAACCTTTGCCTTGCTTATCTTAGGTTTGACAACTTTCTTACCCTTTCCTTTGGCACTAGCCTTCTTCCCATCATGAACCAAGAGCACGGGAGAACCTTTCTCCGCAATCTTCATCTCCGCAGTTTTAAGCACCCCATGCAACTCGGAGAGATTCTTATCCATTCCATGCATGTTATAATTCATCACAAACTGATTATACCTTTTAGGCAATGAATTAAGAATGAGATCCGTGGCTAGCTCCAATGAGATTGGATAGCCAAGTTTCTCAAGGTGCTCTACATAACCTTTCATTTTCAGCATGTGAGGACTCACTTTGTCACGACCCGAAAACTAGGCTCTATTTTATTAAGTATTAAATAATTATTATTTATTTATTTGCTTATTTATTCATTTAAATTATTATTTATTTAAATATTTATGTGTGCATTTTATGTGTTATAATAATTATGCTTAGCATTTTATTCGAGTCATTCGGATTAGTGTAATATTGTTGGGTCTTAATTGTTAGCAGGGAGTGTAGTATTGTGTTAGTAGACGGGGAAGGGGCCTAAGTGTAACTTCGATTTTAACTTCACCCCCTTCCTTCTTCTCCTTCTCCCTCACAAACTCATTCTCAGTATTCTCTCTCTCTCTCCTCAAGAAAAAGGTAAACATTTCTGTCTTCCTTCTCTCTTCATTTTAGCTATCTTCCCCTCATCTTCTCTCATTTCTCTCTATACGAAATGTGTTTAGATCGTCGATAGGATCGCGTAGAATCAAGAATATTCGAATTCCGTCAACTTTCATTATTTTCAAGTAAGTTGCTTTTCCCCCATTTTTATGCTAAAGTGTTCATCTCATGTTTATATGATGCTTGAGTTGTTATATTTAAAGTTTGGTTGAGTTTCGAATTTATTTGGAATTTATTTGAGTTTTGGTCAAAAATGGTGATTTATGAATGTTGGGTTTGATTCTTGATTTTGGTTGTTAAATGTTGTTATATGAGTTCTCTTAGACCCATAAGTTGCTCTAGTACCTTAGTATGCTAGTTAAGAGAGTTGGATTTTGGTTTAGTTTTGTTTTGGGTTAAAAATGGAAGAACCCAGTTTGTTCTTCCCGATTTCCGGCAGACCAGAGGATTGGGCGACCGACCAAAAATGGCTGGGCGACCGCACATCTATCTGAAAGGTTTTGTTCTTGTTTGATGGCTTTTTGGGCGACCGCACAGTCCCTAGTGGGCGGCCGCACAGAACTTCTGAAAGTTTTCATTTGTTATTTTGTGTGGTTGAAGAATGCGTTTTGATCCAAATCTTGGGTGTCCTTCTAGTCGACCTTAGTGAACATTGTAGTACACTCTAGTGATAGAATTGGGTCCTTTGTGATCAAGTTTGTGTTTGAAATTAATTAAGTGTTAATTGGGACTTTGGAACATCTTATTGAGATATTGTTGGTTTGACTTATCTTTGTGATGATCATTTGGTATAGGTTTGGGCATCTTATGATGTGTTCGTGGTTGTTCCAATCGAATTGATTTTCGAGTAAGACTTGGTCTGGGTTTTAGGCGATGTCCTATAGTACCTAGAGGGTTATTATTGAACACCAAAGTGTAGGGTTTAGTCCGGTCGTGATCATGTTCTAATAAGTGTAACCTTTTGGATTCGTTTGGGATAATTTTGGGTTATAGTCGTTGTACTATTTGTGAGTGACCGTTTGGGTTGTGTCCTTTATGTGTAACTTGTGGGTATCATCTTTGGAATGTATTTGGTATGGTTCCTCTTTATGGAATTATCGTGTTCTAATAATCATTGTTGTTGTGCTCTTTATGAGAAATTCTGTTTATCGTTGTTGTGCTCTTTTATGAGAAACTCGTTGTGTTTATTGTTGTTGAACTCTTCTTGAGTAATCGTTTGCATCTTTTATGGTGATTAATTGGTATGATTCCCTACTTTGGAATCAATGGTTGGTTATTGTGCTAGTATTTTATTACTTAGCCTTTACTTGAAAGTCCAGCTGGTATTTTGTGTGTGTTTGGGCGATGCGAAACATTATGATGGCACAGCCAAGTCCATTGTGATGTTGACCATTGTTTTGCCCCATTATTACCCTCCTCCAGATTGGCCTTGGATGTGAGAAGAGCTAGCTCCTTTGTGTGCATTTTAGCTTTACTTGGAGCATGACTTTGTGGCATGTCTCCCGTCCCTTATGACACTTCATTTGGTTATTGGTTCCGGTACCGGGTTTCTCTTCAGCTTTTATGCTACTATGAAGATGGTTTGTTGATCGATGGGTTGATCGGTCGCTTCTGACCGGGGATTTCTCTTCAGCTTTCATGCTATTATGAAGATGATGATTTGTTGATTATTGAAGCTGCGCAGCGACCTTTATTTGGTTCTTCAGTTGGGTGAAACCTTGGCTATGTATCCACTTATGAGTGTTTATTTCAGCTTTATGTGTTGCATGATGAGCTGGTCGTTATGTCCAACCGGTATGGGACGGTTGGCGATAGGGAGCCTCTCATTTGTTGTTATATGTTTATTTATATGATTGGTTATTGGATGTTACTATTCGACAGTATGACACTTATTATTCCGCTGCTATCTGTCTTATGTTAATTGCTATTGGTCATTGCATATTAGCATGTCATGTAGTTGCATTAGTAACTTACTGAGATTTTATCTCACCCCGTTTATTTCCATCTTTGTTTTTCCTTAACCCCCCCCAGGAGGAAAAGGATTAGGATTTGCGGATCGAGGAGGACGTCGAGAGGATTGAGATTTTGGGGCAGGTTGTTATGGATCGGTTTACATTATTTAAATGTATAACCTTTTGGGGATAGTTTTACCATTATTGACGTCATTAAGAATTGTATATTTTATTCTTTTGGGCATAAGCTGTGGAGCTTATGTTAGATGTACTTTGTTGATTTAAACTTGGATTTGTAAAACCTTGATCATCTTTTGGTTCAAAAATGAAATTTTTAACTTCTATATTTTAGAGTTTTGGTTCTAAGTCGACGTCCAGCTCGCGATCTCGGGCCCGCGGGGTTCGGGGTCGCGACAGTTGGTATCAGAGCTATGGTTTAGCTCTATGTATAAGTATAGGTGGACTAGAATGACCTAGGAGGGTATATGGATTTGGAGTGAGTAACGATGAGTATTTTATGCAGGTATTTGTTAGTAATGGCTAGAAGAAGAGCTGGTGAAGGCATCAGTGGGACTCAGAATCTTAATGGTCTAAGGGAAGAAAACCGTGCAGTGTTTCAGGGCAGGTTTGAAGCAGCCGTGAAAGCAATTCATGACCAAGGGCCGAGAGAGGAACATGTAGCACCTCCGCGATATGGGTTGAAGCAGTTCTTGAAGTTGAGACCAAGTGAGTACGACGGTGAGCCTGATGTGAAGAAAGCCGAGCTATGGATAGAATCGATGGAGAAAATCTACGATGTCTTTGGTTGCACTGATGAGGATAGGGTTCTGTTTTCAGCTTATAAGCTCGTGGGCGCTGCGGAACATTGGTGGAAGGCACTGAAGACCAGTTGGGATGCGACTCTTATACCATATCCTTGGGAGTGGTTCGTGAGGAAATTCAAGGATCATTTTATCTCCCTAGTGAATCAAAACCGGAAAGAGATCGAGTTCCTCAGCTTGGAGCAGGGCATGATGTCAGTAGCTCAGTACTCAGCTAAGTTCACAGAATTAGCCAGGTGTTGTGACTACCTTGTGCGGACCGAGGAGCAGAAAGCGATGAGATTGATCAGGGGTTTGAAGACATCCATCCGGACTCAGCTTATAGCACAGCGGATTCAGACTTATCAGGATGCGGTGGATCGAGCCTACTTGATTGAGCAGGGTATTGGGGAACACAAAAGGAAGACTGATATGGTTAACCCGGGTAAGCAAGGAGAGCAGAGTAAGTCACAACAGCAACATTCGGATAACAGAGGTAATTCTGGAGTGCAAACTCGATTCAGAGGGCAACTTCAAGGGAAACCAACAGTAGGAAATCAAGGTTCTAATAAGGGGACACGAAATGGGAAAGTCTGCAGCTACTGTCAGAGGAAAGGACACTCAGAAGACAAGTGTTGGAAGAAGCAAGGTAAATGAGTGAAGTATGGTCAGTTGGGACACTTCGTTAAAGATTGTCCGAGGTTTAGAGTTCAGTCATCGGGGATAGGAACTGGAATACCACAAGGTCAGAAGAGGGATGCTTCGGGGAAGCCCAAGGTTTCGGGTAGAGTATTTGCAATCAATCAGCACTCACCAGGTAACGGATAATTTCAGGAGGTATTATTTTGCGTCGTGAGAGCGAGCGCGTGCATTTTAGGATCATCGCATTTATGTGTTTCTGTGCATTTAGTTGCATTTATTTCTTCTGAGTCTTTGACTTATGTGTTGTAGGTGTCTACTCCTATGGAGGAGTTTAGGGTATCTGATGAAGTCTTATGTGCTTATGATGTGCTTAAGTATAGTTATGTCTCACCTGCTAAATTAGCCATGTTGCTATTACAAGATTTTGATGTTACTATTGCTTTAGTCTATTGTTGTAGGGGGATTGTTATATTCTCCATTCCTATTTTTTTTTAAACTGTTTGGGACCGTTCCTTTGGGTAGAGTTATACCTATCTTTTCTTAATTGAAATCCGAGTATTCAGCTTCGGTCAAATTGTTGGGTGTAATTATCATTGTAAGGTTTCTATTTTCTTCTGAATAGTACCTAGTGTTTGAGGAGGAGCTTGGGTTAAATTGGGTTGTTGTGGTACAAGGTTGTAGTGCTAATATTTAGATCAATGTCCTTATGGCATCGGTTGGGTTATAAGAGTTGAGGATTCAATTGAGGATGTCTTGGTAGGATATTTTTGTTTACTTTTAGTACATCTCCGTGAATGCATCGGAATGGATTAGTATGGAGAGGTGTACGATTTGTTATGGATGATGAGTTTGTTGTAGGAGTTATGATCAGTAATGGTGGTAAGCGTGTTAAGTTAGAAAGGACTAAGTACATTTTGGGAGAGTAATAATTTCTCAATCTATGTTAAAGGCATTTTGAAATTTTGGTTAAATAGTGGTTCTTTGGTCCTAAAAAAATCTCCTTGGTGGCGTTTCGCGATTTGGACCAAGGGTATGTGAGGAAAGTTGAGTATCAATATTTGGGCATAATTAAAGAATATTGTGATTTGATAATGGATCTATTGGAATGAAGCTAGCTAATTGGTTTATGATTTTGGTAGTACAATTGAGCTTAAATATCATTAAGTCAATAAATGTATGCGTGAGAGACTAACTGGGGTTAGCTATTAAATTTAGAGTTCGTTGATTTCCTTTGAGTATATGAGCACGGATTATGACTTAAATGGGAGTTAGAGAAAATCTTTTGAAGATGAAATTTGGATCGTTTTGCGGACTATTGAGTATATTGAATGGTTTAGGCTTCAAAACCAGATTAATGAGGGAATGAGAGTATAACATAGATTTAAGTGGACACTTTGTACGAGAAATTTTGGGGTTTGTATGGTACTATTTATTTAAGGTGTTAACTCAAAGTGAAGACACTATAATGGTAATCCATAGAGATATAGCCATTTCGATGGATATTGTGGAAATAGAAATTTCTTTATCCTTTTTATATTTTAAGAGCTAATTTAGCTCGAGATGGTAAGGTTTTGAATTTCTGGGGAATAATACTAAGTATGCGATTTACAAATGGAAGTACCTCTGCGGTTAAGGCTATGAATAAGGCGAGCTTGAGATATCTCGAGAATTATGTGTGGAAATAATTTGGATTCTTCGATTTTGAGTACGAGTTTTGATTAGTAATGAAGATAATGATGGAATGATTCGGTTCGAGAGGTAGTGTTATCGTAAGCATTATTTAAGGTTACCTTGTAGTGGGTTAGATTGGACAATTGAGGAATTTGAGAAATGGCGGAACTATCGTATCCGTAGCTAATTAGTCTTTCGGGTAAGTCTCGTTAAAATTCGGGTCGAATTTTCTTTAAGGAGGAGTGAATGTCACGACCCGAAAACTAGGCTCTATTTTATTAAGTATTAAATAATTATTATTTATTTATTTGCTTATTTATTCATTTAAATTATTATTTATTTAAATATTTATGTGTGCATTTTATGTGTTATAATAATTATGCTTAGCATTTTATTCGAGTCATTCGGATTAGTGTAATATTGTTGGGTCTTAATTGTTAGCAGGGAGTGTAGTATTGTGTTAGTAGACGGGGAAGGGGCCTAAGTGTAACTTCGATTTTAACTTCACCCCCTTCCTTCTTCTCCTTCTCCCTCACAAACTCATTCTCAGTATTCTCTCTCTCTCTCCTCAAGAAAAAGGTAAACATTTCTGTCTTCCTTCTCTCTTCATTTTAGCTATCTTCCCCTCATCTTCTCTCATTTCTCTCTATACGAAATGTGTTTAGATCGTCGATAGGATCGCGTAGAATCAAGAATATTCGAATTCCGTCAACTTTCATTATTTTCAAGTAAGTTGCTTTTCCCCCATTTTTATGCTAAAGTGTTCATCTCATGTTTATATGATGCTTGAGTTGTTATATTTAAAGTTTGGTTGAGTTTCGAATTTATTTGGAATTTATTTGAGTTTTGGTCAAAAATGGTGATTTATGAATGTTGGGTTTGATTCTTGATTTTGGTTGTTAAATGTTGTTATATGAGTTCTCTTAGACCCATAAGTTGCTCTAGTACCTTAGTATGCTAGTTAAGAGTGTTGGATTTTGGTTTAGTTTTGTTTTGGGTTAAAAATGGAAGAACCCAGTTTGTTCTTCCCGATTTCCGGCAGACCAGAGGATTGGGCGACCGCCCAAAAATGGCTGGGCGACCGCACATCTATCTGAAAGGTTTTGTTCTTGTTTGATGGCTTTTTGGGCGACCGCACAGTCCCTAGTGGGCGGCCGCACAGAACTTCTGAAAGTTTTCATTTGTTATTTTGTGTGGTTGAAGAATGCGTTTTGATCCAAATCTTGGGTGTCCTTCTAGTCGACCTTAGTGAACATTGTAGTACACTCTAGTGATAGAATTGGGTCCTTTGTGATCAAGTTTGTGTTTGAAATTAATTAAGTGTTAATTGGGACTTTGGAACATCTTATTGAGGTATTGTTGGTTTGACTTATCTTTGTGATGATCATTTGGTATAGGTTTGGGCATCTTATGATGTGTTCGTGGTTGTTCCAATCGAATTGATTTTCGAGTAAGACTTGGTCTGGGTTTTAGGCGATGTCCTATAGTACCTAGAGGGTTATTATTGAACACCAAAGTGTAGGGTTTAGTCCGGTCGTGATCATGTTCTAATAAGTGTAACCTTTTGGATTCGTTTGGGATAATTTTGGGTTATAGTCATTGTACTATTTGTGAGTGACCGTTTGGGTTGTGTCCTTTATGTGTAACTTGTGGGTATCATCTTTGGAATGTATTTGGTATGGTTCCTCTTTATGGAATTATCGTGTTCTAATAATCATTGTTGTTGTGCTCTTTATGAGAAATTCTGTTTATCGTTGTTGTGCTCTTTTATGAGAAACTCGTTGTGTTTATTGTTGTTGAACTCTTCTTGAGTAATCGTTTGCATCTTTTATGGTGATTAATTGGTATGATTCCCTACTTTGGAATCAATGGTTGGTTATTGTGCTAGTATTTTATTACTTAGCCTTTACTTGAAAGTCCAGCTGGTATTTTGTGTGTGTTTGGGCGATGCGAAACATTATGATGGCACAGCCAAGTCCATTGTGATGTTGACCATTGTTTTGCCCCATTATTACCCTCCTCCAGATTGGCCTTGGATGTGAGAAGAGCTAGCTCCTTTGTGTGCATTTTAGCTTTACTTGGAGCATGACTTTGTGGCATGTCTCCCGTCCCTTGTGACACTTCATTTGGTTATTGGTTCCGGTACCGGGTTTCTCTTCAGCTTTTATGCTACTATGAAGATGGTTTGTTGATCGATGGGTTGATCGGTCGCTTCTGACCGGGGATTTCTCTTCAGCTTTCATGCTATTATGAAGATGATGATTTGTTGATTATTGAAGCTGCGCAGCGACCTTTATTTGGTTCTTCAGTTGGGTGAAACCTTGGCTATGTATCCACTTATGAGTGTTTATTTCAGCTTTATGTGTTGCATGATGAGCTGGTCGTTATGTCCAACCGGTATGGGACGGTTGGCGATAGGGAGCCTCTCATTTGTTGTTATATGTTTATTTATATGATTGGTTATTGGATGTTACTATTCGACAGCATGACACTTATTATTCCCCTGCTATCTGTCTTATGTTAATTGCTATTGGTCATTGCATATTAGCATGTCATGTAGTTGCATTAGTAACTTACTGAGATTTTATCTCACCCCGTTTATTTCCATCTTTGTTTTTCCTTAACCCCCCCAGGAGGAAAAGGATTAGGATTTGCGGATCGAGGAGGACGTCGAGAGGATTGAGATTTTGGGGCAGGTTGTTATGGATCGGTTTACATTATTTAAATGTATAACCTTTTGGGGATAGTTTTACCATTATTGACGTCATTAAGAATTGTATATTTTATTCTTTTGGGCATAAGCTGTGGAGCTTATGTTAGATGTACTTTGTTGATTTAAACTTGGATTTGTAAAACCTTGTGTTATCATCTTTTGGTTCAAAAATGAAATTTTTAACTTCTATATTTTAGAGTTTTGGTTCTAAGTCGACGTCCAGCTCGCGATCTCGGGCCCGCGGGGTTCGGGTCGCGACAGTTGGTATCAGAGCTATGGTTTAGCTCTATGTATAAGTATAGGTGGACTAGAATGACCTAGGAGGGTATATGGGTTCGGAGTGAGTAACGATGAGTATTTTATGCAGGTATTTGTTAGTAATGGCTAGAAGAAGAGCTGGTGAAGGCATCAGTGGGACTCAGAATCTTAATGGTCTAAGGGAAGAAAACCGTGCAGTGTTTCAGGGCAGGTTTGAAGCAGCCGTGAAAGCAATTCATGACCAAGGGCCGAGAGAGGAACATGTAGCACCTCCGCGATATGGGTTGAAGCAGTTCTTGAAGTTGAGACCAAGTGAGTACGACGGTGAGCCTGATGTGAAGAAAGCCGAGCTATGGATAGAATCGATGGAGAAAATCTACGATGTCTTTGGTTGCACTGATGAGGATAGGGTTCTGTTTTCAGCTTATAAGCTCGTGGGCGCTGCGGAACATTGGTGGAAGGCACTGAAGACCAGTTGGGATGCGACTCTTATACCATATCCTTGGGAGTGGTTCGTGAGGAAATTCAAGGATCATTTTATCTCCCTAGTGAATCAAAACCGGAAAGAGATCGAGTTCCTCAGCTTGGAGCAGGGCATGATGTCAGTAGCTCAGTACTCAGCTAAGTTCACAGAATTAGCCAGGTGTTGTGACTACCTTGTGCGGACCGAGGAGCAGAAAGCGATGAGATTGATCAGGGGTTTGAAGACATCCATCCGGACTCAGCTTATAGCACAGCGGATTCAGACTTATCAGGATGCGGTGGATCGAGCCTACTTGATTGAGCAGGGTATTGGGGAACACAAAAGGAAGACTGATATGGTTAACCCGGGTAAGCAAGGAGAGCAGAGTAAGTCACAACAGCAACATTCGGATAACAGAGGTAATTCTGGAGTGCAAACTCGATTCAGAGGGCAACTTCAAGGGAAACCAACAGTAGGAAATCAAGGTTCTAATAAGGGGACACGAAATGGGAAAGTCTGCAGCTACTGTCAGAGGAAAGGACACTCAGAAGACAAGTGTTGGAAGAAGCAAGGTAAATGTGTGAAGTGTGGTCAGTTGGGACACTTCGTTAAAGATTGTCCGAGGTTTAGAGTTCAGTCATCGGGGATAGGAACTGGAATACCACAAGGTCAGAAGAGGGATGCTTCGGGGAAGCCCAAGGTTTCGGGTAGAGTATTTGCAATCAATCAGCACTCACCAGGTAACGGATAATTTCAGGAGGTATTATTTTGCGTCGTGAGAGCGAGCGCGCGCATTTTAGGATCATCGCATTTATGTGTTTCTGTGCATTTAGTTGCATTTATTTCTTCTGAGTCTTTGACTTATGTGTTGTAGGTGTCTACTCCTATGGAGGAGTTTAGGGTATCTGATGAAGTCTTATGTGCTTATGATGTGCTTAAGTATAGTTATGTCTCACCTGCTAAATTAGCCATGTTGCTATTACAAGATTTTGATGTTACTATTGCTTTAGTCTATTGTTGTAGGGGGATTGTTATATTCTCCATTCCTAATTTTTTTTAAACTGTTTGGGACCGTTCCTTTGGGTAGAGTTATACCTATCTTTTCTTAATTGAAATCCGAGTATTCAGCTTCGGTCAAATTGTTGGGTGTAATTATCATTGTAAGGTTTCTATTTTCTTCTGAATAGTACCTAGTGTTTGAGGAGGAGCTTGGGTTAAATTGGGTTGTTGTGGTACAAGGTTGTAGTGCTAATATTTAGATCAATGTCCTTATGGCATCGGTTGGGTTATAAGAGTTGAGGATTCAATTGAGGATGTCTTGGTAGGATATTTTTGTTTACTTTTAGTACATCTCCGTGAATCATCGGAATGGATTAGTATGGAGAGGTGTACGATTTGTTATGGATGATGAGTTTGTTGTAGGAGTTATGATCAGTAATGGTGGTAAGCGTGTTAAGTTAGAAAGGACTAAGTACATTTTGGGAGAGTAATAATTTCTCAATCTATGTTAAAGGCATTTTGAAATTTTGGTTAAATAGTGGTTCTTTGGTCCTAAAAAAATCTCCTTGGTGGCGTTTCGCGATTTGGACCAAGGGTATGTGAGGAAAGTTGAGTATCAATATTTGGGCATAATTAAAGAATATTGTGATTTGATAATGGATCTATTGGAATGAAGCTAGCTAATTGGTTTATGATTTTGGTAGTACAATTGAGCTTAAATATCATTAAGTCAATAAATGTATGCGTGAGAGACTAACTGGGGTTAGCTATTAAATTTAGAGTTCGTTGATTTCCTTTGAGTATATGAGCACGGATTATGACTTAAATGGGAGTTAGAGAAAATCTTTTGAAGATGAAATTTGGATCGTTTTGCGGACTATTGAGTATATTGAATGGTTTAGGCTTCAAAACCAGATTAATGAGGGAATGAGAGTATAACATAGATTTAAGTGGACACTTTGTACGAGAAATTTTGGGTTTGTATGGTACTATTTATTTAAGGTGTTAACTCAAAGTGAAGACACTATAATGGTAATCCATAGAGATATAGCCATTTCGATGGATATTGTGGAAATAGAAATTTCTTTATCCTTTTTATATTTTAAGAGCTAATTTAGTTCGAGATGGTAAGGTTTTGAATTTCTGGGGAATAATACTAAGTATGCGATTTACAAATGGAAGTACCTCTGCGGTTAAGGCTATGAATAAGGCGAGCTTGAGATATCTCGAGAATTATGTGTGGAAATAATTTGGATTCTTCGATTTTGAGTACGAGTTTTGATTAGTAATGAAGATAATGATGGAATGATTCGGTTCGAGAGGTAGTGTTATCGTAAGCATTATTTAAGGTTACCTTGTAGTGGGTTAGATTGGACAATTGAGGAATTTGAGAAATGGCGGAACTATCGTATCCGTAGCTAATTAGTCTTTCGGGTAAGTCTCGTTAAAATTCGGGTCGAATTTTCTTTAAGGAGGAGTGAATGTCACGACCCGAAAACTAGGCTCTATTTTATTAAGTATTAAATAATTATTATTTATTTATTTGCTTATTTATTCATTTAAATTATTATTTATTTAAATATTTATGTGTGCATTTTATGTGTTATAATAATTATGCTTAGCATTTTATTCGAGTCATTCGGATTAGTGTAATATTGTTGGGTCTTAATTGTTAGCAGGGAGTGTAGTATTGTGTTAGTAGACGGGGAAGGGGCCTAAGTGTAACTTCGATTTTAACTTCACCCCCTTCCTTCTTCTCCTTCTCCCTCACAAACTCATTCTCAGTATTCTCTCTCTCTCTCCTCAAGAAAAAGGTAAACATTTCTCTCTTCCTTCTCTCTTCATTTTAGCTATCTTCCCCTCATCTTCTCTCATTTCTCTCTATACGAAATGTGTTTAGATCGTCGATAGGATCGCGTAGAATCAAGAATATTCGAATTCCGTCAACTTTCATTATTTTCAAGTAAGTTGCTTTTCCCCCATTTTTATGCTAAAGTGTTCATCTCATGTTTATATGATGCTTGAGTTGTTATATTTAAAGTTTGGTTGAGTTTCGAATTTATTTGGAATATATTTGAGTTTTGGTCAAAAATGGTGATTTATGAATGTTGGGTTTGATTCTTGATTTTGGTTGTTAAATGTTGTTATATGAGTTCTCTTAGACCCATAAGTTGCTCTAGTACCTTAGTATGCTAGTTAAGAGTGTTGGATTTTGGTTTAGTTTTGTTTTGGGTTAAAAATGGAAGAACCCAGTTTGTTCTTCCCGATTTCCGGCAGACCAGAGGATTGGGCGACCGACCAAAAATGGCTGGGCGACCGCACATCTATCTGAAAGGTTTTGTTCTTGTTTGATGGCTTTTTGGGCGACCGCACAGTCCCTAGTGGGCGGCCGCACAGAACTTCTGAAAGTTTTCATTTGTTATTTTGTGTGGTTGAAGAATGCGTTTTGATCCAAATCTTGGGTGTCCTTCTAGTCGACCTTAGTGAACATTGTAGTACACTCTAGTGATAGAATTGGGTCCTTTGTGATCAAGTTTGTGTTTGAAATTAATTAAGTGTTAATTGGGACTTTGGAACATCTTATTGAGGTATTGTTGGTTTGACTTATCTTTGTGATGATCATTTGGTATAGGTTTGGGCATCTTATGATGTGTTCGTGGTTGTTCCAATCGAATTGATTTTCGAGTAAGACTTGGTCTTGGTTTTAGGCGATGTCCTATAGTACCTAGAGGGTTATTATTGAACACCAAAGTGTAGGGTTTAGTCAGGTCGTGATCAAGTTCTAATAAGTGTAACCTTTTGGATTCGTTTGGGATAATTTTAGGTTATAGTTGTTGTACTATTTGTAGTGACCGTTTGGGTTGTGTCCTTTATGTGTAACTTGTGGGTATCATCTTTGGAATGTATTTGGTATGGTTCCTCTTTATGGAATTATCGTGTTCTAATAATCATTGTTGTTGTGCTCTTTATGAGAAATTCCGTTTATCGTTGTTGTGCTCTTTTATGAGAAACTCGTTGTGTTTATTGTTGTTGAACTCTTCTTGAGTAATCGTTTGCATCTTTTATGGTGATTAATTGGTATGATTCCCTACTTTGGAATCAATGGTTGGTTATTGTGCTAGTATTTTATTACTTAGCCTTTACTTGAAAGTCCAGCTGGTATTTTGTGTGTGTTTGGGCGATGCGAAACATTATGATGGCACAGCCAAGTCCATTGTGATGTTGACCATTGTTTTGCCCCATTATTACCCTCCTCCAGATTGGCCTTGGATGTGAGAAGAGCTAGCTCCTTTGTGTGCATTTTAGCTTTACTTGGAGCATGACTTTGTGGCATGTCTCCCGTCCCTTGTGACACTTCATTTGGTTATTGGTTCCGGTACCGGGTTTCTCTTCAGCTTTTATGCTACTATGAAGATGGTTTGTTGATCGATGGGTTGATCGGTCGCTTCTGACCGGGGATTTCTCTTCAGCTTTCATGCTATTATGAAGATGATGATTTGTTGATTATTGAAGCTGCGCAGCGACCTTTATTTGGTTCTTCAGTTGGGTGAAACCTTGGCTATGTATCCACTTATGAGTGTTTATTTCAGCTTTATGTGTTGCATGATGAGCTGGTCGTTATGTCCAACCGGTATGGGACGGTTGGCGATAGGGAGCCTCTCATTTGTTGTTATATGTTTATTTATATGATTGGTTATTGGATGTTACTATTCGACAGCATGACACTTATTATTCCGCTGCTATCTGTCTTATGTTAATTGCTATTGGTCATTGCATATTAGCATGTCATGTAGTTGCATTAGTAACTTACTGAGATTTTATCTCACCCCGTTTATTTCCATCTTTGTTTTTCCTTAACCCCCCCCCCCCCAAGGAGGAAAAGGATTAGGATTTGCGGATCGAGGAGGACGTCGAGAGGATTGAGATTTTGGGGCAGGTTGTTATGGACCGGTTTACATTATTTAAATGTATAACCTTTTGGGGATAGTTTTACCATTATTGACGTCATTAAGAATTGTATATTTTATTCTTTTGGGCATAAGCTGTGGAGCTTATGTTAGATGTACATTGTTGATTTAAACTTGGATTTGTAAAACCTTGTGTTATCATCTTTTGGTTCAAAAATGAAATTTTTAACTTCTATATTTTAGAGTTTTGGTTCTAAGTCGACGTCCAGCTCGCGATCTCGGGCCCGCGGGGTTCGGGGTCGCGACACACTTGTTGCCCTTCATTCATTTTGCAAGTACTGAATGCAACAATGGTCTTATACCTCTCTTGCCTAGCTTGCTCTTGAAACATAGATCTTAACTCCACGCCTATCTCATAGGCTTCCAAATGTTCCAAACTTTGTTGGAGTTTTGAGCACATGGTAGCAAGCATGAGACATCTTACATCTCTAGAATCATTACGATGTTTCTTGTAACTGTCTCTTTCTGCCCTAGGGGCAGTAGGTTCTGGTTCAGCAGGAAGTGGCCCATCGAGAATGTACAACTTATCTTCTTGCCTTAGAACAATTCTTAGGCTACGGATCCAACCCATAAAGTTAGTACCATTCTCTTGGAGCTTATCCTTCTCAAGGATCGATCGCAACGAAATTGATTGAGTGTTAGTAGTCATTATCTACAAATATGCAAAATTTCCAAAATTTAATAAGTACCAATTTTCATTAAAGAAATAAACAATGTATTTTTCAAAAATACTCCCACTGAATTATATAACCTTCTCATACATCCAATGTAGAATATAATTTAGATGGGTTAAGACCCCGCTTTAATTTAATTTCAAGTCCGCTAAGGCGGATTACACAAAATCAAATTAATTAGGTAGACAACTCTTGTCAATCATATCTCATATGACTCTTAGTTCCTTTTATGAGATTCTTTAAAAAATCATATTTCAAAAAACATGTTAAATCTCATCTTTGCCTAGGCTCAAAACTGTTTTGACGCCCAATTAAGTCCAACCATTTTAAACGTATAGTTAATGTGCCTCGCTAGGGCGTGCCCACATTATCTATCTTGCTCATACATAAATAAAGTCAATGCATCTCGCTAGGGCGGGTCTACATTAAATTCACCCATGTATTAACAAGTGTTGTAATCATGGCATGGCAATAAAGGACTTAAAACTTTCTTTGAAGGTTCATCACATATAGCATACAACACATTTATGAGCACATAATATAAACATGTTACGCATCAAGTTTGGCCACTAAATTAATCTCCATTAATTTAAGCATAATATTTATGTGTCATTAGTTTCTCTATAATTATGAGGATGAGACTATTTCAACTTTGGTTATTATCTCCAAATCAAGACAACAAGGAGTGCGGCCGAAACTAAGCCATCAGACATCCACAATTCCGTACTAATTCAAGAAACCAAGAAAGTAGTCCATATGGCCGAAACTAAGCAATAGATGGTCTTGTTGAACGTAGGCCAATTGCATCCACAATTCCACATGGATCTCCAATCATTGAATCAAGAACTTTGTTTCTCAATTTTAGCAATTATGAACTCTTCATAATTCTAACTTCGTTTTATCTTTGAAATTTTGATTGCGATCAAGTTTGGGAAACACAATCTCGATGAATGTAAATTAGCATCCAAACCTTGAACCAATCTTAGAGTCACAAGACTAGAACAAATAGGAAAATCAAACCCCAAGATCCACACACAAACCAACTACCCAAAACCCATTCCAGATCAGCAGGTCTGGCCTGGTTCTGTTACTGGTTTGGTTGGACCTTTTGAAAATTCCAAATCTGATCAAAAGGCAAAAAGAATCAGCATTCTGATTGCTTTGTACGGCCGCCCAGAAATAATTGTGCGGTCGCCCAAACATGTGTGGCCGCCCACGTTATTTTGTGCGATCGCACAGGAGGATCAGAAGGCAATTTTAAAGTTCGAAAATTTGTCTCAAAATTGTTTTTCCCCGATTATTAAAACTTTGATCTAATCAAAAATTAATAATCAAACAATTCAGAATCCAACATAATTTTTAGTGCGATTCAATAGTGCGATTAAAGTTGTAAAACAATAAACCACATAAAATCAGATAACACATAAACATCAAATATCCAATATTCATATCATGTTAGGCACATAAACAATTTATATACACATAACATGATCTAAGTATTGAAATAATCAACATGAACGGGGCTCTGATACCACTGTTGGGTTTCGTAGTTACATGCGCAGCGGAAAATAGCATTCAAAATTTTATGAAACCCAAAGCCCATAGATCCATTCATATGATTAAAACAAATACAACAATATGAATACTAGAAAACTAACCCTTGATGACTTTGAATTTGGCCTTTGATATTGGTGGAGAACTTGAAGCTTTGATCACAAAAGTAAGAACACAAACTTTGAAGATGATAAGCTTCACCCTCTAGCGGTATCCACATCACGAACGAATATCAAGAACACTTGATCTTGGTTGCTAGACCAAATTGTGAAACACGTTTTCACAAACAATATGAACTATATGGAATTATGTATGTGTATTATTTTGTTCTTCAATCTAAGATGTCTTAGAACAAAATAATAATCTCTCTCAAACCCTTTGGAGACTTACACAAAAGTTATGATATGTTCTGGCCCGAATTTGGTTGTTTATATACAAGTTAGACCTATTCCAAATAGGAAACTTGTATCTAAACCCGTCCAAAATTCTTTTCCAAATCAAATTAGGAAACCAGTCCCGACAGGGTGTGCGGCCGCCCAAAACCCTTGTACGGTCACACATCTATCTGGAAGGTTTCTGGCACTAACTGACCCATAATGTGCGGCCGCCCAACCCATCTTGTGCGGTCGCACACTTGTCCAGATTCCCAAAGTTTCCAAAATTCCATATAATCCTTATTTAAGATTCGTTCTATTGTGTGTGACCCTCTAGGATTACACTAAGTTGGAAATGGGTTCAAACATGAAACCATAAGATATGATTAGGTTCTAGCAAACCGTCATACCTACCCAAATAGTATAACTAGATACAAGTTCGCATTACTTTAGAACATGTCATAATCCCTTTGTCCACGATGTCATTGAGCACAAGTCATGGTCAACAAGTCAACTTGTTTTGTTCAATACTTTCTTGATTCCGAATATGTTGATAATCCAAATGACATTGATCTAATCAATTCATTTGAGTCCGGCCGAACATTTTCATCAACATCATTCCTACGAGAGGCCAAAGCTTGACATCTCTCCTAAGAGGGACAAATCCATTTAGCTTATTACTCTTTGAATCCGATTATGCCAATCATACCCTTTATAACTACCCGGTTAAAGGTAGCGTTTGAATATGTCAAACATAATGTTCATCAAGTGGAAGACTATAATAACTTCATGTCTAAGGATTCAGATGACATAACTAATATGAGATATATGTACGACATAGACCATGACATAAATCTCATACTGCGGGTCATGTCCAGTACCTTGTTCCAAATAAGTACCCATAAATCTAACATGATCATCCCATGATCATTTAGCCTTTATACTAGTGCTTAACAAGTACTAGGGACGGAGATTATTATAAGTAAACATGAACAACAATAATAATCAAAACATCTCTTTATTGATATGAAATAAATGATAACAATTACAACGTTTACTAAACGTGCCTAGGGCACCACTACCAACACCTCCCACCTATCAAAATATAGCCTCATGCGCTCCATCATCATATCAGCCCCCTCGGCCTGCTCATCATGGGTATCCCTGTTATCCCGGTGCCACCTCAGAGTATCGAGGAACATAACAGTATTGTCTCGAAGATTGAAAGTAAAGAGACCAAACATGGCGTATCCCCAAGCCTGCAAAATGGGAGAAACATAAAAGAGGTCAATACACAATATCTCAAATGAGGAATGCTATCAAAATAAACTGGGGCTGAAATAAAGGAGGAATACAGAAGAAGATGAGTATTATAACTCCCAGGTATGACTGTAGCCGCCCAAGCCAGCGTTCGTCCTATCCCGCAAACTCTCATCCATAGCCACATAGCAATGGGCCAAACCAGCAGAATCCCAGCTAGCATCAGTGACATGCTGCACGTCCCTCAGGCAGCTAAGCAGAGTAAAAAGGACAGTCGACGCATGATTAGCAAAGAGCGTCTCAGAAAAGGCCCACCATAGAAAGCCACAGACAGCTGCACTGCGTGTACCGGTGAGATGCATCTCACCAGCATTAAGGGTGACATAAGTATCCACCCTCTCCCTCAAAGCCTTCAGAGGGACACCCTTGCCTAGGGTACGCAAAGAGAATCCCAAAAAATGCATCATATCATCCCTGCTAGGAGTAAAGTCCGCATCTACCTCAAGCGGTTCGCCGACGATAGCAAGTCCGGTAATGGCATGGAAATCAGTAGGGGTCATGGTGACCTCCCCCCACCGCATATGCATGGTGTGAGTGCTATCTCACCAGGGTTCTTGGATGTCCTGGAGCAAGTACACATTCCTCCTCTCACCGACAAGGCCGTCAAAGAAGGGTTTTAATCCGAGGTTCTCAATCTCCTCCTTCATCTCGCCATTGAGAGTTGCCCACCTCTCTGCGACTGCTCGCACGCTGCCTCTACAGTTATTGATCACCCTGAATGACTGCAACCAACAAAGGCAAAAGAGATAAATGTCAGAAAATCGGTAAAATCCTCATTTAAGCATTTTACCCGAAAAGTCACAGAATCGCCTGAAACGACAGTCAAAATCATGTACTACCGTACTACAACGATTTTTAGCACCAACAAGGGTGAAATTCTATCAAAAGATAAGCCATGCATGATAAACCCTAGCAGTGGTAATTCTAGGCGAAAATTGACAAAAGTCGAATCGCTAGAACACTAAATTGAGACATGCAACAACAAAATTGACATGGAAACTCAATCAGAGGAAGAGATCCTTACCCGCCTAGTTCGAACGGCGTGAGAGACGTGGTCCTCCGGGAACGGGCACAAATCATTAGTCGCCCACACTTTACCCTTCATATGTCTACCGAAGAGGTGTTCCTTATGCGAACAATGTGCACCGGCCATTTGCAAGGGTCGGGAATCACCAAAATTGTAGAAATTGAAGATTTTTGAGTGAGAAAATTGCCTAGGGCCGAAATCTCTTGAGAATGGAATAGGAAAAGTGATTTGAAAATCACTTCCAGCGCCTGAAATGCCTCTGTTCTGCGCAAAAACAGAAAAGTCTCGTACGAGACATCATTACCTCGTACGAGAGATCTCCAGAAAAGTCTCAGAAAACCATGTTTTCTTGAGAAATTCTAGAAAAGCCCTGCTTTTAACAGAAAGGTCAGAAAAATCCCTGCTTTAGACCAAGAGGTCGAATCTGAACCCGGTTCAAGATGGAACATTGAGTCGTCAACAAAATTGATATTTTCAGAATTGGAACAAGCAAAGTTGTTTCTCAGTACGAATTTATCCTCACCGCGCATCCAAGATAATGGGTGAGCAACAAGAATCTGCATCAGCAAACTCTGGATCCCACGACTGTCATCAAGGTGTAAGCTAATGGCACAGGATTTGCAATCAGTTATCCCACGACTGTTGTCTAGACGTAAGTTAACAACACAGGATCCCACCATTTGGAGTCCCATAATTGTCATCAAGATGTAAGTTAATGGCATAGGATTCACTTTTCTGGCGGAAAGGCTGTCGCGTCAGAAGGAGAAGCAAGGTCCGAGTAATTGGCGTCTCTACATCCGGGTATCTCACGACTGTTATCAAGACGTAAGTTAACAACACAGGATCCCACCATTTAGAGTCCCATAATTGTCATCAAGACGTAAGTTAATGGCATAGGATTCACATTTTCAACGGAAAGGCAGTCGCATTGAAAGGAGAAGCGAGGTCCGAGTAATTGGCGTCTCCAAACCCAGAGTCCGATAATTGTTATCAAGACATACGTTAATAACATAGGATTCACATTTTCCAACGTAAGGGACAAACTCGTTGGGAAGGAGAAGCAAGGTCCAGGCAACTGGCGTCTCCAAAATCGAAGGCGGTTCGTCATCAACAACAGGGCATGTTCAGAATTGGAGTCAAAGAGATTGATTTCCTCAGTATGGATTGCAACTGGAGATGGTTCGTCATTGGCAAAAAGGAGTATATTCAAAATTTGGTCAAGGCTATTGATTCCTCAGTATGGGTACTCTCTAAACTCTGAGCTTTACTTATCGCAAGTTTTGCTTTAAACAAAAAAATGATTTTCAAAATACCTTAAACCTCAGTTTTTGCGTATTTTCGGAGTCGAACTACGTTTGGTCTGATTTCCTTCCAAGGAATACGTAGGCAACTTTTTAGCACGACCATACCCCTAGTTCAAAATGGTGTCTTTTCTATCGACGACGGTACTTCATCCATAAGTATCATCGCCGAGGGGCTCTGTAGACACCCCATTTTGGACATTCATTTATAATCACACTACTTCTGTATCTCGCCTTTGATTTGGGTCAAAACTCGTTAAGTTGGAGATGTTTCGTTAAGTTTCTGACTGACTCCGTTAGTTAGGGGCCAAACTGAACATTAAAACTATCGCAGAGGGCAAATAATTGATTCCAGCACTTAGATGCCTCGTACGAGACATTGATGTCTCGTATGAGGTATCCCCCTCGACAGTCGGGTTTTTGGTCAGTTTCCTTGTTGATCTTAACCCCTTTTCTTGGCAAACACTCACGCAATCCGGGAAAACCTAATGGACGATCCTAGAGTCCAAAAATACCTCTGTGGAGATTAACTCATTGATTCCCACCTCAACTTAAAATCTCCTATAAATATAAGGTTCTTGAACCAGAAAAAGGGTAGACTCTATATTCACCAAACAACCACTCAAAATCTAGCTAAAGAAGTTCTTCTAATCAAACCCTCTCTGATACCCACGAAATTTGGAGGATCAAGGCCTTTAGTCAAGCCAATCCATAGGATTCTTGAAGAAAACGCTTAGGTAAATCTTTGCTTTTCTATCTTCTCATCTCCTTCTTTGTGTTTGAAGTATTGTGATTCCATTAAAGGATCAGCCTAGAGCCTTTCCAACCCATGGAGATGGTCTCGAAGCACATGATCCGACATCCCAAATAAATAAGTCATTATTTATTTGTTTGTTTTTATCTTTTGGTACACGAATGCATGATTTTAAAACGATGATGATGATTTCTTAGCAAGACCAATCCTAGATTGGGTGAATTGGGTGCTCCTTGACCTTCCCAATTCATAACTTAACCCCTGAATCCCGACATCTCGGTCCGTGTTCCAACAACATGTCGCGACCCCGAACCCCGCGGGCCCGAGATCGCGAGCTGGACGTCGACTTAAACAATAAACTCTAAAATAATGGAGATAAAAATTTCCTTTTATACACAAAAGATGATAACACAAGGTTTTGTAAATTAACTTGAACAACAAAGTAAAACTAGTATAAACTCCATAAGCTTATACACCAAAGTTACAAAATACACAATTCCTAGTGACGTCAATGTTTGGTACAAATATCCCCAAAAGGTTACACATTGATATAATGTAAACCAACCTATAACAACTTTCCCCAAAAGAATGTATCCACACTCGACGTCCACAAAGATAAAAGAAAGGGGGGGGGTGAGATAAATCTCAATAAGTTACTAATGCAACTACATGACATGCTAAGATGCAATATACAATAATAAATCATAGCTAGCACATAGCATTTATCACATAACAGGTAGCAGCGGAAATAAACACATAACAAAGGATATTAGCCAAGGTTTCCAAACCGATACATCCAAATAAAGGATCGCTGCGCAGCTTCACTAATCAACAAATCATCATCTTCATAATAGCATGAAAGCTGAAGAGAAATCCCATGTACCGGAACCAATAACCAAATGAATTGTCACAAGGGACGGGAGACATGCCACAAAGTCATGCTCCAAGTAAAGCTAAAATGCACACAAAGGAGCTAGCTCTTCTCACATCCAAGGCCAATCTGGAGGAGGGTAATAATGGGGCAAAACAATGGTCAACATCACAATGGACTTGGCCGTGCCATCATAATGTTTCGCATCGCCCAAACACACACAAAATACCAGCTGGACTTTCAAATAAATGCTAAGTAATAAATACTAGCTTAAATAAGCAACTTAAGGTTCCAAAGTAGGGAACCAATCCAAATAAATCACCACAAAGGTAAACCAACACAAACAGCACATCAAAGATCAACCACATTCCCAAAATGATACTTAATCAAATTCCAGAACATATTTATTCACAAAAGAATCAAATCCAATTAACAAGGTATTTCACGATGTTATCTTAAGTTAATTAGAAGAAATAAACTTAAACTATTTAGGCCCTAAGTCCTAAACAAAACAAAAAGGGAGAATTCTGAACCAGGGGGCGGGCGGGCGCCTGGTAGGGGGCGGGCGGGCGCCTGAATGACCAGAAGGTCTGGCCATCAAAAAAGGGCATCTAGGCGGGCGCTCGGGTAAAGGCGGGCGGGCGCTCGTCCTGGGTTTTGGCCGGGAAGAACAGAGCTGGGTTCTTCATTTCGACCCAAATTTCACCAAAACACAAAATACTCCATTTCAACTCTATCTACACATTCCAAAATGTACCAAAACCACTTATAACTAGGGTGGGGATTCAAATACACCATTTATCAACCCAAAACCAAGAATCAAACCCAACCTTCATCAATTCACCATTTTTAACCAAAAACTCAAATAAATTCCAAACAAATTCAAAACCCAACCAAACTTCAAATATAACACATCAAGCATTATCTAAACATGATATGAACATTTTAGCATCAAAATGGGGGAAAAGTAACTTACTTGATAAATCTCAAAGATGACGGAATTCAATTCTTTTTGGTCATACGCGATCCTATCGACGATCTAAACAAGGTTCATGTTTTAAGAAATGAGAGATTATGAGAGGAAGAGGAAGTAAATGAAGAGAGAAGGAAGGGAGGAAAAACTTACCACACAAGGAGAGAGAGAGAGAGTTGGCTGGGAAGGGATGGAGAGAGTGAGGGAGAAGGTGAGGGAGAAGAGAGGGAGTAGGGAAATTATTTCAAAATGTTTCACTTAGGGCCCCTCCCCTACACTACTCAAAATAAAAAACTTCCCACTAATAATTAAGACCCAACAATACTACACTAGCACAAATGACCCAAATAAAATGCTAGGCATAATTATTATAACGCATAAATTGCACACATAAATATTTAAATAAATAATAGCTTAAATAAATAAATAAGCAAATAAATAAACAATAATCACTACTAATAAAATAGAGCCTATATTTCGGGTCGTGACACAACAACATGGTGGCGACTCTCAAATCAACAAGAAGGTGAATCAAAGGTCGAAAGCGTGCCATCGAAGCAAAAACCTCACGCGCAAACAGGGAGAGAGTCCCTTTATCTTGTTGAGCTCTTTGAGCCATGTATCATGAAATGGGAGGAAGCCCTCGCTTGACAGAACATAAGTGTTTAGCTATTTCCTAAGATGGAGAAAAGAAGACTTGTCGAAATATTTGAAATTTACCTTATTTAATATCATCAAATGCTTGCTTGAATGGACCATGTTTGTTATTAAGTCAGGATTACAACAAGCAATTAGCCTTAACATGTATAAATGTTGTGATCAATTGAGATTAAGATTCGGTTAATGGCAAGATCAGAAGGAGAATGTGTTTAGGGGGAGTTGGTCATTAATGGGACCAAGGTTTGATTGTTTTATTTCATGTTATGATCGGACCCGAAGGTTGCCTACGTTCCCCTCAGTTTGAGGAGCTCAGTTCACCGTAGTTCGGCCATGTGAATCGTCTTTTGCTGAAGTCGGTGTCCTTTTGAAGGATGTTGTTGCTCTTTTGATGTAGATCTCTTGGTGGCGAACTCCTTGGGATGGACCCCTTTTGAGGTGAACCCTTTTTGGTGTGAACTCCTTTTGAGATTAATGGGCCTTTTTGAGGTGAGTTCCTTCTTGGTTGTCTTTTGAGATAGACTTCCTTTCTTGTGAACCCTTGGAGACGTTGCGGTGAACTTGGTGAGCTTTTGAGGCAGACTTCCTCTTCGCATATATTCATTTCCTTTCCTCTTCTCTTCTCTTCTCATTTAATTTTTTTTTGGGAGAGGGGAAACATTAGCCCCAACTTGCTATCTTGGACATTGACTCATTTATAGCCTCTTGGTGGAATGTTTGTCACTTCTCGCTTCGACTTCGAGGATCCGGGAAGTCCCTTGCTCGGTTGCGCCTGTGCGATCACGGTCGAATCTTGGTGGTTGAGCAACAACATCTTTGCCTTTTCATTGTCTCGGGATGCCTTTGATGTGCATCGAGAAGTTGTATCGGAAAGGTGTATCGGGTTGTGTATCGGGGATGTGTATCTGGGAAGGCTTGCCATTAATGGTTTCTTCACGCTAATTGATCACAACATTTATTCACATCAAGATTAATTGTTTGCATTTAGCGTTTTTATTCGTGTTAGTGTAGACACCCCGCCTTGGACCGCTCACCCCGATTGCACATTTGATTTTGTGTTTCTCCCCATTCTAAGTGTTTCTCGTTAGTTTCTGTCACTTCCGTTAAGTTCCTGACTGACTTCGTTAAGTCCAGGGACTAAACTGAATGACAGGGCTGACTTTCTAGTCCATTCTGTCAAAATTGCCTTCTCTGAGTCGCGCGCCTCCGACACTAGGATCCAGGCGCGCGCGCCTCCCGCCCCCAAAGCAGGAAGCGCGCGCCTCTGGGCGTCAGTTACAGATTTCTGGCCAGGATTCCCTCCCTTGCTCAATTTACAGGATTTTGCCCGGGAAGGATTTCTTGGTGACTGAGTTTTGGCACCAAAAACACCCCTCTTTCACCTATAAAAACCTCTCTTTACCTCCATTTTGAAGGATCGAAAATTGATCAAAAAATCATTGGGAAAAAGCATAAAAAAACTAGACAAAGAGAGTCACTTTCTAAAGGTTTTCCAAGAATCAAATCAAGCAACATTTGAAGTTCTTCAAATTGTAGGTAAAAGTCCATCTTTTCCTTTCTTTTCTATCTCATCTCCTCTCTCTTTTACTTTAATCAAATGTGCAATCACCCAAATCATTTTGGGACATGACTCTAATGATCACCTCATCTCATTGAGGTTGGTTAAGGAGTTATCTCCTACATTCCAAATCATATTTTAAACCCCCCTTTTTATGACTTAAAGAAGAAGAAGAAGAAGAACATTTTCATTTATGTAGATTTTGATCAAGCAAGACCAACTTAAGTTGGGCGAGATGGGTGTTTCGGTACTTCCCATCTCGTAATCTAACCCCCGGACCTCAAAACAAAGAATCTCTATTTTCGTAACCAAAACTTAGGCTACAATCAATAGGTTTTTCTTATGTTCCTCAAAACATAGGTGGCGACTCTAAAACAATCTAAAATCAAGTTAGACATCCTAGGATAATATCACGCGCTCGAGCCTAAAGCCGTGGTGTTCCCACCCGGGGTATCTACAGTTAGGTCCATTCGTCCTTAATGAGTCGTCATTGACTAGTATGCTTAGAAGTCAATTCATCATTTTAGGGACGTAGCAATCAATTGACAATAACAAGCAAGGCAATTTCAAATAATGTCTCAAGTCTAGAGAGAAGAGAAGGAAAATGACTCTTTTATTTAGATAACTTTGTACATACATGTCCAAGTACTGACCTCTGCAAAAAAAAAAGACACAGTCCGGGACAGACTTAGTCTAGATCCTACGAGGCTGGAAGACTCACATTTTTTTTAGGGATGGGCTCCCATGAGGCACGATGATCCATTTTCTTCCTCAGTTGTTGGAGGGGTTGTCGGCGGCATATTCCATGTCTTCCACGGGGAACTCGGGTTCCATGTCGTCGGGAAAGATGTCGCGAGGTTTCCATTTGGCTTGGCGTTATAATTGCTGGATTCTCCTACTCACGAGTTGGGAGTTTGCATTGGCCATCTCCGTTTGGTGATTTCCTTTCAAGGTGCGTTGCCTTCGTGCGTGGCACTCGAAGAAGGTATGGATCTCCATTTGATGTAGCCGCTTTTGGGCTTCCGAAGCACAGGCCTCTCCTTTTGATCTCCTCGCTCATGTGGATGGTTGTATCGGACGCCAATTCAGATGTGGGCTCCTTGGTCAATGTTTCCAATGGACAAAACCGCGAAGGACTTTTAAACCTCAAGGTGAAATTATAACCATGATTTGAGAAAAATGCTTCATTATCGGATCATCCTTTTAGGAAAAACTTGATCTTTTATTTTAAGAAAACTCTTTTTTTTTTAAGACACACTTTTGTTTTGAGTGAAAGACTCACACACATTTTATGCAAACTTTTGGCAAGGCAAGGCAATAATAATAATAATAATCTTATTAAGAAAACTGACAATGGATTCCAAATGGTTACCACATGGCATCAACCGGGGAGTCAAGACTCTAACTAAACCTAACAGATATCTTTTCTTAAGGGCTTATCACACATCCCAACAATGAACTTCGACTCTTCCTAAGGAGAGGTTGATGGCAGGGGTTTTGAAACTTCATCCTCTGTTATGGCAACCACGGCACCATTCATTCCCCAACCCGGGGCATTTAGCCCTTCAGACATTTTCTGTGCCACTGATCCTTTCCAAACACCTTCCGCCATTTCGGCTTTGCTGATTTTAGGAACCACCACCTTGGGCACTGATTTTGTCAACTTTCCCAAAACAGGCTCTCCCCCTTTAGGCCTGACGACTTTGTCAATCACGGGCTCCTTTTCCTTAGGGCAGATATCACTCCATTTATCGACCATCGGGGAGGCCATGGGATTAGATTATGCGAACTCAAGCATGTTAATACTCGTGTCATTGGTTGTATCAGGGGCGTGGGGGCGTTCAAGCTTTCCCTCCTTAATCAAATCCAGAATGACGCATTTTACAACAGAGCACTCATCGGTGTTGTGTCCGTGATAATTATGAAAGGCACATCTCTTACTCTTGTCAAAATGTTTCTCGGGGTTCCTGGGTTGGTAGTTAAGAAGAGGCTTTGCGAGGCCTTGTTTAACCAATCCCTCAAATACCTTGCTTATGGGCATTCCGAAATCCACGAACCTTACGAAATGGAGCTTAGGTTGGCGTTTGGAGTTTCTTTTATCTTTGGCTGAAACGTGGTGGTGATGAGAATTACCGCCGCTCGAGACAAGGGGTTCCATTTTCTTTCTCTTTCCCAATAACTTACCTGGATGTGATGCAACATGAATATTTTGGGGAAGTGCGTGGTTGTAGGCATACTCATAATCTCGGTTGCTCAAAGGAATGTACATTGGAGGGATGCAATGAGCTTGTGGTCCAAAAGGTCTCGGACTGTAGCAATGATACTGTTGGTGTTGTATGCTCTAGGCACGTTTTGTAAAACGATTAATGTTATTAATATTAATGATATTGAATGTTTGATTATTATATCCTTTGCATGTTTATTATAATAATCCCCGTCCCTGATAATTATGATTAATTGTTAGTATAAGTTTAATGGATAATCATATGATGATTATGGTGTATGGGATACAATTAAACTTATGGGTATTTGTTGGAGACCAAATACTGGACAGACCCATATGAGATTTATGTCATGGTCACAATGTCATAATTAAGTCTCATATAGTTATATTACTGGAATCTTTAGACTTGAGATTATCACAGTCTTCCACTCGATGAACATTACGTTTGACATATTCAAACGTTACCCCTAATCGGGTAGCTATAAAGAATGTGATTGGCGTAATCGGATTCATGTAGGGAAAGGTAATAAATCAAGAAGGGATTTGTTCCTCGTAAGAGAGAGATGTCAAGCTTTGGCCACTCGAAGAATGGTGTTGATGAAATGCATGGCCGTGCTCAAATAAGATTTGTACTATCAATACATTCTGGATCGAGAAAGCATTGAACACTGTAAGTTGACCATTGACCATGGCTTACGTTCAATAGACATCGTGAAACAAAGAGATTGTAATATGTTCTATAAAGGATTCACGAACTTATACAAGTTATATTAATTGGGTAGTCATGATGGCTTGCTAGAGTCCGCTCATGATTTATGAGCACAAATGTGTTTGGGCTCATTGCCAACTTAATATAATCCTATGGGGTCACACACAAAAGGACGAATTGTTCAAAAGGCTAAAATCGGAATTCTGGTGGTGCTCGGCCGAGCACCTCATATGACTCGGCCGAGCATGGGAAATCAGAAGGTCAGATTTTCTGGAGCAAAGGTGCTCGGCCGAGCACCTTAAAGGACTCGGCCGAGCAGGCCCTGTTCGGGCCCAAAAACTGATTTCGTGTTGTGACGGGTTTTAACCTATTTCTCCTAAACGGTTTAGGACTAATAAGTATATAAACCTCTAACAACGACCTAATCAGTATGTATTGATTCCATATCAATTAGATAGCCTCCGAGAGAGAGAAAAACAAGTTCTTCTTCTTCCTCAAGAACAAGAACATTGATTTTCTATATAGCCTTCAAAATAGAAAGAGTTTCTATTGGGTCTAGCAATCCGGTTCAAGAATCGTTCTTGAAATTCGTTCGCGTGTGGATAAACATAGAGGGCGTTGGCATCAACTCCTTCAAAGTTCGTGATCCAAGTTTTGCGGTCGTTCCTACGTTCGTGATTCGAAGAAGCGCGAAGAACGAAGATTGAAGATCTCAGAATTTTAAAGCTCCGTCACGGTTAGTGTTCTAAATTCATCCTCGTATTAATCAAATCATTGTGATCGGATCTAGGCTTTTGGGTTTCATTCCGCTGCGCATGTTTGCTCAAAACCCAACAGTGGTATCAGAGCCCCGTTCATCATGATTATTTTAATAATAACATGTTAATGATATAATTGGATTATATGTTTTGGCATGCTATGTGAATTTGGATTCAAGATGTTTATGTGATCTGAGTTTTATGTTTGTATATGAGATATATTGAAATCATAAAATCGCACCGTTTAAATACGTTATGAGGGATCTACGATTGCAATAATAATTTGATTATTATGTTCCTTTAGATTATCAAAAATTAATTGGATTGATTTGTTGATGATCTTTGATTCATGAATAAATCGTTTATTCAAGGTTTTGATGAACATGATGATATGATCATTATGAACACCAAATCCTAAATGAATCGGGAAAGCAATCTTAGAATTAAAATTCGACAAGAAAAACTGTTCTGTTCGTGGTGCTCGGCCGAGCAGTCTATAAGACTTGGCCGAGCAGAGTCGTCAGAAGCAAAGGGTTTTCTGGAACACAGAGGCGCTCGGCCGAGCACCTCAAAGGACTCGGCCGAGCAGGTTGATTTTGGACAGAATTTGTTTTTCAGATGGCTGGTTTAAGAAACCGTGTTTCCTGAAATTAAATGGCTTGTTTAAAATCACTTTGGATTGAATTTGTTTGTCAGATGGCTGGTTTGAGAAACCGTGTTTCCTGAAAACAGATGTCAAGGTCAAAGTAATGAATTGATGGGACAAAAGAATTTAGAATCGAGTTACTTTATGTAAGGGATTGTGGATGCCTATTGGCTTAGTTTCGACCTTACATAGTTGTTCCTTCTAGTTTCTAAATTTGGTATGGGATTGTGGATGCCTTCTGGCTTAGTTTCGACCGTACAATCGTGCTCTCAATAATGTGTTAAAGAATTTATCTCCATAAATCAATCACATAAAATCTTAATTTAATTAATGAGATTAGTTAAATTATTAACGTTGCTTTATGTGTTTATATTATGTGACTATAAACATTGACCATGCTATATGTCATGAACCTTCTTTAAAAATTTAAGTTCCGTGTCAATCCATGATTAAAACACTTGTGAGTACGTGAGTAGTTTTGTGTGGGTTACGCCCTAGCGTAGGTGCATTGATTCTATCCATTTATGAGCAAGATGAGGAAACAGTGATTCCTATACGTTTAAAATGGTTTAACTTAATTAGGCTATCAAACAGTTTTGGGCCTAAGGCACAGATGAGATTAAAACATGTTAGATATACGATATCTAAAATCTCATAAAAGATCTAAGAGTCATATACGATATGATTGACAAGGAGTTGTCTACCTAAATAACTTATTTTGAGCAGTCGTGCCCTAGCCGACTCAAAGTTAAGTGAAATATGGATCTTAGCCCATTCAAATTATATTATACATTGGATGTATATGAAGGTTATATAATTTAGTGGGAGTATTTGTAAAATACTATTAATTTAATATCTTTAATTAAGTTGGTACTCATATTTAATTATATGTTTGCATAATTGTAGATAATGGCTCAGAATACAAATTTATCACTGCGATCTATCCTTGAGAAGGAGAAACTTCAAGAAGATGGAGCTAACTATACGGATTGGATCCGTAGCCTTAGAATTGTTCTAAAGCATGAGGATAAGCTCTATATTCTTGATGAGCCCGTTCCTGAAGAAGAACCTGCTTCTAATGCACCCAAGGATGAGAGAAACGCCTACAAGAAACATGTGAATGATTCTCGTGAGGTGGGTTGTCTTATGCTTGCGGCCATGTGTTCAGAACTTCAGAAGATTCTTGAACACTTGGAAGCATTTGACCTTGCTGCTACATTGAAAGATATGTTCCAAGAACAAGCAAGGCAAGAGAGGTTCGACACCATAGCTGCCCTAGTCTCATGCAAGATGAGCGAAGGACAGTCTGTGAGCCCTCATGTTTTGAAAATCAAGGCTTACTTTGAGAAACTAGAGAGGCTTGGCCATCCAATTGAGATTGAGTTGGCTACCGATTTTATTCTTAATTCATTGCCCAAAAGCTATAATCAGTTCGTCATGAACTTTAATATGCAAGGGATGGATAAGACTATGTCTGAATTGCATGGGATGCTTAAGCAGACAGAAAAGAAAATCGGTAAAGAGACCGCTCCTGTACTCATTGTGTCTAAGGAAGAAAGGGCCAAAAGGCAAAGGAAAGGATAAGGCAAAAGTTGGTCAAACCCAAGATTAGCAAGGCAATTGTTGCCAAGCTAATGTGGCTAAACCTGCTTCCCAAAAGGATGCAATTTGTTTCCACTGCAATGAGATTGGACATTGGAAACGAAATTGCAAGGTTTACAAGAAGAGTTAAAGAAGAAGAAGAGCGGTGGGACTGCATCTACTTCAGGTATCTATGTTATAGATATTCTACTTTTCTACTTCTAGCTCCTGGGTATTAGATACTGGATGTGGATCTCACATTTGTTAAATGTGCAGGGACTAAGGAATAGAAGGCTACTTAAAGATGTCGAAGTGGACCTACGCGTGGGGAATGGAGCAAGAGTTGCTGCATTAGCCGTAGGAACATATGATGTCATTTTACCTAGCGGATTAATTCTTGTTTTGAACAATTGTTATTACGTTCCGGATTTAAGTAGAAATATTATTTCAATTTCTTGTTTGGATAATGAAGGTTTTAAGTTTCTTATTGAAAATAAAGTTTTCTATTTATTTAAATGATATGCTTTATTGTACTGCATGTTCATTTAATGGCCTTTATGTTCTTGATGTTGAAAATGGGAATAATGAGAATGTTTATAATGTAAATAAGAAATCCAAACCTAATGATGTAAATCATACTTATTTGTGGCATTGCCGTCTTGGTCATATTAATGAGAAGCGTATCTCAAACTCCATGGGGACGGACTTCTAGATTCACATGATTTTGAATCATATGAAACTTGTGAGTCATGTTTACTTGGAAAGATGACTAAGGCAACCTTTTACTAAGAGTAGTGAAAGGGCTAATGACTTATTGGCCCTCATACATACTAATGTGTGTGGACCAATGAGTTGCAATGCTAGGGGAGGATATCAATACTTCATAACTTTTACTGATGATTTTAGTAGATATGGCTATGTCTACTTAATGAAACATAAAAGTGAATCTTTTGAATATTTAGAATATTTCAAATGAAGTACAAAATCAACTTGGCAAAACTATTAAAGCACTTCGATCAGATCGTGGTGGAGAATATTAAGCCAAGAATTTGACAATCATCTGAAAGATTGTGGAATGTTTTCACAATAACTCCACCTGGGACACCACAATGGAATGGTGTGTCCGAACGGAGAAATAGGACTTTATTGGATATGGTCCGCTCCATGATGAGTCAAGTTGATCTTCCTTTAACCTTTTGGGGACATGCACTAGAAACTGCTGCACTAACACTAAATAATGTTCCAACAAAATCTGTTCCAAAGACTCCACATGAGATGTGGACTGGAAGAAAACCTAGTTTGTCTTTCATGAAGATTTGGGGTTGTGAAGCATTTGTTAAGAAGCTCATATCTGACAAACTCACACCTAAATCTGATAAATGTATTTTCGTTGGTTACCCTAAGGAAACTAAGGGTTATTACTTTTACAACCGCGGGAAAACAAAGTGTTTGTTGCCCGTCATGGTACCTTTCTAGAGAAAGAGTTTCTCTCCAAAGGAATTAGTGGGAGTAAAATTAATCTCGAAGAATTCGAGAAACCGAAAATTACATGGAACAAAATGTTGGATCTGAACAAGTTTCACAAAGAGTTTTGGAACCTACTCAGAATACTCAAGTTCTCGCAGAACTGGTAGGGTGCGATCTGAACCTGAGAGATATGGATTTCTCATGACGGATAGCGATGAAGTCGAAGTCATAGTTGATGACGAACCTACTTCCTACCAAGAAGCGATGTCCGCTCCTGATTCAGATAAATGGCTTGGAGCCATGGAATATGAAATTAAATCCATGTATGATAATCAAGTTTGGAACTTGATTGATGCGCCCGAAGGTGTAAAAACCATAGGATGCAAATGGGTTTTAAAAAGAAAACTGACATGGATGGAAAGGTGCATACTTATAAAGCTAGACTTGTAGCGAAAGGCTATAGGCAGATTCATGGAATCGACTATGATGAAACCTTTTCGCCCGTAGCAATGATCAAGTCTATAAGAATTTACTTGCCATAGCCGCATATTTGGACTATGAGATATGGCAAATGGATGTCAAAACAGCGTTCCTTAACGGGAACTCACTTGAGGATGTTTACATGACACAACCTGAAGGTTTTGTAATTCCAGAAAATACTAAAAAGTATGCAAATTGCAACGATCCATTTATGGATTGAAGCAAGCCTCTAGGAGTTGGAATCTTCGATTTGATGAATCGGTCAAAGAGTTTGGCTTCATCAAGAACGAAGATGAACCTTGCGTTTACAAGAAGATTAGTGGGAGCGTAGTATTATTTCTGGTACTATATGTTGATGACATATTGATCATAGGAAACGACATTCCCGCACTGCAGTCTGTAAAGACTTGGTTAGAAGTGTTCTCTATGAAAGATATGGGAGAAGCCGCTTATATCCTTGGCATTAGGATCTATCGTGATAGATCCAAGAAATTGATTGTTTTAAGTCGATACATATATTGACAAAGTTCTTAAGAGATTCTGCATGGAAAACTCTAAGAGAGGAAATTTGCCAGTGGGACATGGCATAACTCTAAGCAAGAATCAGTGTCCTAAGACAACTGATGAGCATAAGAGAATGATTGGGATTCCATATGCTTCCGCAATTGGATCAATCATGTATGCCATGATATGTACTAGACCCGATGTCTCGTATGCTTTGAGCATGACGAGTAGATATCAATCAAATCCTGGTGAAAATCATTGGATTGCAGTCAAGACGATTCTTAAGTACTTGCGAAGGACTAAAGATTCGTTCTTGGTGTATGGAGGTGTGGAAGGTGATCTTGTTGTAAGTGGTTACACAGATGCAAGCTTCCAAACCGACAAGGATGATTTTAGATCGCAGTCTGGATTTGTATTTGTGCTTAATGGAGGTGCTTTTAGCTGGAAGAGTTCTAAGCAAAGTACTGTCGCTGATTCTACAACGGAAGCTGAGTATATTGCTGCATCCGATGCTGCTAAAGAAGCTGTTTGGATCAAGAAGTTCATAACTGAACTAGAGGTAGTTCCTAGCATTGCTGATCCAATAGACCTTTATTGTGATAATAATGGTGCTATTGCTCAAGCAAGGGAACCAAGAAACCATCAGAAGTCCAAACACATACTTAGGCGTTACCATGTCATTCGAGAAATCATTAACAGAGGTGACGTGAATATATGCAGAGTACCAACTGATGATAACATTGCCGACCCATTGACAAAGGGTCTTCCACAAGCAAAGCATGATGGTCATGTTAGGTCTATGGGTATTCGATACATTAATTAGGCCTAGTGCAAGTGGGAGATTGTTGGTGTTTATGCTCTAGGCACGTTTTGTAAAACGATTAATGTTATTAATATTAATGATATTGAATGTTTGATTATTATATCCTTTGCATGTTTATTATAATAATCCCCGTCCCTGATAATTATGATTAATTGTTAGTATAAGTTTAATGGATAATCATATGATGATTATGGTGTATGGGATACAATTAAACTTATGGGTATTTGTTGAGACCAAATACTGGACAGACCCATATGAGATTTATGTCATGGTCACAATGTCATAATTAAGTCTCATATAGTTATATTACTGGAATCTTTAGACCTGAGATTATCACAGTCTTCCACTCGATGAACATTACGTTTGACATATTCAAACGTTACCCCTAATCGGGTAGCTATAAAGAATGTGATTGGCGTAATCGGATTCATGTAGGGAAAGGTAATAAATCAAGAAGGGATTTGTTCCTCGTAAGAGAGAGATGTCAAGCTTTGGCCACTCGAAGAATGGTGTTGATGAAATGCATGGCCGTGCTCAAATAAGATTTGTACTATCAATACATTCTGGATCGAGAAAGCATTGAACACTGTAAGTTGACCATTGACCATGGCTTACGTTCAATAGACATCATGAAACAAAGAGATTGTAATATGTTCTATAAAGGATTCACGAACTTATACAAGTTATATTAATTGGGTAGTCATGATGGCTTGCTAGAGTCCGCTCATGATTTATGAGCACAAATGTGTTTGGGCTCATTGCCAACTTAATATAATCCTATGGGGTCACACACAAAAGGACGAATTGTTCAAAAGGCTAAAATCGGAATTCTGGTGGTGCTCGGCTGAGCACCTCATATGACTCGGCCGAGCATGGGAAATCAGAAGGTCAGATTTTCTGGAGCAAAGGTGCTCGGCCGAGCACCTTAAAGGACTCGGCCGAGCAGGCCCTGTTCGGGCCCAAAAACTGATTTCGTGTTGTGACGGGTTTTAACCTATTTCTCCTAAACGGTTTAGGACTAATAAGTATATAAACCTCTAACAATGACCTAATCAGTATGTATTGATTCCATATCAATTAGATAGCCTCCGAGAGAGAGAAAAACAAGTTCTTCTTCTTCTCAAGAACAAGAACATTGATTTTCTATATAGCCTTCAAAATAGAAAGAGTTTCTATTGGGTCTAGCAATCCGGTTCAAGAATCGTTCTTGAAATTCGTTCGCGTGTGGATAAACATAGAGGGCGTTGGCATCAACTCCTTCAAAGTTCGTGATCCAAGTTTTGCGGTCGTTCCTACGTTCGTGATTCGAAGAAGCGCGAAGAACGAAGATTGAAGATCTCAGAATTTTAAAGCTCCGTCACGGTTAGTGTTCTAAATTCATCCTCGTATTAATCTAATCATTGTGATCGGATCTAGGATTTTGGGTTTCATTCCGCTGCGCATGTTTGCTCAAAACCCAACAGATACGGGTCACCGTGGAATCCAATGGTTGATCGAGTATCCATATATGGTGACTGAGTCCTTGGGATTTGATTGGCGATTTCGAACTGAAAAGGAGTATAATTAGGAAGATATCATGGGAGTGATGGTTGAGGCATGATTGATGTGAATGGTGAGACATCGGTGTTTTGAGTGTATTGTATTCGGGGATTTATGGGAGGTAACCAATAGGTAATGTTGGATCCGGGGTGAGGCGGAGTGCAGGGAGCTTGAGTAGGAGGTAAGCTTGGAGTGGGAGGTAAGCTTTGAGTGGGAGGTAAGCTTTGAGTGATGGTATGTTGAGATAGAGAATGGGGGATTTGGTGTTTTCGCAAGGTTGAGGGGGTGGGGTTTGGTTGCGATTTGGAGGTTGGGTGATTTCAACCTCTTACTCATGGTCGACAATCTCAATGAAGGACCCATTAGTTTGAAACAAAATCTTAACACCTTTATGTTTCATCGCCTCAACAAACTGATCCCGTGCTTTCTCGTGGTGTTTCCTGGCAATCTCTTCCCGAGCCCTGGAGGCTTCTAAAGCTTGGAGCAACTCTTCCTTGGGTTAAACTGTCCTGATCATCTACGATATCACTTCCCCAACTACTTTCCTCTGAGCCGGTCGCCCCGAGGTACTGGAGTGGAAGAGTTGTAGCGACTGAGGAACTATCTGACTCGATGCTGAACAGGCGGTGACACGGTGCTCTTTTCCACTTCATTCTTGCTGCGGTGGAAAAAAGGGTAGTTTAGGCTCAAGTAAACATTAGGTGAATGCTTGGGCCAAAGACGCACATATCTTGGAACCCTCTATTTTGAGATATTTGACCAGGTCAAAGTTGCCCATGTTCCCCTCACCACGAGGGAGGGGGTCCCATGCGATGAGAGGCTCAGGTCACCGTAGTTCGAACGGGTTAAGAATTCTAAGAGGAAAAAACGAACATGACTGACTTTTTGGAGGATAACAGGGATCCATCCAAGGACTCGGGGGTCTTCACGGGGAATCTTAACGATGGGACCTAGGGGACAACTCCTAGGTTTCCAACGGGAATCTTAATGGGGGGGACATAGGGGACAATGCCTAGGGTTTCAATGGGAATCTTAACGGGGGGACCTAGGGGACAACGCCTAGGTTTCCAACGGGAATCTTAACGGGGGACCTAGGGGACAACGCCTAGGGTTTTAATGGGAATCTTAACGGGGGGACCTAGGGACAACTCCTAGGTTTCCAACGGGAATCTTAACTGGGGGACCTAGGGGACAACGCCTAGGGTTCCAATGGGAATCTTAATGGGGGGACCTAGGTGACAATGCCTAGGGTTCCAACGGGAATCTTAACGGGGGGACCTAGGGGACAACGCCTAGGTTTCCAACGGGAATCTTAACGGGGGGACCTAGGGGACAATGCCCAGGGTTCCAATGGGAATCTTAATGGGGGGACCTAGGTGACAATGCCTAGGGTTCCAACGAGAATCTTAACGGGGGGACCTAGGGGACAATGCCTAGGGATCCAACGGGAATTTTAACGGGGACCTAGGGGACAACGCCTAGGGGTTTAACGGAGGTCTTGGCAGATAACGGGGATCCAACCAAAAAATTGACGAGTGTTTCGGAGATCTTTCAAGGATTTAACGAGTTTCTAGGGGACTATTCCTAGGGATTTAACGGAAGTCTTGGAAGATAACAGGGATCCATCCAAAGACTTAACGAAACGACGCTTTGAAATAATACGATGTGCCAAAGACGGGAAGCAAAAACGGAGCAAATTCATGCGAGGTGCAATTAATTATCTGTTCAAGTTTACTTAAAACGCATTTTTATTCCTAAATGGTTGGAAAAGATTTCTCTTATTTTTTGCAACTAATCTAAATCCTGGATCAGTGGAGGCCATCACTACATCTATAAGCCCCTCATTTTTCACCTGTATTGCACGCTCCTAAGGACGGACTATCTTGGGCGAGGGTCCTATAGTGCACGCGGCTTCCACCGACCAAAAGAAACAAACCTAAGGTCTAGTGCGTCACAAACTTCTGATGCACGGGCCATTCTTATCATGGTTAAGCCCCAGTTAAGGTTAAGATTAACTTAACGCCTCAACAAAATTCCAGCATGACCTCATTTTAATGAGGGATCTCGGACCTTAACCTTGGGATTAAGGATGATTAGGATGAGCTAAGCATTAGAATTTAATGACACGATGTCATCCTATCTTTAATACATGACTTTGGTTAATTATGGTTGACATTAACGCATAAGTCAAGGACCGGGTCAAAGATGACCTTGGTCACGCTTGTTTTCACAAGGAGTCGTGACTCGGGCGTTAACTTGGACATCATTAACTTTGGGCACGTAATAAGGACGTGATGACGTGAGCTAGACCAAAAACCAACCATGGTCACGGTATTTGTGTGTCACGAACATATGTGGTTGACTCGGCTCGGAAGGGGAGGTGAAATGGACCCGTGCGCGCGAGAAGGGCACAAGAGCACCAATCAAGCTGCATCGTGGCATCCATTCTGGGTTTAAAGGGTTTTTGGAGCGTGCACAAGGTCAAGTGCGCGTTGTGTGAAGCCTTCTATGTTCCCTTTTGAGTCAAAATAGAAATTTTCGGTCCGTTTAAATACCATGAGCATTGCATGAACAATTGTATGGACAATTATTTTGCACAAGCAAGTAAACAAACATATTAACAAGCAAGAATCAAAATTTGTACATAAAAATGTTGTGCACAACCAAAGGTTTTTTTAAACCAAAATTTTGCAAGAAGAGCAACCTTTTGAAAGTCATTTGTAGAAAAAGATTGTGGACAAACAAGAAGAATTTGAAGACCAAAATTTTATGAAAAGGGTTATGCGCAATGAGGATTTGAAAACCCAATTTTATGTCTAAAAATTTGTGCATAACCAAGCTTTGAAAATCCATTTTTGGCTAAGAAAAAGAAGGTAGAAGTGCATAAGTAGAGGCTTTAAATTGAAACATGGACAAAGATGAGGCTAGGGGACCATCAGAATGTTTTTGCCCTACACAAAATTGTTAATCTGAAACATTCTGTGGGCCCGGTGAAACAAGCCGTACGGCTAGAGCAGTCGGTCCATTCTTTTTTTGCAAATTTTCAGCTTCTGATCATTGAGCCCCAGTTTATTGAATCTCCAGAACAGTTTCACTCCCAAAAATCAAAGCAGAAACATAAAACACACATAGAATAAGCACAAAGTCAACAAACGGGGACGAGAGCTTGACCCACACAAAAGTACCCCCAAAGCTTCTAAAAAGAATGAAAATACTTTATTCTCCAACGGAGTCGCCACTGTAAGATACCCACGGGAAAAATGAAAAGGTTTCCCCTCGAGAATCAAACACGGTGTAATTCCAAAAGATAACAGAGTCGCCACTTTAGTTTAACTTTAAACCCAAACTTAACGAAAAAAGGTTAGAGAAAAAGGATTCGGAGGTCACGTTACACTTTGGGAAGAACTTAATCAAGGTTCACCCAAAGTGCCTCGGAAAATCGAATCTCCCTAAGTTTGTTGATAAAAAATGTGCAAGTGTGTGTGTATGTGTTTTTCTTGAAAATGGGAGAAACCGACTTGTTTTAAAAAGTGATTTTGGAAAATGAAATGTAGGCATGTTAATGCCCTTTGTTCTTTGATACTTTAGAGAGGCAAAATATAATGTTCATCCAAGTAAAATATGGTATTTTTAGGACAGACTTTTACTTAGCCATGGAAAAGGCTAGTAAAGTCAAGAGGGACAATCTTGTTCATCCTATGCATCAAACCCATGTAAGAATAACCAAGATCAAGGTCAAGGCCATGGTTTGACAAATCATTGGAGAATAATAACCATAATACCTTTACTTGGATAGAACCATGACTTGGATGAATAAAGATGGTAAACTTTATCATCCAAGTAAGGTAATCATCATAAGATTAAAATAAATAAAAGCTTTTCTTGGGCAAATCATTACTTGGATGAATAAAGATTGTGGCTTTATCATCCATGTAAGATAAACAAAAAAAGATTTGAAATAAATACTTTTTAAATGGAAATAAACATTAAAGATTAAGTCTTTAAATGTAACAAATCCCATCTCCCTTTAGTTCATCATTTTAATGCACTATTGAAGTGCAAGATGAACCCTTTAAGATCATATGGGTATTTGGATCCAAGTTATATAAAGATTACATGAATAAATAATTGTAAAATAAAGACTTGTAAATGTAAATGACTTGAATTTAAAGTGCATAAATATAAATTACATAAATTTGACAAATATTCCTCTTCACTTGGTTCATCATTTTAATACACCATAAAAGTGTAAGATAAAGCCATTGGGATCATAAGAGTATTTGGATCCAATCATTTATATATATAAAGGCTACATTTTTATGAGCAAGAAAATAAACAATGTCAATATCCCAACAAGAACAATATAAAGATGACAATAAAATAAATACTTGAAATTAAAGATGACAATAAATGTAAAGACTTGGAATTAAAGATGATAATAAAGTAAAGATTCAACCTTAAAGCAAGATTGGGGTAAATCATTAATTGATTGACCCAAGTTTGCTTCCTTTTTCACTTAGAGATCATTGACTCCAAGATTTTCACTTAACATGGATTAATCACCATCTTTCACCAAAAACAACCACTCAATTTTGTAGAGAGAACAATTTTAGGGAGTAACTTTGCTAGGGAATTCGTGATGAAATGAGAGAGGATGAGCTCTCTATTTATAGGGGGAATTGGGGCTTCTTACTTGCTTAGGGGCTAAGCAAAAATAGGATATTCTTTGGATCTTTTTGGTCACAAATTGGATCCTTTTTTAGTCACAAAATGGGTTGAAATTGGATCATTTTTGTGCACAAAATGGAGCATTTTCGGGTATTAAAATGGCTGAGAATTATTCTTCTAGAAGGGGGGTAGTGGGTGACACAAATAAGGCGAAGGAAGAATGGGAGCGCGGCACGTGGAGCTGTGAGGGTGAGGGGGACAAGGGTAGAGGACGGACCAATCAGAGCGAGGCATGTGGGGAGCTTGGTCGGGCGCGTGAGGTACACGCGGGAGACACGGCGGCTTCACTGGACGAATCGCGGACGGCCATGTGGCGGCTGTCGGATGCGTTTTGAGAAAACTCATGTGGTATGCGCGACCGTTCCATTCCTTGGGCATTTTTCCGAAAATTCCCACAAAGTCCTTTTGGGCTTTGTGGGGAATTTACCCATGGTCTTGGCTTTCTAGAAATTACCATAAGGTCCCTCCCTTTCTAAAATAATTTAATTAATGCCTAAAATACCATTTAAACATTACAATGACCCAATAAATCCCAAATTACCCTTTATCTCTACAATTTGATTATTTGAGAATAGTAATCCAGATCGGGGTACTTACAGCACCTAGAGTTTCTCACGCGCGTTCCTAATTGGGCCACGTCATCTGCAAGTGCGCCTCTCCCGCGCGAGCGCCTCACTCGCCTGACGTTTACCAAACTTGTCAAGCGCTTTGTGACGTCATCTCACCTTTTTGATTATTAATCCCTAAAACCGCCTCTTCTCCCCCCCCCCCACTCTGCTCTCTATCTCTTTTCGATCTCGTTTTCTCTCTCTCTGACATCTCCTTCTCTGCACTCTTTCTCTTTTTACTCCATTTTTGGGTATATTTTCTCTATATATTCATGGCTCCAAAGAAAACTTCAACAAAGAAACAAGAAGACCCACAAATGGTAAAAATTTCAACTTTATTTCTCAGTTTTTCCGCCATTATTGTTTGAAGGTTGTTTTTTTTCCCCTTTGCGTTTTCTCTATGATCTGTTGCTCGTTTTTCAAATTATTTGTTGCTGTGTGCTCGGTTTTCTCATTGCTATTCATATATGTAATTCGTTTTACGATCAATGATCGTTTGGTTTGATTTCTGAGGATTTTCGAGCTTTTAACTTTTCGTATTCCTTTTTCGTTTTTCTCAGATTCTGGGTTGATAATCTTGTTGTTATTTTTTTGGTTTACTTGTTTGTGTATGATTTTTTATTATGAACATTTTGATATGCTTTTTATGCATTTTGGAACACTTTGACATTTTTGTGTTCTTCGTGTTCTTCGTGTATTCATTGCATGTTCTTCATGTTCTTGATAAATAGTCATATGATGTGCTTAACCATGATTATTGTTTTTGTTTATGCGTTTCGCGCCAATTTTAGGCGTGTGCTTTGAATTTATATGTTTGGACATTTTTTCCCTTTATATTTGTAATTTTTTTTAAGTATGGAATCTAATTCATGCGCCTGCGTTTATCGCTCATGCGCATACGCTTCTCTCCATGCGCATGTCTAGATCTAATTCATAACCTTCGTTTTGCGCAGAACCTTAATTACTTTATCCCTGGATGGGAAATCGATGCGGAAGATCTTAAGAAGGATGCGCTTGGGCGATACATGATGGAGATCATGGACAAATCTGGCATCCTGACTTTATTCACCAAGGGACAATCCTTCATCCTTCTGTCCTACATTGATGAATTCTTCAGCAACACAGAAAAAGTAGAGCGCATCTACGATGACATTCCTGTTCAATGCTTGAAGAGTTCTATTCGCAGTGTTTCTATCATGATCAACTACGTGCACATTCGTCAAACGATGGGACTCCCTGCGTGCAACAAGAAGAAGCTATCTCAAGATATGCAGGACAAGGTTGCGCAAAAGCTAATCAAAATTCCTATTCTGGTTGGTCAATACAACAACCACGATAGGAAAGAATTTGGAGAACTTATGTACCACCTCTGCATACTCATTGGTGACACCATCAACTGAAAGAATGGAAACAAGTCAACATTCATCAGCAAGCAATGGATGTGTTGTGCTGCAATCTACAAGTCAAAGTAGTTGAGTTCGGCAGAGATTATTTTTGATGAATTGGTACGTTGGGTACGCGTCTACAAGAAGAAGGCTGCAGATCTCAAGAAACCACCCAAGTACAAGATGCACTGTAGAATCCTTACTACGGTTTTTATGCGTTTCCCTTCTGTACGCAAGCTAGTGGACGCAGACCCTTTGTTGAAAGTTGATGTGAATTCTACGCACACTTATTCTCACGTATTCCTTCAAAACTTTCGCCGTGAAGTCAATAATTTTGATTATTGCATGTGCTGGGCTGCGGACCCCATTGAGGTATTTGAAGACATACACCCAGAAGATCAAGGCTCACCTCTTATCTTTGATAGTGAGGTAAAAGAAGATTCTTCATCTAGCTCAGACTCTGAGGATGAGTCAGTCTATGATCCAGTATTGAATAAAGTTGGTGATAAGGAGAAGGGTAAGTCAGTGGCTGATGTGCCGCGCAAGAAAAAAAAAGGCCAAGAAATCTTCTGCGCCTGGTACTACTATTCAAAAGCCTGCTGCGCATGCTCTAAAGCGTAAGGCTGCTGCTGAACCAGTGCCAGAAAAGAAGACAAAGAAGTCAAAGGTTGATGCGCCTGAACAAAAGAAGAAGAAGAAAAAGAAAGCTAAGGCATCTAGGACTTTTCTTGATAAAGACATTTAATTAGGTGATGATGATGATGTTGATGCGCCTCCTCCTCCTGCGCCTAAGTCTACGCGCGCCTCTACATCTGCTCCTGCGCCAGAAGAGGACATTTTTTAAGGTGCCACCAATGACCCTCTTATCAGCCCTTCAAAATCTTCTACTGCTGCTGGACCTTCTAAGGCTGCACCAGCTCAGGGGGAGCAAAACAAGGAAACTTCTTCTGAGGATGAAATCCCTCTATCTTCCAAGACGAGGAAGACAAAGCGCAGACACAAGAAGCGCGCAACAAAGAGAGCTATGCAAGATTTATCAGATACTGAGTCTGATCCTATGTGCACTGAATTGACTGCGCGTGAAATTGCTAGGCAAGCGAGGCTGGCTGCAATTACACAAAGGAATGTTGCGCAGCAAGCCCCACCTATCTACATTGATGGTGAAGGCTTTGTTTTTAATGCGCCTGATCCTACTGTTGACCCTGATGCGCCAATCGTTGAAGACGTAGCTGATTCCAGTTCTGAGGACTATGATATGACTCTATCTCCTGTCCCTGTGCAAGGTACTATTCCTACTCCTGCTACTGCTAATACTGCTATACCTGGGCATACAACTGGGGATTCTCAAACTTCACCTCCAGTTATTCCAATAGCGCCTCCATCTCCTGCTCCCTCCGATCACTCCAGTTCCTCATCTGACATGCGCCAAATTATGGCCATACTCCAAACAATCCAGGCCAATCAGTTTGCTGCGCAAACCCAACACTTCTAAGTGGTCACTGCGCAAGCTAAAATTTAAGAGCAACTGGATGCACATGCTGCAAGGTTAGATGCGCAAGCCAGTATACTATAGGCAATCGATTGTGCCATTAAGGGGGACAGTTCTACAACAAAGGCAACCAGTTCTGATGCTGGGCCTACTTTTCATTCTCTGCGCCAAGACATAGAGCATGAATTTGGTGTTATTACCATTGCGCTCTCCAAGATTCCCTCTATACATGGTTTGAATGAAGCTCTGTGCACCTTGGCAGGTACTATGAATGATGTTATTCAAGTTGAAACTGCCAAGATTTTAAATGCACTTGAGAACTTCGCGCCAGGTGTTTCCAGCTCTTCCTCCGCCTCCCTTGATGCGCTTAAAAGCCACATGACCAACTGATTAGTTCAGTTTGGTGATACATTCAATTCCAAGATGAACCAACTATGCTAGATATGCAAGCCAATCAGAATATGGTTCAGGTGGAGCTGCCCAAGAGCTTGGTGGATGCGCAGAAAGAGATTCAAGACTTTATTGCGTCTACTCAGCAAACTCTATCCAATCAGCTTGGTGCGCTTGAGAATGGATTTAATAAATTTTCTGAAGATCTTCAAAGAGACAATGATTTGATACGCAGTGGGATGAAGACTTACATCAATCAGACTGTGGAATACAACGCCAAGTTTCAGCAATTGAAGATTGAGTTGATAAAGAAATTCACGAGCCTGCAGAACGAGCTAAGGGAAGCGCTGTCTAGAATTAACATATATTAAAAATGTAATCTTTTGTTTGCTGCGCATATGTAAGTTTTTGATGCGCATTTTTTGCTTTTGATTTTTCTTCCATGCAAAACTTGTATTCTGTAACTCTAATATTTCAAGTTTTAATAAGAAGAATGCATCATTGCGTTTTCACAAAACCTTGTTCAATTCAAACCATTCGTTTGTGGAACAATGAATGCATTATTTAACTGAACTTCATGCGCATATTTATATCTGCTCATATTTCATTGCATGATGTTTAAACATTCAGTTTAAACGCATACTTAAACTTAAACTCATAATATTTTGTATGCGCTGAATGATATTTCTATCTTTCCCATATTATAAGTTATTCTTTTGGATAGACTAGAAATATATAACTCTGGCTAGTGTGTACATTGACTTGAGACATGATTTACTATTTACATTCTTATGGACATGTTATTATCAAGTACAATGAATTGCCTTTGTTATAGTAGGTAATGGCATCAATCATTTAGGGGGAGATTGTTGGGTATGCTTATTACTTAGCCCTCCTATTTATGTTAGAATTGATTGATACTATCACCTAAGTATATTTTAAGGACTTTAGGACCCTATGTAAGAAGTTTTATAACTTCAATTTTTAGCTAAGTCCTTCTTATAGACTAGGCTTAGTGGTTAGGGCTTTTAATTTGAATTTGAGGTCTCCTGTGCAAATGACTAAGTGTGATGCGCATGACCTTCATGCGCAACACCCATCTGCGCACTCAATGCGCATAGGTTCCATGCGCGCGCAGATTTGCCTTAGTCAATTCTCTCATTCCTGATCTCATATTTTAGAAGCTTGGAAAGCGTCAAGTCAAACTACGCTTTTTGGATTGAGCCAAAGTTCTGATGTGTACATACGAAAAAAAACACACTCAGCATACACGTAGATGGAGACGCGCCTCAGTTTGAATTTTCAAAAGAAGACAGTTGTCATCCTTCTAGAAGAAGTTTGAAGTTTGTCCACTTGCTCTGTCTCCAACGGCTTTAAAGGAGAACTGCGCACCAATCACATTGTGCCAGCTCATTGTCCTTGCTCAGAGCTCCAACGGCTAGTTTTTGAAGCTTCACTATAAATAGCCTTGCTCATCCTCATTTCCAAGCTGCTTGTGTTTTGCTTTCAGAAACAAACTTTGAAGATTTGAAGATTGCTTGCTCATTTCCAGAATTCTCAAGAACAACCTTCATACCTTCATACCTTACCAAGCCCAGATCCTAAAAGCCTTGTAACACCAGAATATCTTGTGCTCTCCATCTCATATATTTATAGAGCCCAGATTTCTGACACACACACCTTTTGAAGTTCCGATCTCATCGATCATACTTCTAGAGATACACCCGTTTTGTCTAGGATTTGTTCTTTCATAGATTATAGATCTTTGAGTTAGTTTTGTTCTAAATCATTGTAACTTGTAACAATCTCTCATATTATAAGATCTCCATTAGAAATCCAAGACTAACCATCTTGGTAGAGGACGTAGATCTTTTCTCGATCGAACCTCTCCAAATAGCTTGTCTTGTTTTTGTAAATTTCATTCTACATTTAAGCTTTTATGATATATTTCTTTGTTTGATCTTTGTAGATTGTCTTGCACTGTTGGAATTGTGTTTGTGTGCTTTCTGCCTTAGAACCATTTTGCCCCTCTCTTTAAGCTAAACTCAGTGCGTGCGTTTTTAAACTACTGCGCATATTCCCTGCGCATTAGTGATTGATTTAAGTTTCCGCTGTGCATTTCACACTCTTGTTGCGCGCTATACTTAGCCAAAATTAGAGCTGTGCGCATTAGCCATTGATTTGCAAAAGGGTTTGAAAATAATTTTAAAACGCTATTCACCCCTCCCCCATCTAGCATTTTTCATACCCTTGTTACCCATTTGAGACCAACAACCACGCCGTGGCCTTTCTCCATAGATAATCAAATTGGATTATTTCACAAAATGGATTGAAGCACAAGCTTACCGAGTTTTTAACGCCAAAAAAGTGGCCGAATTCTTGATGAACAACATCATGTGCTGATACGGCGTCCCTCACGAAATCATCTACGATAATGGTTCTCACTTTGAGAAATAAATGGATGCACTTTTGGCCGATTACAAGATTACTAAACATAAGTCATCCCCGTACCGTTCCCAACCTAATGGAGCGGTCGAAGCAGCAAACAAGACAATTGAGACCATCATACGAAAAATGGCTTCAACTGTTGGGTTTTGAGGCACCTTGTGCAGCGGAATAAAGCAATATGAAATTAACAAAACCCTAAGCCCCAAGATCCATTCATGATGATTAAATTAATAGCAAGATGAATTTAGAATACTAACCGTTGTTGTGCATTTAAATTTTTCGAATCTTCAAATCTTCAAGCTTTAAGATTTGATCTTCTCGTTCTTCGCGTTCTTCGGATCAAGATCACAAGAACACGAACTTGAGATGTTAAAGAAAACATCCTCTATTTGTATCCTCACGCGGACGAATATCTAGAACGATTCTAGATCTGGATTGCTAGACCCATTAGAAAACTCTTTTCTAATATTCAAAGGCTATATGAATTATGGTGTTCTTGATCTTTGATTCTCAATCTTGTGTGAATACGCGAGTTTGAAATCGAGAGTCGCCACGTTGTTTTATTTGTTGTTAAAACATTGAGAAAACTATTTATGAGAATAATGGGGTTCGGGGGTCAAATTACAATAGAAGAACAATATTCATGTTATCACTCCTATTGCCCGACGAATCGGTCTTTCTATCATGATCAATGTGTGTGTGTGTGTTAGTGTTTGAGACCGGATCCGAAGATTGCCTACATTCTTCTCATCATGAGAAGCTCAGGTCGGTGTAGTTCATTGATGAATTAGAATGGGAAGAGATGAAGCGGGATCATGCATATAGAGGAGGAAGATTAGGGTTAGAAATAGTTCCTAGATCGTATTAGGGTTTGATGAAACCCTAAGATCATCATTGGCTATGGCATGTGCACATAAATAAGGATTAAAACATTAGATCTAATATGTTACGCATGGATAAGTCTTAGATCTAGCATAATAACAAGAACATCATGAATACATATGAATGAACACATAAACATGAAGATCGCTACCCTAGATATAACATTTATGTCGCGCCCCAAACCCGTGGTCCTACTTGGCCCCACGCTCGGGACACGATTGGAAGACGTCATAAAACTCTTTTAGAAAAAATTTCGAAATATACTTTCATAAAGATTAACAAAATCCACACTCGAAGTTCAAAGACTTCCATTTAACTTTCAAACAAACTGTACAAACAACTTTCACAACGAAAGTACTTAGCCCAAAGGCTTACAAACTCTTATACAAATGTACGATTACCACACTTTAACAAAACAGGTGATACACGGATACAGTCTCGAGTACACTACCCCAAATGTTATACATTTATATAATACATCCTTTAAACCACACTTACTTTCCAAAATGGATTATAACCCCGACGTCCTCCCTTGTGAAGTGACCTATCCCCTGGACTCGCCTTTATCTAAAACTGTAAACAAATAAGGGGTGAGAATGAATCTCAGTAAGCTACTAAAATGCAACTACGTTACTGTTAGTACCCGACCTGAAAATGAGTTTATTAGGACTTTCCTAAAAATACAAGGACTTTATAGGAATTAGAAACCTTGCAAAGACTTGTCCCGGATTCCCAAAATATCTCATTTATGACAAAATCTATCAAAATAGGTAACAAATGGTTTCCTTAAAACCATGCAGAAACCCTAGCTTAAGAATCAAGTCAGCCTGCAACCTTGGCCACGCGGCCAACCTTGCTCCGCGTTGATCTTGGCCACGCGGCCACTATTGTCACCGGCTTCAACCATGGCCAAGCGGCCAACCTTGCTCCGGATGATCTGGACCATCAGATCTTCCCCTCAGTTTACTATATAAACCAATCCCAGGCTATTGGTTTAGGGATCCGATTTTGAGAGCTCTAAGTACGAATTTTGGAGTTCTTAAACACTATTTTGCTCTCTAATTAGCATTCAAACACTCAAGAAGATCCAATGTTTATTTCTTGCCAACATAGGTAAGTTTTCTAACTTTTTCTTCATGTTCTTGCATTATTTTTAATGTAGATCTTTTATATTCATGTTCGTACATGTTTATTCATAGTTTCTTCATATTCTTTGCATGTTCATTCATATGTTCATAATATGTTCTTCGCATGTTCTTCGTGTTCATAGATTAAAACCTTATTTATGCTATATTTAGGGTTGCGATCTTCATAATTACATGTTATTTCATAGCCGATGATGATCGAGGGTTCATCAACCCGAGGATGATCTAGGAACTAATTCTAAACCGTAATCTTTAGGTAATTCCCCCCTCATTATGCATGATTCCGATTCTTCTGCCTATTCTAAATTCTCTGCGAACTACGCTGACCTGAGCTTCTCACATTGAGAGGAACGTAGGCAATCTTCGGATCCGGTCTAAAACACTAACACACTACTAACACATTCATCATGATAGAAAGACCGATCAATTAGGGCAATAGGAGTGATAACGTTCAATATTCTTCTCTTGTTGTAATTTGACCCCCGAACCCATTAACATGCTTTTTCTCAAAGTTTTGGCTATAATTAAAATGGCGTGGCGACTCTCATAATTTTAATGTTGCTATGAATATTCCCAATTTCAAACACACGTATTCACAGTGGCGACTCTGCTGGGGACTGCTTTGAAACTTTTTCAAACTTAGTGGGTCTAACTTTCGTTTACATCATGATGCTTGCCATGTTTACACATGCACACACTTGCTATGTTTACACATGCACACACTTACCATGTTTACACATGCACACACTTGCCATGTTTACACGTGCACCTTACACACACTTGCCATGTTTACACATGCACACACCTGCCATGTTTACACATGCACACACCTGCCATGTTTACGCATGCACACACCTGCCATGTTTACGCATGCACACACCTGCCATGTTTACGCATGCACACACCTGCCATGTTTACACATGCACACTTGCCATGTTTACACATGCACACACCTGCCATGTTTACACATGCACACACCCGCCATGTTTACACATGCACACACCCGCCATGTTTACACATGCACACACCCGCCATGTTTACACATGCACACTTGCCATGTTTTCACGTGCCCCCTACAGTTAAGCCATGTTTACACATGCACCCGCGCACTCTGCCATGTTAATACTCGTACCTTGTACCTTGTACCATGTACCTTTGTTATTCTCGCCTTAGTATTAGCGTCAAACAAAACTCTGCTATGCTCCCTTGTACATTATTTTCCTTCTCATGCATTGCATTGGCATCATCCTAACATTAAAAACTTCTCTCTTTTCTCCCTAAAAAAAGAATTAGTTTTTACCACACACTACCACTAGTCCGTGTCAGCACTGCACAGGTCCCCATTACCCGGAGTATTCGATGTGCAGGAATTTATGCGCTACTGCCGCCCTCTTTTCGAGTCACTTGTCTACTCCACTCACCGTGTACGTTCCGCGAGCGGTGGGAACCGTTTACCTAACCCGTGTCAACCCACACATAGAGATTAGGACACTCCTCGGACCACCCATTTAGGATGTAAAAAAAATGCAAAAACTTTTCGCAAAATAAAATGTGCATTGCATCTAGGCGACCTCTAAGGTCCATCGCTCATCCGTTAGGCCATCATTGCGATCCATTTGGGTCTACCCTTCACCTTCGACCGCCTAGGTCAACCTTCTCAACCTTTGACCCCCTAGGTCAACCTTCTCAACCTTTGACCGCCTAGGTCAACCTTCTCAACCTTTGACCCCCTAGGTCAACCTTATCAACCTTTGACCGCCTAGGTCAACCTTAGGTCAACCTTTGACCTCCTAGGTTAACCTTTGACCGCCTAGGTCAACCTTCTCAACCCTTGACCCCATAGGTCATTCTCATCCGCCTTTGACCCCTTAGGTCAACCTCATCCACCTTTGACCTCTTAGGTCAACCCTTGACTGCCTAGGTCAACCTCATCCGCTTTTGACCTTTTAGGTTAACCCTTGACCGCCTAGGTCAACCTCATCCACCTTTGACCTCTTAGGTCTACCCTTGACCGCCTAGGTCAACCTCATCCGCCTTTGACCTCTTAGGTCTACCCTTGACCGCCTAGGTCAACTTTATCCGCCTTTGACCTCTTAGGTCTACCCTTGACCCCCTAGGTCAACCTTATCACCCTCGGCCTCTTAGGTCACCCCTCGACCTCGTAGGTCAACCCTTGACCGCCTAGGTCAACTTTATCCGCCTCCGACCTCTTAGGTCAACCCTTGACCTCCTAGGTCAACCTTACCTACCTTTGACCTCCTAGGTCAACCTTTGACCACCTAGGTCAACCTTCCCAACCTTTGACCTCCAAGGTCAACCTTATCTACCTTTGACCTCTTAAGCCAACCTTTGACCCCCTAGGTCAACCTTTGACCCCCTAGGTCAACCTTGACCTCCTAGGTCAACCTTACCACCCTTTGACCTCTTAGGCCAAACCTTTGACCCCCTAGGTCAATCTTATCCGTTTAAGTCAACCTTTGACCCCCTAGGTCAACCTTACCCACCTTTGACCTCTTAGGTCTACCCTTGACCTCCTAGGTCAACCTTATCACCTTCGACCTCTTAGGTCACCCCTCGACCTCTTAGGTCAACCTTTGACCCCTTAGGTCAACCTCATCCGCCTTTGACCTCGTAGGTCAACCTTTGACCCCATAGGTCATTCTCATCTGCCTTTGACCCCATAGGTCAAACCTTGGACCCCTTAGGTCAACTTTATCACCCCTCGATCTCTTAGGTCAACCTTTGACCACTTAGGTCAACCTTATCCACCTTTGACCTTTGAGGTCAATCTTTGACTCCCTAAGTCAACCCAATCACCTTTTGACTTCTTAAGTCAACCTTTGACCCCTAGGTCAACCTTATCCGCTATTGACCTCTTAGGTCAATCTTTGATTCCATAGGTGAACCCAATTACCTTTGGTCCTAACCCCCTTAGGTCGAACCGTCATCTTGACCCACCTAGGTCATTATTTGACCCACCGTCGTCCAAACCAACCTAGGTCAACCCGTTTAGGTCCACACTACCCCTTTACCTTTGACCCATCTAGGTCAACCCATGACCCGCTTGGGTCGACTTACCTATCTTGGATCCATCTAGGTCAATCTCCAACATTCCTTGGTCCACCAGCCCGAATAGGTCAACCTTAGACTCGCTTAGGTCAAACCATGTCTATCCCGCTTAGATCATCCCATAGGCAACCCGTTACATCCCGCTATCTTGATTCATTCACCATATAGGTCAATCCAACCCTTCTCATTTAGGTCGACCTATCCTTTACCCATCTAGGTCAACCCACCATCATCGACGCATTCTAGCTTGAACCACTTCTTGTCTCAAACCTTAGGTCAAACCTTAGGTCAAATTTAGGTCAAACCTTAAGTCAAACCTTACCCGATTCCTATAGGTCTTCCTCACCCATGCTTGACCAAGGACAGAGTCATCTCCCTCTTTTTTTGACCCCTGTGGTCATCTCTCACCTCTTTTTAAAAGTCTAACTTGATTCGAACTACGGCGACCTGAGCCTCTTATTGTGTGGGACCTCTCCCTCATGATAAGGGGAACGTAGGCAACTTCGGCCCGGTCAAACTTTCAATTTTTTACCAAAATGCATTTCAAAAATGTGGAGACCGACTCTTTTCCAAAAAATGATTTTATAACGATGCCTTATCATTAAATACGAATCTAATTCTTTCATGACATAGAGTTCTGCATCATGTCGGCTGCAAGGAACATCGAAGTTGCAACTAAAGCTGCTACCCAAGATCCCGAGACAATCCTCTACACCGGTACTGCTCTCAGTAAGCAAGCATCCCACTTCGAAGCCATCCTCGATGAACAAGCAATCCACTTTAAGGCCATTCTCAACGAGCAAGCAACACACTTTCAGAAGGAGATGCATAAGACCCTAAGAGATATCGAGAGGCGCCATTTGTCTGACATTCGTGGCGTTTATGATTACCTCAGTCGAGTTCTCCCTCTTGCTCAATGTCAACACCCATACGCTCCTCAAATGTACGGGCCGCCACAGACTGTCCCCGTCGGGATGCCTCCTATGACTACTCATCAACAAGGGGTGCCGGTACCTAAATCACCCTCAAAGACAGTTCGTGAAAGGAAGGACGAGCGCGAATTCGACGACTTAGGTATGCCGTTAGCCAAAATCTTCAAAAGTCTAGTTCAAGCCGGCAAGTTGTCTCCTTTGATCAACTATGAACCAAGTAGGGTGAAGCAATGCTTGGATCCCTCCAAACACTGCCAATACCATCAGTACATTGGGCATAACACCGAAGATTGCGTCCAATTGAGGAGAAAGATTCATAGCCTCATTGACAGCGGAGCCATCACCCGCCAACGGAATACATGGGCATGGGTAAAAGAGGAAATTGGGGCTACCTCCTTTAAATAATAAAAAAAGGATCATTCAGTCTTCGTAGGTTCTAGAGTGTCCTTAGTCAAAAGTCCACCTTGGACGATTTTTGTTTCTTTAGTAAAAGTCCACCCCGGACTAGTCAGTTTAAATCTTTTAGTTCCAATAAAAGAGTCTTTATTTCTTTTCTCTCTAGACTTGAGACATAATCTTGCATAAATCAATTCCATGAAAATTGTCTTATTCACCATTTTAACTTGATTGCTATATCTTTATATGATGAATTAATCTTAATCTTAATCATTACGAAGTCATTCATGCCATTAATTGGTGCACGTGATAATCCAATGGAGCTCTACCGGTGAAAATCAAGGGGCTAGGATGCCCGCCGCCAGCAAAAGGCTGCTTAAACTATAAGGAAGCTACCTCGCAATCGAGAGAGGCGAAAGCAAACTAGGGGCTTGTCTTGCCCAATGTTTCATGTACAAATATATAAAAAAAAAAAAAATATATGGCTCGCTAGGTTGAAACCCAAAAGGGCGACCTAGGCAAAAGTTAGAGCATTGCACAAAAAGAAGCCCGCTAGGTTGAAAACCCGAAAGGGCGGCCTAGGCAAAAAAAGGGTGTGCACAAAGAGATAAAATAAAAAAGAAAAAAGAAAAATAGAAGGGGCTATCACCATGGAAAAGTAAAAGTCTCATTTTCTTTTCACCTCAAATGTTCTATTTTCCTTTATTTCCTACAAAGTAGATAAACGGCAGCAACCCATGACAACTACGATGGAGCAATCCACTGCAACAACTACAAAGGAGTAATCCACCGCAATGAGCTACAAAGAACAACTCACCTCAAACGAACCTCACACCCCTAAACTCAAAAACCAACTTCATCGTCAACCGGGCAACCACTCAAAGCCAAACATAACCTACCTTGGGCCAACTTTCTTTCTTTTCTTTACTCCCGCACATACCCACTGAAACCCGACACCATCGTCAAGCGGGTCATCCCCGAACTACGCGGACCTGAGCTTCTCACATTGAGGAGAACGTAGGCAACCTTAGGGTCCGGTCCAAAATATATATAACCCACCTCGTAGCCAATTTTCCTTCTCTTCTCTCTTCCCCCATATTTCTACTCCTGACTTCTTCACTCACAGTTGATCAAAACATTTATTAATTTGAGGCTACTTGTTTACCAATTAACCATAACTCATTAACTAATCAACGAGGTCCATTCTCGAGCAATCAAATGAGAATCTTGAATAAAACAATTTTCAAATGTCTCGACAAGTCTTCCGTTCTACAATCTAGGAAAGAGCTAAACACTTACTTTCTGTCAAAGCAGGGGCTTCCTCCCTTTTGTACATATATACCCTCAGTTGCTCAAAGAGTCAAAATGTGAGTACTATCTCTCTCTCTCTTACTCTCCTCAAAATGCCCCCGCATGTTTTCAAACAATTCTTTTTTCCTTTTTTGAGTCGACTGAATGAGTTCAAAAAAAAAAAAAATTGACGCAAAAGAGATGCCCGCTAGATTGAAAACCCGCAAGGGCGGTCTAGGCAGAAAAAAGGGTGCGTCTTAAAAGAGGTAGGATACCCCGCTCTACGCAACTGGGGCTTCCCTAACAATAAAGGACCGACCATAAGGTTTCTCAAAGAATGCCAGGCTTCATCAAGCACATACTTAGAAGAAGAGGACTCCTCATCATCAAGCTCGACATAGGATTTCTCAAAGGAGGGAGGATACCCCGCTCTACGCAACTGGGGCTTCCCTAACAATAAAGGACCGACCATAAGGTTTCTCAAAGAATGCTGGGGCTTCATCAAGCACATAATTAGAAGAAGGGCATCCCTCATCATCATGCTTGACGTAGAGTTTCTCAAAGGAGGGAGGGTACCCACTCACCAAATTAGATAATCCCCAACGGAATGGGTCGACTATGTGGTTTCCCAGAGAATACCAAGGCGTCAACAAGGATACACTTAGAAGAAGGGCACTACTCATCGTCAAACTCTGCACATGACGAACACTTTGAATTTGTTAGAATCATAACTAATTATAAGGCATCTTTATAAAATCATAACACTTTCAAAAGTATTCTCTTCCCTGACACTTTGTTTATAAACCCGCACTCTCGGTCTCCACAAAATTGTAAAAACATCCTCGATCCATCTGAGACCCATCTCCGTGATTCTTGAGTTGACTCGGTCCTTCACCCTATTTCCTACACAATAGGATACCCTTAGGTCCCAACCTACCTGGTTCAAAACCTTAGGTCCCAAGCCTACCCGGTCAGTCTTGCCTAAGTAAACTCTCTAGGTCCTGAGCCTACTCGATCAGTCTTACCTAGGTCCCAAACCTACCCGGTGAGTCTTACCTACGTTACATCATAACCTCTTAGCTCGACCTTCCGCAAGTTCGTAGCGTGACCCCTTCGGCCTCAAACCGGTTTTACCCAAAACTTCAGACCTTAAACCAGTTAACCAAAGCCAAATCCTTAGGGTGACCCATTAGGTCCCGAACCTACCGGTTCCGAGCCTACCCGATCTCCTAGATCTCAAACCTACCAACACATACTCATCCTTACCTTGTCCAGACTATGTCTCCCCTATCCTCTTAGGTCCAACCTCTTAGGTCTACCCAGTCTAACCTACTGAACGATCCCTCAGATCCCAAGTCCATGCAAGGCCGCCAAACACCTACCTTATAGGTCTCTAGCATATCCGATTCACACCTTAGGTCTCAACTCCTAAACCCTTTAGATCAAAAAACTGTCTACCCTCTTGGTCTATAACCTTAGATGTCGACCCTTAGAACTCTTTAGTTCCTAAGCCTGCTTGGTCCAACGAAAACAATGCCATATACGCATACTGTCATACCCAAACCATGGCCCTGCCACTCTTAAACCTAGTGTCACTCCTTAGCTTCAAAAGACTTCCTAGTCTGACCTTCAACCACTTAGGTCTCTAACCTACTTAATCCGAGCCGAGTCTAAACCTCACCACCTACAAGGTCCACCCTTGAACTCCATGGATCTCAAACCTTTCTTCCCCACGAGTCCAAACCTCAAACGTGCTCGAACGCATAGGACCTCCCGCGTACCGTGATATGCCATAAAGATATCAAAACCCGTCCAGTCAAAAATCATGCGCTTAACACCTTTAGTCCCATACCAAACCCACCTTCGCAATCACCGAACGAGCTTGGTCACGCGAGACCAAAGCATACCCAATCAACCTTAAGGTACCTATTGTACTCAAGCAAAGTCTTGGACACTCAATCCCTTTACCTAAAGCGCCAACATGGTCATATATCTAAAACCATTTCCTGCACCTACGGTTCGCACCTAGCCTAAACTTTCAAACACTCTAGGATCCAAGCCCGACATACGTATTAGGTACTAGGATCATCCAATCCCAATCCGTTGCACCTTGGTCGACCTCAAACCTGCTTGGTCCTAACCCATAACGCGGTTTCTCTAGGACAAAAGACTTACCCGCTTGAAAGCCTTATGTCCCAACGCTACCCTACCTAGCCTTCGATCTCATAGATCTCACGCCTACCATTCCATTAGGCCCCGGTCTCCTTAACACATGTCTGAGTCTTACCCTAGCTAAACCCTAGCACTCTAGCCTAGGTCTAACCTATCGAGCCTATCCAGCCATGAGGTATCAAGCTCACCTGCCCCAAACCGCAACACTCTTAGACCTCAAACTTGCCCGGTCTAAACCAAGACAAACCTTCAAATGCTTTCGGTCTCCAAACCCTAGCCTTAAGCCTAAGTAGTCACATTCTCTCAACCCCATCCTCAAGCCTAGGTTGCTTCATCCTCTACAAACCCTAGCCTCAAGCCTAGGTAGTCACCTTCTATTCAAAGCCTAGCCTTAAACCTAGGTAATCGTATTCCCTCTAAACCCTAGTCCCAAACCTAGGTAATCGCCTTCTCTCTAAACCCTAGCCTTAAGCCTAGGTAGTCACCTTCTATCCGAAGCCTAGCCTTAAACCTACGTAATCACATTCTCTCAAACCCTAGCCCCAAGCCTAGGTAATTACATCCTTCCAAACCCTAGCCTAAAGCCTAGGAAGTTACATCCTTCTTAAAACCTAGCCTCGATCCTAGGTAGCCACATCCTTCCTAAACCCTACCCTCGAGCCTAGGTAGTCACATTCCCTCCAAACTCTAGCCTCAAGCCTAGGTAGTCGATATTCTTTCCAAACCCTAGCCTCAAACCTAGGAAGTCGCGTTCTCCCCAAACCCTAGCCTCAAGCCTAGGTAGTCACATATCCTTAGGCCTATGAAACCGCAACACCCTCTTTAACCCTAGCCCAAGTTCTAGGGAATTTCCAAAGCCCCGCATGCAACATCATTTCCAAATTCCCGAAACCCTAGTCTTGAAACCTAGGAAATTTACAATCTTAATCCCCCGTCTTATTGAACCCTAACCCAAAACCTAGGATACAATGCACTGTCCAAAACTTAATCAACCCTAGCAAGCCGCATTCGCTCTAAACCCTAGCCTCGAGCCTAGGTAGTCGCATTCGCTCTAAACCCTAGCCTCAAGCCTAGGTACTCGCATTCGCTCTAAACCCTAGCCTCGAGCCTAGGTACTCGCATTCGCTCCATACCCTAGCCTCTAACCTAGGTAGTCGCACTCTTTCTAAAACCCTAGCCTCAAGCCTAGGTAGAAATTATCCTCTTTAAACTCTATCATCAAGCCTAGGATTCAATATTCCCTTCAAACCCTAGTCCTAGACCTAGGAAATTCCTTCACCTTAGTCTCAAAATATAGGAAGTTTACAGTCCTTAGCCTTAAAACCTAGCCCAAAGCCTAGGTTACCACGAACATTTCCAAGCCATAGTCACCAATCCCGGAAAATGGTGAACCCTAACATCAAGCTTAGTGGACCTTCCACAAAAGCAATCCCTCTTCCCAACGGTCCATGGTCTCAAGCCTAAGAAGTCACAACCTTTCCAACTCCCAGCCTTATGTCTAAAATCCAACGCCTTTGCAACCTCTGAGCCTACCACAACTCCAAGCCCTAGCCTCCTAGACCTAGGAAATTCCTAAACCCTAGTCCCAAACCTAGGAGAGTCATGGTCCTTAAACACCAGTTTCCAAACCCTTGTTCGAAACCCTAACATCTAAGAAGTTCCCAAACCTCAACCTTTCCGAGCCCTAGCACTAAGCCTAGGATAGAATACTCTCCTCATGCTTAAATAAACTCCTATCCCTAGCCTGTAAGCCTAGGAAACCCACAGTATCTCCAAGACATAATCTAAAGCCCAAGAAGCCGTGACATCTTTGGCATCCCTATCTCAAGACTAGGAGACCACCATCTTCCTTATTCCCTTTCCTTAAAAGAGCCTTAGGTCCTACCTCTAGGCAACCAAGAAAAATGTCCCTTACCTAACACATTGGTCTCAATGGCTCGTAGCCTCATCCCCTACTAAATTAGGATAAGCGGAACCCAGATCATGTTTCCCATATTAGCAACTCCCCGAGAGTCCATCTCCTTCGCGTCTCCCTAAAGGTCATTTGCCTTTGTGACTCACCAAAGAGTCCCTTGTGACTCCCCGAGAGTCTATCACCTTTGTGACTCCCCGAGAGTCCGTCACCCTTGGGACTCCCCGAGAGTCTATCACCTTTGTGACTCCCCGAGAGTTCATCCCGTTTGCGACTTCATAACAATCCATCATCTTTGCCTCCACATGCAAAATTTCAGTTTTACCCCTAGTACATTCCCCTTTGATTCATTTTAGGTGCCCTTAGCGCTGTTCTGACTGATATTCGATACCTTTGGGAACGGAAAGCCCTTAAAATTTCCATTCTTCACCAAATATTTGCTTAGGATTCGTATGGTTGTAGAGACTTCGGCGCCTCTATGACATACGCATCCTAGATTGACCGCGATTGGCAGAAGCCTCGGCTTTTCTGTTTGCGGGAGATCAGCATCTATTTTAGCATTTCCTAATATTTGCTTAGGATTCGTATGGTTGTAGAGACTTTGGCGCCTCTATGACATACGCATCCTAGATCGATCGTGATTGGCAGAAGCCTCGGTGTTTCTGTTTGCGAGATCCAGCATCTATTATTTTAGCATTTCCTAATATTTGCATAGGATTCGTATGGTTATAGAGACTTTGGCGCCTCTATGACATACGCATCCTAGATCGATCGTGATTGGCAGAAGCCTCGGCGTTTCTGTTCGCGAGAGATCCAGCATCTATTATTTTAGCATTTCTTAATATTTGCTTAGGATTCGTATAGTTGTAGAGACTTTGGCGCCTCTATGACATACACATCCTAGATCGATCGCGATTGGCAGAAGCCTCGGCGTTTCTGTTTACGAGAGATCCAGCATCTATTATTTTAGCATTTCCTAATATTTGCTTAGGATTCGTATGGTTGTAGAGACTTTGGCGCCTCTATGACATACGCATCCTAGATCGATCGTGATTGGCAGAAGCCTCGGCGTTTCTGCTCGCGAGAGATCCAGTATCTATTATTTTAGCATTTCCTAATATTTGCTTAGGATTCGTATGGTTGTAGAGACTTTGGCGCCTCTATGACATACGCATCCTAGATCGATCGTGATTGGCAGAAGCCTCGGCGTTTCTGCTCGCGAGAGATCCAGCATCTATTATTTTAGCATTTCCTAATATTTGCTTAGGATTCGTATGGTTGTAGAGACTTTGGCGCCTCTATGACATACGCATCCTAGATCGATCGTGATTGGCAGAAGCCTCGGCGTTTCTGTTCGCGAGAGATCCAACATCTATTATTTTAGCATTTCCTAATATTTGCTTAGGATTCGTATAGTTGTAGAGACTTTGGCGCCTTAATGACATACGCATCCTAGATCGATCACGATTGGCAGAAGCCTCGGCGTTTCTGTTTGCGAGAGATCCAGCATCTATTATTTTAGCATTTCCTAATATTTGCTTAGGATTCGTATGGTTGTAGAGACTTTGGCGCCTCTATGACATACGCATCCTAGATCGATCGTGATTGGCAGAAGCCTCGGCATTTCTGTTCGCGAGAGATCCAGCATCTATTATTTTAGCATTTCCTAATATTTGCTTAGGATTCGTATAGTTGTAGAGACTTTGGCGCCTCTATGACATGCGCATCCTAGATCGATCGTGATTGACAGAAGCCTCGGCGTTTCTGTTTGCGAGAGATCCAGCATCTATTATTTTAGCATTTCCTAATATTTGCTTAAGTATTCGTATGGTTGTAGAGACTTCGGCGCCTCTATGACATACGCATCCTAGATCGATCGTGATTGGCAGAAGCCTCGGCGTTTCTGTTTGCGAGAGATCCAACATCTATTATTTTAGCATTTCCTAATATTTGCTTAGGATTCGTATGGTTGTAGAGACTTTGGCGCCTCTATGACATACGTATCCTAGATCGATCGTGATTGGCAGAAGCCTCGGCGTTTCTGTTCGCGAGAGATCCAGCATCTATTATTTTAGCATTTCCTAATATTTGCTTAGGATTCGTATAGTTGTAGAGACTTTGGCGCCTCTATGACATGCGCATCCTAGATCGATCGTGATTGGCAGAAGCCTCGGCGTTTCTGTTTGCGAGAGGTCCAGCATCTATTATTTTAGCATTTCCTAATATTTGCTTAAGGATTCGTATGGTTGTAGAGACTTCGGCGCCTCTATGACATACGCATCCTAGATCAATCGCGATTGGCAGAAGCCTCGGCGTTTCTGTTTGCGAGAAATCCAGCATCTATTATTTTAGCACTTCCTAATATTTTCTTAGGATTCGTTGGTTGTAGAGACTTCGGCGCCTCTATGACATACGCATCCTAGATCGATCGCGATTGGCAGAACCCTCGGCGTTTCTGTTTGCGAGAGATCCAACATCTATTATTTTAGCATTTCCTAATATTTGCTTAGGATTCGTATGGTTGTAGAGACTTTGGCGCCTCTATGACATACGCATCCTAGATCGATCGTGATTGGCAGAAGCCTCGGCGTTTCTGCTCGCGAGAGATCCAGTATCTATTATTTTAGCATTTCCTAATATTTGCTTAGGATTCGTATGGTTGTAGAGACTTTGGCGCCTCTATGACATACACATCCTAGATCGATCGTGATTGGCAGAAGCCTCGGCGTTTCTGCTCGCGAGAGATCCAGTATCTATTATTTTAGCATTTCCTAATATTTGCTTAGGATTCGTATGGTTGTAGAGACTTTGGCGCCTCTATGACATACGCATCCTAGATCGATCGTGATTGGCAGAAGCCTCGGCGTTTCTGCTCGCGAGAGATCCAGTATCTATTATTTTAGCATTTCCTAATATTTGCTTAGGATTCGTATGGTTGTAGAGACTTTGGCGCCTCTATGACATACACATCCTAGATCGATCGTGATTGGCAGAAGCCTCGGCGTTTCTGCTCGCGAGAGATCCAGTATCTATTATTTTAGCATTTCCTAATATTTGCTTAGGATTCGTATGGTTGTAGAGACTTTGGCGCCTCTATGACATGCGCATCCTAGATCGATCGTGATTGACAGAAGCCTCGGCGTTTCTGTTTGCGAGAGATCCAGCATCTATTATTTTAGCATTTCCTAATATTTGCTTAAGTATTCGTATGGTTGTAGAGACTTCGGCGCCTCTATGACATACGCATCCTAGATCGATCGTGATTGGCAGAAGCCTCGGCGTTTCTGTTTGCGAGAGATCCAACATCTATTATTTTAGCATTTCCTAATATTTGCTTAGGATTCGTATGGTTGTAGAGACTTTGGCGCCTCTATGACATACGTATCCTAGATCGATCGTGATTGGCAGAAGCCTCGGCGTTTCTGTTCGCGAGAGATCCAGCATCTATTATTTTAGCATTTCCTAATATTTGCTTAGGATTCGTATAGTTGTAGAGACTTTGGCGCCTCTATGACATGCGCATCCTAGATCGATCGTGATTGGCAGAAGCCTCGGCGTTTCTGTTTGCGAGAGGTCCAGCATCTATTATTTTAGCATTTCCTAATATTTGCTTAAGGATTCGTATGGTTGTAGAGACTTCGGCGCCTCTATGACATACGCATCCTAGATCAATCGCGATTGGCAGAAGCCTCGGCGTTTCTGTTTGCGAGAAATCCAGCATCTATTATTTTAGCACTTCCTAATATTTTCTTAGGATTCGTTTGGTTGTAGAGACTTCGGCGCCTCTATGACATACGCATCCTAGATCGATCGCGATTGGCAGAACCCTCGGCGTTTCTGTTTGCGAGAGATCCAACATCTATTATTTTAGCATTTCCTAATATTTGCTTAGGATTCGTATGGTTGTAGAGACTTTGGCGCCTCTGTGACATACGCATCCTAGATCGATCGTGATTGGCAGAAGCCTCGGCGTTTCTGTTCGCGAGATATCCAGCATCTATTATTTTAGCATTTCCTAATATTTGCTTAGGATTCGTATAGTTATAGAGACTTTGGCGCCTCTATGACATACGCATCCTTGATCGCTCGTGGTTGGCAGAAGCCTCGGCGTTTCTGTTTGCGAGAGATCCAGCATCTATTATTTTAGCATTTCCTAATATTTGCTTAGGATTCGTATGGTTGTAGAGACTTCGGCGCCTCTATGACATACGCATCCTAGATCAATCGCGATTGGCAGAAGCCTCGGCGTTTCTGTTTGCGAGAGGTCCAGCATCTATTATTAGGGTTCGTATGATTATAGAGACTTCGGCGCCTCTATGACATACGTATCCTTGATCAATCGTGATTGGCAGAAGCCTCGGCGTTTTTGTTTGCGAGAGATACAAATCTATTAGGGTTCGTATGATTGTAGAGACTTCGGCGCCTCTATGACATACGTATCCTTGATCAATCGTGATTGGCAGAAGCCTCGGCGTTTCTGTTTGCGAGAGATCCAGTACCTATTATTAGGATTCGTATGATTGTAGAGACTTCGGCGCCTCTATGACATACGTATCCTGATCGCTCGTGGTTGGCAGAAGCCTCGGCGTTTCGTTAGCATAATCGGCAGGAGCCCTGGTGATCCTGATTGCGTTTACCATTCCATCTTGGGATTATTTAGACAACGTAGTCTTTATTTTTCCCAAATAACTTCATTTTCCTAACGAATGTTCGTTCTTCATACAGGATAGTGCCCGTAGGTTTATTATCCACAGTAGAAGTTCGATGTCTCGTCTTTCCCCAATATCTCTGAACTACGACCGGCTTGATTCCTCAGAGGATACGTAGGAAACCTAAAAAGGTCCAGCCACCCGACCAACGCGGCCATCTATCATCCCCAGCAGGTGCATTTTCCCCAGCAGAAGACGTTGCTCCCTATCAGAGGACAATCAGTCCCAATTTCCCCATTAGATTTGAACTACGTTTGGCTTGATTCCCCCACGGATACGTAGGTCGCCTGTCAAGGTTCAGCCGTTCCCTTACCTTTCATCTGTTTTGAAACTCATGTTTCAGACGGATCCTTCTTTTATCGTCGACCCCACATTGCCTTGCAAGAAGCGTCGCCGAGGGGCTACTGTTAGTACCCGACCTGAAAATGAGTTTATTAGGACTTTCCCAAAAATACAAGGACTTTATAGGAATTAGAAACCTTGCAAAGACTTGTCCCGGATTCCCAAAATATCTCATTTATGACAAAATCTATCAAAATAGGTAACAAATGGTTTCCTTAAAACCATGCAGAAACCCTAGCTTAAGAATCAAGTCAGCCTCCAACCTTGGCCACGCGGCCAACCTTGCTTCGCGTTGATCTTGGCCACGCGGCCACTATTGTCACCGGCTTCAACCATGGCCAAGCGGCCAACCTTGCTCCGGATGATCTGGACCATCAGATCTTCCCCTCAGTTTACTATATAAACCAATCCCAGGCTATTGGTTTAGGGATCCGATTTTGAGAGCTCTAAGTACGAATTTTGGAGTTCTTAAACACTATTTTGCTCTCTAATTAGCATTCAAACACTCAAGAAGATCCAAGGTTTATTTCTTGCCAACATAGGTAAGTTTTCTAACTTTTTCTTCATGTTCTTGCATTATTTTTAATGTAGATCTTTTATATTCATCTTCGTACATGTTTATTCATAGTTTCTTCATATTCTTTGCATGCTCATTCATATGTTCATAATATGTTCTTCGCATGTTCTTCGTGTTCATAGATTAAAACCTTATTTATGCTATATTTAGGGTTGCGATCTTCATAATTACATGTTATTTCATAGCCGATGATGATCGAGGGTTCATCAACCCGAGGATGATCTAGGAACTAATTCTAAACCGTAATCTTTAGGTAATTCCCCCCTCATTATGCATGATTCCGATTCTTCTGCCTATTCTAAATTCTCTGCGAACTACGCTGACCTGAGCTTCTCACATTGAGAGGAACGTAGGCAATCTTCGGATCCGGTCTAAAACACTAACACACTACTAACACATTCATCATGATAGAAAGACCGATCAATTCGGGCAATAGGAGTGATAACGTTCAATATTCTTCTCTTGTTGTAATTTGACCCCCGAACCCATTAACATGCTTTTTCTCAAAGTTTTGGCTATAATTAAAACGGCGTGGCGACTCTCATAATTTTAATGTTGCTATGAATATTCCCAATTTTAAACACACGTATTCACAGTTACATGCTGAAATGATACTCGTAATTAAACAATGTCAATAACATTCATTTAGCACATAACATGAGAGGCAAAGCCAACTCATCACACCACACATAAGGCGGAAATAAACACTCATAAGTGGATACTAAGCCAAGGTTCTCGAATCAAACATATAACCATCTGAGAGGTATCAACTTAGCAGCATCAAAGAGCTGAAGCCGGGATCCCGAAAACCAAACCATAACCATAAGAACCAAAGTAACAACGGGGGGAATATGACACAAAGTCATAACCCAAATGCTCACTCGAGGGAGCTAATTCATCCTATCCAAGGCCAATCTAAACTGGGGAAAAAGGTCCAGTGGAAAAGCCTTATAGTGAACTTGGCTGTGTGCCACTATAATTCTTTCCACCTCCACTCGATAACACAACACCTGCTGGACTTTCAAACAAAGCACTGTAATGAATACTTGTTTAAACAACAACCGGGGGCAATGATTCCAAAGTAGGGAACCAAGCCAAACACATCACAAAGATGAAAACGAAAGAAACACTCATAATGAGTTCACAATCACCATGAACTAAAATCACAACACAATGAACCCAAATAGTTACATCAATTCAAACTCGATCACAAAGGACCAACTCCACCACTTTGGTGTTCCACAACAACCATCTAGGTACTCTAGGATATTACCTAAGACCTAGACCAAGATTGAACTCTAAATCACTTGGATTTAAACAACTCAAACTTTTCAGCAGCCCTAGGCGGTCGCCCACACCAGACTGTGCGGCCGCCCAAAATGCCCTGTCCCACGACCAAAACCTTTCAGATAGATGGGCGGTCGCACGCCTTATTTGGGCGGCTGCCCAACACACTCGACAGGACAATAATGCACTAAATTTTTACTCCCTTCGTTTCACCGTCCCAAAAGTACAACACTTACCACACCAAACGTTTATAACTTTACTAAGGCTACAAAATCAATCCCAAAACAACTCTAACACCACTTTGAACCCAACCAAACCAACATACCAAATACTCACTTTGTCCCAAAATTACAAGTATCCCAAAACTTATTCAAAACATAATTTCACAACATATATAGCACATATAACATATATATGACCATTTTAACATTTAAAGGGGAATTAGTAACTTACCTATTTCCAGAAAAAGTATCGAAGAAATATGTTTTGTTCAGGTAGAAATGACCTACTCAACGCCCTAATCATTTTTATATAATTAGATTTTAAAATGGAATAGTAAATAAAAAGAAGGAAAATCAAATGAATTGAAACCCTTACCTTCTTGCTTAGGATGAAAGGAGTGTGAAATTGGTGTGTGTGTGTGTTTGGCTTTCTTACACAGAGAAGGAAAGAAATGAAGATAAGTATGCATTACTTATATATATAGTTGTAGATACCCCGGGAAACCACGGCTTGGCTAGAGCGGTGAATTAACCTAGGATGTCTACTTGATTTTAAGAGTCGCCACCCGCATTTTTAGAGGAGCGTGAAAAAACCTAAAGAAAGCCAATTTTTGTACGAAAACCAGAGATTCGGGAGAGAAGGGTTCGGGGGTTAGGTGACGGAGTGGGAAGTACTTAAACACCCACTCCGCCCCGCTTACGCGGGTCTTGCTACTTTTGGTGTTCTAATGTTAAATGTCCTTCAATAAAAATTGCTAACAATTAAAGTGAAAAGAAAGGGGAAAATAAAAGAGAAACAAAAGAGAATTGTTTTTTTTATTAATTTATGCTAAAGATTACATGTAACAATTATACTAAACAATTACATTAAGAAATGGATAGGAAATTAAAGTAGAGATTGAAATGTAGGGAGATGACCTTGACCAAATTTAATGTAATAAAGTGGTCATTTGGTCATGTCCCATTTGGTGGGGATTGCATACATCTAAAAAAAGACATAAATAAAATAGAAGAAGAAGAAGTGTACCTTTAGAAAAGAGGACTTCAAACTTTGACTTGGAGTTGTTGTAGAGAAATTGTTGTGTAGAAATTTGTGAAGAGTTTAGTTGCTAGAACTCTTGTTGGGGAAATTTGTGTAGAGAGAATGGTGTAGAGTTTGTGTAGGGAGAAAGTTCAAAGTTCAAGGTCAAAAATTCTTAAGGTGCCAAAAGAGGTCCCCTCCAATGATGGATTGGAGGGGTTTTTATAGTTGAAAGAGGGGAGTTTTTGGAGCCAAACGGAGTCTCCAAGAAATCTTTCCCGGGCAAAATCATGTATAATGAGCAAGGGAGAGATTCTTGGGTAGAATCTGTAACTGACGCACCTCAGAAGCGCGCGCATCCCACCTAGGCGGTGGAAGGTGCACGCGTCTGGCCTCAAGAGGCGGAGGCGCGCGACTCTGAAAGGCAAAATCTGACAGAATGGACTAGAAAGTTAGAACTGTTATTCAGTTTAGTCCCTGGACTTTAACGGAGCCCGTCTGGAACTTAACCAAAGTAACAGAAACTAACAAGAAACACTTAAAAGAGGGAGAAACACAAAATCAAGTGTGCAATCGGGGTGAGCGGTCCAAGGCGGGGTGTCTACAGAGCCCCTCGGCGACGTGGATTGCAAAGCAAAATGCGTCGACGAAAGAAAGATAACCGCCGAGGACATCGACAAGAGAAAACAAAGACTCGATAAAACATGAATTTGAAATTTGCGAAGGATAGGGGTGCGCTCCTGTGTGAGCGGCTTTATTGATATAGAAAGGATATGGCGGGATCCGTTTTGCTGAAGCGGGATTCGTTTGCTGAAGCAGGATCCGTTTGCTGATGCGAGATCTGTTTGCTGATGCGGGATCTGTTTGCTGAAGCGGGATCCGTTTGTTGATGCGGGATCCGTTTGCTGAAGCGGGATCCGTTTGCTGATGTGGGATCCGTTTTGCTGAAGTGGGGTCCGTTGCTGATGCGATATCCGACTGCTGATGCGGGATCCGATTGCTGATGCGGGATCCGATTGCTGAGGCGGGACTCGTTTGCTAATGTGGGACCCGTTTGCTGATGCAGGATCCGTTTGCTGATGCGGGATCCGTTTGCTGAAGTGGGATCCGTTTGCTGAAGCGGGATCCGTTTGCTGATGTGGTATCCGTTTGCTGATGCGGGACCCGTTTGCTGATATGGGATCTGTTTGCTGAAGTGTGATCCATTTGTTGATGCGAGATCCGTTTGCTAAGGCGGGATCCGTTTACTGATGGCAGGAACCGAGGCTCCGTCTGCCTATATGTGATATTGTTGTGTTGCTTGATGGAAAGGTGGTGATTTTGCGGCTCACCATGGACAGAGTTGTTGTCATTGAACTGTAATTGTTTGACTCTATGGGATGCAGGCGTAGTTGACGTCGGATCACTTTCTGCTAGGGATGAAGTGCCTTGAGTTGCAGATGCTGTTGACCTTGTGGTGGTACCTATTAAGTGTGTGCTTTGCAGGTATATGTGCTTGTGGAAGAAAATGCATGAAGTGTGAAGATTGAGCGAAATCGTGCTTGTGGTGTGATGTGATTTTGAAGCACTTTTGCATGAGGGAGAAGTAAAGTGATTTTGTGTGTGAAGTGATTTTTGAAAACAGAGATTTGCTTGAGAGAGATAAATGATGTCCATACCTTCACTTACCATTATCGTTGGATGGATTCGTGATGTTGTGGTAGATGCTTTGGCGGAGAGTGTCGCTGCCTTTGATGATGAATTCGCTTTTGATGGAGTGTTGGTGGGACAGTATTCCGTGTGATGGGTTGGTCGTGCCAAAAGGCTGCGTACGTATCCCTTTAAGAGAATCATACCAGCGTAGTTCAAGGATGATGGAGAGTGCTGGGGAGGAATGCTAGTAGCAAAGAAAAAAAAGAAACACATAATTTTGCGCAAGAAAAGAAAAAAGAAAATAAAATCTTTTTTTTTTCTTTTATTTTTTTTTAATTCGAAAGAAAAGAATATGCACACACGTGAGAAAAAGATTTTTTTTTAGTTCGTGGGTGAACCATTTTAACCATTGTGTGTTTGTAAAGCCAACCCAAGATCAAGTTATGCTCAATCGAAGTCCGGATTGCCTTGCTTGAATTCTGTCGACGCGGTGTCCAACAAAAATTGATGTCTAGCCCCAAGAGATTTGTCATTTATGGGGCTCCAAAAGGACTATTGATGTCGAGATTCCAAGGGGTCGCTGATTGTAAAGCCCCTCGAATGCTGAACTTTGAGTGGCTTATGAAGCCCCAAGATGAATCAACCCTTAGCCCATACTGTCTTTTGTTGTTGACGTGGGCAAGCCCCAAAATAAGATCATTGATACCAAGCTTTGAGAGATTACTAAGCCCCAAATGTCATGGGCTTATCAAGTTTGTAGATGGCGGGATGTGGAGACCTTTCGATGTGAAGCCCCAAATCGGCTTAGCTTTGTATTGAGAGCGGATGCCACATCGGGTAGGACTCTTGAAGGCGATCTCCTTCTTTCTCTTGCTTGGAGATGGATGGCCCTTTTTGTGGTTGATACCCAAATGGCGGAAGGTCCATGTTGAAAATGTAGTACGGTCTTCCGGAGACGTCTCGTGGGAGATGGTGATATTGTTGCAGATGATAAGGTCTTGATGTGATAAAGTCTTGAACGGTATGTTTGCTCGAGTCTTCTTGAGTTGAACCGACAGCGGATCTTCGGATGCAGCCTTTGCTTTTGATCTTGGAGAAGGGGGTGCTGTATTGCAGAAACATTGGGATTGACCGTAACTCTGCTTATAGAGTTAACATATTGGCATTGCCCGCTATAACTCAGCCGGGTGAGTCTAGCATATTGAATCTTTTTCCTTTTCTCTAAGACTTCCTTCAGAATCTCGTTGTGAGTTCTAACAAGAATCATCCAATTCATTCATATCATCGGAGCCTTCATTTAAAACCAAGAGGCCTTTTGACTGGAAGTGTTGAGGGACCTTTGAAGCTTGATCCCTTTCATGGAGACTACTCCCAAATTGCGTTTCTCGAGTATTTTTGCCCAAAAGACTGTCGGTCGCGAAGCCCCAATATTGCCCTTTGCTTGAATTACTGTAAAGCCGTGGCCCAAAAGATTTGTAGATTGCGAAGCCCCTTGAGACCTTTCGGTATGAAGCTTCAAATGTTGCTGGGGACATTGAAATGAATTGCTTCTTGCCGAGGGAGCCTTTAAGACTTGACCGTAGCCCCTAGAGTGCCATCATTGATTGCGAGAAAGGTCCATCCTTGATTGGGGGAACGAGCACAGGCACACATGACAAGAGGGCTTTTTGACATCCCTTTTGAGAGACTTTGAGGATAGTCTCACACATCTTTCTCGAGCATAGCCCCTAGGGCTTATTGATTGTCAAATGAAGCAAAAGAATCCCTTGTTCTTGAGTCACATAGCCCCTAGTGTGTCACCATTTGTTGAGAAAACCAAGAGTGACTCATCCTCGTTCGAGGGAACAAACATGAGAGGACATGGCAAGAGCTACTCCATTTCTTGGGAGCCTTTCGGCGTACTTTAGAAGCACATACTTGAAGAAGCTTTGAAAACTGAGACACATGTTGTTGCTATTTGCTGCCCAAGCCAATTGACTAGCTAGGATTATTTGTGCAACCTCGTGCCCTTTTATGATGGGCTCGTTCTCGGATGGGTCTTGGTTACCACGGGCCTTCTTTTCATGAACCCAAAAATGCACACTGCTGGAGAATGATGCCAATAACCCAAGACAACCTTTGATGGTGCCATATCTTGTCGAGCCTTTTGCAATCCCAAAGTTGACTCGGTGGGGAATTGACTTGCTGAGGAGATCCAATGTAGAGCTCGTGTAGTTGTCTTCTTTAGAAGCTGGGGATCTCCATTTCTCTTTCCCTTCTCTCTCTCACTCTCTCATTTTTTTTTGACGCACCCTGTTTTTTGCCTAGACCGCCCTTTCGGGTTTTCAATCTAGTGGGCATCTCTTTTGCGTCTTCATTTTGACTCGATTAATGAGGAAGTGTGCATTGACTCTAGCTGAGGATGAGAGACATGTGATTTTTGCGGTGAAGACCTCTTGTCACTAAAGATGAGTGACATTGACTCGACTAGGGAAGTGTCCCTAGTATTGACTTCATGTATGTATAGATTTTTTTTTAATGACTCACGAAGGCAAGTAAGTCATTAAGAGAGAAGAGAAAGAAAGCCCCAGTTTCACTGCAAGAAATTGGGAGTATGCAGAAAGAATAGAAGCCCTAGACTCGACAAGGAACGGAAAGTGATTCCAAATCTAGGAAAGTTCTTCAATCTTGAGGTGATTAATTCATTGGCAAATGAATCGTACAAAGATGTCTTGACAAGTTCGAGGTGAAGGCCGATCACCATAACGCGCTAGGGCTAAACATATCTTCTTTCTTGCATGAGACCGGACCCGAAGGTTGCCTACATTCCTCCAGTGTAGAGGCTAAGGTCACCGTAGTTCTTGTGAATTCTCCATTCGCTGTGATGAATTGTTGCTTCGTCGTGATTGTTGTCGATGTTGCTTCGTCCTTCGTTTGGTGGAATGATATTGTTGTTGTGAACTTCTTTGAATGAAGGGGGATTTTTTTTTTTTTTTTTTTGTGTGTGCTCTAACTTTTGCCTAGGTTGATTTGAGAATTTCAACCTAGCGAGCTCTTTTTTTTTTTTTTTATCCTCTTTTGAAAACTTTGCTTCATGATTGTTGCTCCACCTTTCTTTGTCTTGATTTCGTCATTGTTGATGTCTTCGTTGTTGATGCCGTCGTCGATGTTTAGCCTCTAGGCGTTCAAGTGATAGCCTTCGTTCTAAAACGTGTTTAGACATTTTTTTCATCATTTTGCCAAGAATTAAATTGAACAACTTGGAGGAGTGTATGAGGACAAGAACGACTTTTATTTGATAATAAGACTCGACATTGAACATGGGACGAGAGAAAACTTTAATACACACTAAAGAGGACTTTGACTTTTTTTTTTTTTTTATTCCTATTACTAGGTAGAGAAAGAGAAACGGAGATTGTTGCTGTAGTCCCCATTGTCGTTGTAGTCCTCATTGTCGTTGTAGTCTTCCATGTCACTACATTCTTCCATGTCATTGCTCGGATTGCTCGGGAACCCTTCGTCGTCAAGGCTTGTCTCATAGGAGGACTCGGCCACTTCTCGGAGCAAATTGTCAACTCTAATTCCCGCATCGTACATGCTTGCAAAATCCGGATAAAAGGCCCCACTAAGACGAGTGCGGTAGTCCATCTTCAAACACTTCAAGAAGATGTCCGTTTGTTCCTTCCTTGAGGGCCTATCAACCATCTCGGCTAACTTGTCGTTCCAACGTCAAGAAAAGTCCCCAAATGATTCATTACCCTCTTGCACGGTGCTCTCCAACTCTTTCTTGGTGGGACGGAACATGGAGTTGCCTTGATATTGTGACCTGAAGGCAAGCATTGCGGCATCCCAATTGAGGCGGGTGGAAACTGGAAGACCCATATACCAATCTTTTGTGACCCACTCGAGAGTAAGCGGGAAGCATTGTGCCATTATTTGAGGAGACATTTTCTTTGGTAGCATAGCCCAAATTTAGGAGTCTACATGAGCGTCGGGGCAAGAGTTGCCATTGAACTTGTCAATATCGGGCATCTTAAACTTTTTGGGAAGAGCCTCCATTGTGTTCATGAGAAGAGAAGCTTGATGAAGATCGGTGCTTGGGCCCTTGTGCAAATTTAGCCCACTAAGCCTTTGGTCAATGTAGGACACGATAGTGTTGACCAAACTGGTATCAATGCTTTGGACCTTTCTTTCATTCGTGAGCCCTTTCAATTGGTTCTTGAGTTGAGTAACTTCTTTGTTATGGGCCGTTTTCACATGCTCGTAATGGGCTCGCCATAAATCATCCTTGCGGCGGACATTCTCGGCTAGTGTATCAACTTGCCCTTTCAATGCTTCCACCATGCGGAATAACCCTTCGTTGGACACGGGAACGCCGTTGTCGTTGCCGTGTGAAGCCATTGGACCTATGGAAAGAACACGGTTGATCTTAGGTTGGCCCCACAAACACCTTTTGGATAAAATTATTTCACCCACAAACAAAAGTAAGGACTCAAACCACATAAAGAAAAGACTTTTTTTTTTTTTTTTTTTACAATAGTCGGAAGGATGTGGTCCTTTTTGAGGTTTCTAGAAAAATAGTGGAATCGTCACACTAGTATATAGACCTTCTCGCGGTCCCATATACTCATCGGATTCCACCACGCTTGTGAATCTTACATGTGTCGGGATTAAACTAAATTAATGTAGTAAAGCATACATGCGGGGACGGATTTTTTATTAGTGTCATTATGACCACTTGGGGACGGATTTTTATTTCGTCCATAACAACGAGTGGCATGTATGATTTGAAGACATTAGTTTAGGGAAATATCGGCACATGGAAACCGACTTGAGTCATGGAGTGTTAGACCCTAACTAGAGTTGCGTGGTTGGTGCTTGGCTAAAGAGAGGCTTAAAGGTCACCCCCGGCATGTAGTCTTGAACTACGCCACGGGCTGAGGTTGACCGCTTCGAAAGAGTCAAGGTCGGGTGGAGCTTGAAACTTCCTAGGACGGGCCTCGACGGGTTTGGGGTTGGACTTGTGCGACTCGATAGTGAGCAGTTGATAAGAATTGTGCGCGTAGTGTGAGGTCTAACAAGTGACAAAATATTTTTTTTCAAAGGAAATAAAAAAAAAATAAGCACATAATTTACAACTTTCGAATCACCCGTGTGACCGATAAAAATGAATAAACAAAAGTAAAAGGGGGTGTATGCAGGCCCGGTGCCCACACACTGTCAAAACTGCCCATTCTGTTCACTGTTCTGTTTACTGTTCTGTTCTGGAAAATGGCCCAGAAGCGCGTGACTCAGGGCAGTTACGTGGGAAGCGCGCGCATTGCGCCATGAGTGTGTGAGGCGCGCTCATCTGGGGTACCTGTCAGAATGTCAGAAGAAACCGCGGACTCAGGGGATTTCCCTGGTCCCAAATTATGTAACTTTCCCCTGCAGAAACTTGTTAGCATAGAAATATGAAATTTGAAGGACAAGATGGAAGGTGGGCGATTCTGGTAATAAGGGTCGGACACGCGCGCTTTAGGCCAAGAAGGCCGGAGGTGCGCGCTTCCTACCCTTTTTACCAGAATGCCCAGAAAACAGATATAAGAACACCAAAAGCAGAAAATGCAAGTTTAACCCTCTATATTCCCCAGCGGAGTCGCCACTGTAGATACCCCGGGAAACCACGGCTTGGCTAGAGCGGTGAATTAACCTAGGATGTCTACTTGATTTTAAGAGTCGCCACCCGCGTTTTTAGAGGAACGCGAGAAAACCTAAAGAAAGCCAATTTTTGTACGAAAATCAGAGATTCGGGAGAGAAGGGTTCGGGGGTTAGGTGACGGAGTGGGAAGTACTTAAACACCCACTCCGCCCCGCTTACGCGGGTCTTGCTACTTTTGGTGTTCTAATGTTAAATGTCCTTCAATAAAAAGTGCTAACAATTAAAGTGAAAAGAAAGGGGAAAATAAAAGAGAAATAAAAGAGAATTGTTTTATTTATTAATTTATGCTAAAGATTACATGTAACAATTATAATAAACAATTACATTAAGAAATGGATAGGAAATTAAAGTAGAGATTGAAATGTAGGGAGATGACCTTGACCAACTTTAATGTAATAAAGTGGTCATTTGGTCATGTCCCATTTGGTGGGGATTGCATACATCTAAAAAAAGACATAAATAAAATAGAAGAAGAAGAAGTGTACCTTTAGAAAAGAGGACTTCAAACTTTGACTTGGAGTTGTTGTAAAAAAATTGTTGTGTAGAAATTTGTGAAGAGTTTAGTTGCTAGAACTCTTGTTGGGGAAATTTGTGTAGGGAGAATGGTGTAGAGTTTGTGTAGGGAAAAAGTTCAAAGTTCAAGGTCGAAAATTCTTAAGGTGCCAAAAGAGGTCCCCTCCAATGATGGATTGGAGGGGTTTTTATAGTTGAAAGAGGGGAGTTTTTGGAGCCAAACGGAGTCTCCAAAAATCTTTCCCGGGAAAAATCATGTATAATGAGCAAGGGAGAGATTCTTGGGTAGAATCTGTAACTGACGCACCTCAGAAGCGCGCGCATCCCACCTAGGAGGCGGAAGGTGCGCGCTCTGGCCTCAAGAGGCGGAGGCGCGCGACTCTGAAAGGCAAAATCTGACAGAATGGACTAGAAAGTTAGAACTGTTATTCAGTTTAGTCCCTGGACTTTAACGGAGCCCGTATAGAACTTAACCAAAGTAACAGAAACTAACAAGAAACACTTAAAAGAGGGAGAAACACAAAATCAAGTGTGCAATCGGGGTGAGCGGTCCAAGGCGGGGTTCTAGATCCTCTGGTATCTCTGATAACACATGAGATGGATCATACAAGTTTTTGCGAAGCACGAAGATATGAAACACGTTATGAATTCACCCAAAGAAGATGGCAACACAAGATGGTACGCAAGACTTCCAACTCTTTCAATAATTTCAAAAAATCCCATTATGACTTTTCTTTCGAATAGCCAATCTCAATAGGTAGAAAGTGAGCGGGTTTTATCAATCTATCCACAACTACCCAAACTGCATCATGCTTTCAACGAGTACGAGGCAATCCTGTTACAAAATCAATCACAATATGTTCCTATTTCCACTCAAGTATCTTTAGAGGTTGAAGTAGACCGGCAGGTCTTTAATGTTCAGCTTTAATCTGTTGATAAGTCAAACACTTTGATACATAATCCGCTATTTCCCATTTCATATTATTCCTCTAAAATATTGTTTCAAATTCTGATACATCTTGGTACTCCCGGGATGAATACTATACTTGAACTCGTGACCCTCATCAAGAACTTGGCGTTTAATTCAATCAATATCGGGTACACATAGCCACCCTCTATAAGTTAATACTCCTTCAAGATTAAAAGAGAGATCTTTAAATTTTCTATCCTCGATTTTATCCACTAATTTTCTCAACTCGGAGTCATCCTTCTGAACATCTTTTATCTGTTGAATTAAAGTTGGCAATACTCTATTATTCGCAAACATACTCCATGTCTCAATTCATAAGGACACCAATCTCAAACATCTTCCATTCTCGGACCATCCTCGAAACTATGTAAGATTTCTGACTAATAGTATCTGCGACCACGTTATCGGTTGCAACTCTTTCTGGGAGAAAAGATATCTCAACTCTTATGATTTGTAAAAATCTCAAACTTGTTCCATAAAGATAATGTTTCCACTTATGTAACGCAAAACAATCGCAACAAGTTCCATGTCATGGGTCGGATAGTTCTGTTTACAAGAAGTTGACTTCCTCGAAGCATCACTGTAAATAACCATCATTCCCATTAGGTAACACAAGAATAAGTACAGTGGTCAATTTTTTCTTTAATTCCTCAAAACTGACTTGACATTTTTCATCCCACATATGGTACATTCTTTTAAGTCCACTGAGTGAATGGTGTAACAATCTTGGAAAAAACCTCAATAAACCTTTGATAATACTCCGCTAAACCCAGAAAATTCCGCAAATAACTGCTTCCATCGGAGTCCAGATAAAACCATTCGCAAATGTTGTTCATGTTCCTCTCGAGATTTAGAATAAACAAGGATATTACCGATAAAGACAACCACAAAGGTATCAAGATAAGGTTTGAAAACCCGATTCATCATATCCATAAGAACAACGGGAGCATTAGTTAACCCGAAAAGCATGACAAGAAACTCATAGTGACCATACCTACTACGAAAAGTAGTCTTAGAGATGTCTTCAGAATGAATCTGCAACTGATGATAACCACTCCTCAATATCAAACTTTGAAAAGACAACAGACCCATGAAGTTGATCAAATAAATCATCAATGTGAGGCAAAGGATATTATTTCTTTACAGTCACCTGATTCAACTTTTTATAGTCGATGCATAGTCTCAAAAACCCATCCTTCTTCTTTACAAACAACACAGAAGCTCCCCACAGTGATACACTGGGTCGAATAAAACCACTATCAAGTAACTCTTGCAATTGAACTTTCAACTTTTTCAATTCAGATGGAGCCATTCTGTAAGGTACCTCAAATATCAGGGTAGTACCTGGAAGTAAATCAATACAGAACTCGATTTCCCTATCGGGAGGCATAGAATACTCAGTAGAGAACACATCAGGAAACTCTATAACAATAAGAACATCCTCTATTTCAAGCAACCTTTTTAATAGTATCTAAAACACTGGCCAAATACCCAGTACAACCACGGTTCAACAACTTTCTAGCCTTCACATAAGAAATAATACGAATCTCTCTACCCCGAGGAGTAGCCTCAAAAGTAAATTCAGGCACATCAGGAATAGAAAATGTGACAACCCTTTTGATAACAATTAACTGAAGCATGATAATTATTTAACCAACCCATTCCCAAGATAATATCAAAATCTTGTAATGGCAAAACAACTAAATCAGCAAGTACAACATGCTCACGAATATGCACAACACAAGTACGCAACACTCTATCAGTTGCTAAACACTCCCCCATAGGAGTGGACACCTCTAACACATAAGGTAGAGACTCAGGAGACAAATGTAACTGAGATGCAAAAATGCACAGACACATTAAATGCAATGAGCCGGGGTCTATAAGTGCACGTGCCCTCAAACTAGACATAAAAATTATACCTCCTATCACGGCAGAAGAATCTGAAACCTGCTGTTGATTAATAGTAAAAACACAACTCTGAATCTTAGGCTTTCCCGAGGCATCCCTCTTCTGACCCTGTGATGATCCAGTTCCACCCCCAAATTATACATTCCTGGTTCTAGGACAATCCCTTTGAAAATGATCAAACTGATCACAATTCAAACACTTACCCAACTTCTTCTAACACTTTTCTTCAGAGTGCCCTTCCTTTTGACAATAGTTACATATCCTTCTACTTTGATTTCCCGAAGTGTTATCTTGATTGTTGGCAATTGATTGCTCCTGAGGTTGTCCTATGTTTTGTAATGATATTCCCTGACCTCCTCGATTGTTACCGTACTGTGATTGGGGTCTTCCTTGCCTTCCAGCACCTGATAGTTCAACTTTCCTCTTATTTTCTTCAATATGGTACTCCACTTGATAAACTCTATTAACTGCATCTTAAAAATCCTGTAACTTATGAAATAATAGTTGAGTTCGGATCACAGTTCTCAATCCTCTCACAAATCGCATTACCTTCCTCTCCTCAGTTGCAACTAGATGAGTACAGTACCTGGATAACTCTATGAATTTAGATGTATACTGAGCCACGGACATAACATTTTGCTCTAAGTTGAGAAACTCCATTTCTTTCCTGTCTTGATCCACCCGGGAATAAAATGTTCCTTGAACTTCTTTTAGAAAATTTTCCCAAATATAGGGTACATAAGTCTCATCCCAACAAGTTTTCAAAGCTTTCCACCAATACTCAGTAGCTCCACTCAGTTGATAAGTAGCAATCCTGATTTGATCTTCATCAAAACATCTCAGAACATCAAATATTTCTCCATCGATTCAATCCACCTTTCCACCTTAGCTACATCGGGTTCTCCATCATAGCCTATTGATTTCATTTTTAAGAACGGTTCTAACCCATATCTCGGAGGTACTTGGTCTTCTCCTTGTCTTTAATCATTTAAGGTTTTCATGGCTGCTTCAAACATTCCCTTGCCTTGAAGGCCCTGACTGATCTCTTTCTGTCCCAACCATTTCCAATAAGTACCTGCATAAGACTCTCAACGTTACTCACTCTAGACACAACTACCCTCCTAGGTCACTTAGTCATTCTAGACCATCTACAACCTATCTCTGATACCAACTGTCGCGCCCCAGACCCGTGGTCCTACTTGGCCCCACACTCGGGACACGATTGGAAGACATCATAAAACTCTTTTAGAAAATTTTTCGAAATATACTTTCATAAAGATTAACAAAATCCACACTCGAAGTTCAAAGACTTCCATTTAACTTTCAAACAAACTGTACAAACAACTTTCACAACGAAAGTACTTAGCCCGAAGACTTACAAACTCTTATACAAATGTACGATTACCACACTTTAACAAAACAGGTGATACACGGATACAGCCTCGGGTACACTACCCCAAAGGTTATACATTTATATAATGCAACCTTTAAACCACACTTACTTTCCATAATGGATTATCAACCCGACGTCCTCCCTTGTGAAGTGACCTATCCCCTGGACTCGCCTTTATCTAAACCAGTAAACAAATAAGGGGTGAGAATGAATCTCAGTAAGCTACTAAAATGCAACTACGTTACATGCTGAAATGATACTCGTAATTGAACAATGTCAATAAACATTCATTTAGCACATAACATGAGAGGCAAAGCCAACTCATCACACCACACATAAGGCGGAAATAAACACTCATAAGTGGATACTGAGCCAAGTTTCTCAAATCAAACATATAACCATCTGAGAGGTATCAACTGAGCAGCATCAAAGAGCTGAAGCCGGGATCCCGAAAACCAAACCATAACCATAAGAAACAAAGTAACAACGGGGGGAATATGACACAAAGTCATAACCCAAATTCTCACTCGAGGGAGCTAATTCATCCCATCCAAGGCCAATCTGGACTGGGGAAAAAGGTCCAGTGGAAAAGCCTTATAGTGAACTTGGTTGTGTGCCACTATAATTCTTTCCACCTCCACTCGATAACACAACATCAGCTGGACTTTCAAACAAAGCACTGTAATGAATACTTACTTAAACAACAACCGGGGGTAATGATTCCAAAGTAGGGAACCAAGCCAAACACATCACAAAGGTGAACACGAAAGAAACACTCATAATGAGTTCACAATCACCATGAACTAAAATCACAACACAATGAACCCAAATAGTTACATCAATTCAAACTCGATCACAAAGGACCAACTCCACTACTTTGGTGTTCCACAACAACCATCTAGGTACTCTAGGATATTACCTAAGACCTAGACCAAGATTGAACTCTAAATCACTTGGATTTAAACAACTCAAACTTTTCAGCAGCCCTGGGCGGTCTCCCACACCAGACTGTGCGGCCGCCCAAAATGCCCTGTCCCACGACCAAAACTTTTACAGATAGATGGGCGGTCGCACGCCCTATTTGGGCGGCCGCCTAACACACTCAACAGACCAATAATGCACTAAATATTTACTCCCTTCGTTTCACCGTCCCAAAAGTACAACACTTACCACACTTAACATTTATAACTTTACTAAGGCTACAAAATCAATCCCAAAACAACTCTAACACCACTTTGAACCCAACCAAACCAACATACCAAATACTCACTTTGTCCCAAAATTACAAGTATCCCAAAACTTATTCAAAACATAATTTCACAACATATATAGCACATATAACATATATATGACCATTTTAACATTTAAAGGGGAATTAGTAACTTACCTATTTCCGGAAAAAGTATCAAAGAAATATGTTTTGTTCAGGTAGAAATGACCTACTCAACGCCCTGATCATTTTTATATAATTAGATTTCAAAATGGAGTAGTAAATAAAAAGAAGGAAAATCAAATGAATTGAAACCCTTACCTTCTTGCTTAGGATGAAAGGAGTGTGAAATTGGTGTGTGTGTGTGTTTGGCTTTCTTACACAGAGAAGGAAAGAAATAAAGATAAGTATGCATTACTTATATATATAGTAACCCATTAAGGTCCTTCTACTTTCATTTCTAACAACTAAACCCCCAAGCTTTAAAGTTACACTTTGGACCCTAAAGTTCAACTAACACCAAATAACTCCCTTAACCATTATTACTACTAACTAAGTAAATAACACAATTAAATCAAAAAATATATGCAAGTCATAAAATATGATGCAACACAAAAAATGCACACACAATAACAAATTAAAATCCCCAAAAATATAAAATAAATTGGGACAGGTTTTGGGGTCGTTATAATTTATTATGAGTTTAGACTAAGAACATGAAGAACGCATGAAGAACATATGAATATGAATGAATAAACATAATGAAAACATGCATAATATAGATCTAGCCTAAGAACATAACAAGAATACAATAGGAAAAGTAAGAAGACTCACCTTGATCGGTAAGAACTATGATTGAAGCTTCTTGAAGATTTGAAGAGGCTTCGAGGGTGTCAGAAAGGCTTAAACTAAGAGTTTCGGAGTCAGTTTTGACTGTAAAACTCGTAGAATGAATTGTTTATCGATATCTGGAGCTGGAGGCACCTATTTATAGGGAATAGGAGTCAGAAGGAGTGGCCGCCCGGCCTTGGGAATAAGTGGCCGCGTGGCCACATAAGTGGCCGCGTGGCCAGTCTTGCCGGATCACGTCGTTATCTAGATCTCAATGAAATCTTATCACTTTGTTCTCGGGATTTTTCCATTATCCTGATGGATTTCGACTTAGAAGCGTTTTCGTCCAACTAGAACTCTGGAAAGCTGTCGGATAAGTCCTTGTCAGGTTATAATTGCCTAAAAGGTCCTCGGAGGCTCCTAAACGTCTAAGAAGTCCTCTAACTTCAGATCAGGTACTAACATCTTGAATCAAGAATTATGTTTCTCAAACATACTAGGTTGCATTAGTTTAATGGCTGATAAAAAGATGTATTTATAGTCCCTAGTCATTAACCCTTAATGACCTAGAAGACCTAAATCCCGTCACCAATTAAACTGGCCAAAATATAGCTTCAGGAGTCCTGGCACGGTCGTACTCATGCCGAGTGAAATCTCCTTTGGCGAATAATGGAACGGTCAAGCTTAGGATCTGGCACGGTCGCGCCATTTGGCACGGTCGTGTGCATAAACCTGCACGGCCGTGCCGTTTGGGCCGAGCCTACAAGATTTTTAGCTTGATTCAATTTTAGCCTTTTGATCAATTCATCCTTTTGTGTGTGACCCCATAGGATTATATTAAGTTGGTAATGAGTCCAACCAAGGTCAAACTCATAAGTCATGAGCGGACTCTAGCAAGCCATCATGACTACCCAATTAATATAACTTAAATGACGTTCATTATCCTCATAGAACATATCACAATCATTTTGTCACGCGATATCATATTGAACATAAGTCATGGTAAACGTAAACTTATCTTGTTCAATGCTTTCTCGATCCCGAGTAGATTGATATGAGCAAATGACATTGAACAATTCAATTCATTTGGGTATGGCCATACACTATCATCACTCTCATTCATCGAGAGGCCAAGCAGATATCTCTCTTGAGAGAGGTACAAATCCCATCTTGACTTATCATTCTTCCCTACATGAATCCGATTATGCCAATCGTAGCCTTTATAACCACCAGGTTAGGGGTAGCGTTTGAGCACGTCAAACATAATGTTCATCATGTGGAAGACTATGATAATATCAGGTCTAAGGATAAATGATATAACTATATGAGATTTAATTATGACATCTGACCATGACATAAATCTCATAGCGGGTCAAGTCCAGTACGTGTTCACTAACTGGTACCCATAAGCTTAATTTGTATCACATACACATAGTCATCATATGATCATCAACTAAACTTATACTAGTCCTTCATAAGTACTAGGGATGGGATTATTATAATAAACATGTAAACATATAGTAGTCCAGGGTTGTTATCTCCTTAATAAATGAGAACATGATGTTAGGGATGGCCAAACGGAACCAGAACCGGAAAACCGGACCGAAACCAGACCAAAAACCGGAGTAAACCGGCGAATAAACCGGAACTGGAGTAACCAGAACCGCCATTCATCCGGGCCGGTTACGGTTCACATAAATGGCGAACCGGACCGAACCGGACCGAAAATCCTTTACTTTTCAATAATTTTAAAAGGGGGGACCGGAACCGTACCGGAACAGGAACCTAACCGGAACCGGATTGTGCCAACCGGAACCGGGGTAAGTACGGGCCGGTTCAGGGTCACATATATGCCGAATCGGAACCGGGCCCGAAACCGGTTTTGGCCATCTATACATGATGTAACATTAGGCCTTTCTCAAGGGCCTAGGGCATAATTTCCAACAATCTCCCACTTGAACTAGGCCCAATCAATGCGTATCCAATACTATTGAGCTTAGCTTATGACCATCATAACAGTGTATGGAGAATCTTATGTAGGAAGATTATCCTTGTTATCATCATAAAGTATTTTGCATATTTTGACATTTCCCATATCAATGATTTCTCGTAGAGATGGAAACGTCTGAGTATGTGTTTTGACGATGGATGAGCCTTTGGCACCTTAACTTGTGCAATAACCATTATTTCACAATAAAGGTCCATAGGATTAGTAGTACTAGAAACTATTTCTAGTTTTACTAATAAGATCTAAGTTCAAACAACTCCCTTAGTTACAACTCTTGTAACCAAATACTCAATTTTATTCGTAGAATAATTTATAGTGTATTTGCTTGGAACTATTCCAACTAATAGTACTTACTTTAAACATATATCCATACTGCGATCTTTAATTAACCTTGTCGATGTGGAAGCATGCATCTATATAACCATTTACTAGATCATCTCCCATGTCAACAACCATCAAGAATGCATTCTTAGTTCTTCTCAAGTACATAAGGACATTCTTGACCACTATCTAGTGACTTTCAATAAGATATGATTAGTTTGTGCTCATCATACTCCAAGTATATGAGTTATCCCGTCTAAGTACATAATGTGACATACATGATAGATCCAATTGCCGAAGCATATGGAATCCTAATCATGTATTCTTGCTCATTAGTCTTCCACTAAGACTAAGTCTTGCCAAGAACTATGTCATTAGACAACTTTGCAAGTTTTTCTCCAAGAGACTTGCATACTGAACGATTCAGTACTTTGTCTTTATAAGTACTTTGACACAAATCAATCAACTTCCTAGATTTATATCAATAGATATTAATTCCAAGGATGTAAGCGGCTTCTTCCTAAGTCTTTCATTAAGAAACTCTTTCAAAATGAATTATATGTCAACCATTTATGCAAGACTAGGAATAAGACTATGCTCCCACTAATTTCTTAGCAAACACAAGTTTCATCTTTGATAAATTTCAAACGATTTATAGATTGATTTGGAGGATTAGGGCTTACGGAGGTTCCGACCTTTCATTATGGATTGATTTAGAAATTTTGTAGAGAATTTCCGAAACCAATTTTAGATTGATTTGGAAATTTGGTAGAGGATTTTCGAACCCAATTTTAGATTGATTTGGAAATTTTGTAGAGGATTTCTGAACCCAATTTTAGATTGATTTGGAAATTTTATAGAGGATTTCCGAACCCAAATTTAGATTGATTTGGAAATTTTGTAGAGGATTTCTGAACCCGATTTTAGATTGATTTGAAGGATTAGGGCTTACGGAGGTTCCGACCTTTCAATATCGATTGATTTAGAAATTTTGTAGGGGATTTCCGAACCCAATTTTAGATTGATTTGGAAATTTGGTAGAGGATTTCCGAACCCAATTTTAGATTGATTTGGAAATTTTGTAGAGGATTTTCGAACCCGATTTTAGATTGATTTGAAAATTTTGTAGAGGATTTCCGAATCCGATTTTAGATTGATTTGGAAATTTTGTAGAGGATTTCCGAACCCGATTTTAGATTGATTTGGAAATTTTGTAGAGGATTTCCGAACCCGATTTTAGATTGATTTAGAAATTTTGTAGAGGATTTCCGAACCCAATTTTAGATTGATTTAGAAATTTTGTAGAGGATTTCCGAACCCTATTGGTAATTTTTATAGAGGTCTTCCGGACCCAATTAGGGTTTACGGAGGTTCCGACCTTCACTTTATAATCTTTAGGGTTTAAGGAGGTTCCGACCTTTAATTATAGATTGATTTTAAGAATTAGGGTTTACGGAGGTTCCGACCTTCAATTTATAATCTTTAGGGTTTACGGAGGTTCCGACCTTTAATTATAGATTGATCTTAAGAATTAGGGTTTACGGAGGTTCCGACCTTCAATTTATAATCTTTAGGGTTTATGGAGGTTCCGACCTTTAATTATAGATTGATTTTAAGAATTAGGGTTTACGGAGTTTTCGACCTTCAATTTATAATCTTTAGGGTTTAAGGAGGTTCCGACCTTTAATTATAGATTGATTTGGAATTTTGGAGGTCTTCCGGGCTGATTTGGGATTTGTTTTGGTGTAAGATACCTTTTGTATAGGTTTTAAGTATTGACTATTTTGAGTGAAATTACCTATAGTCTAGGGTTTGAGTTTTGATTGTTTGAGTTTAGAGATGTGAATTTCCTAACGTTTGGGGTTAAGTGAATTTTGTAGAAAATTAGTTGTATTTTACCCATAGTTTGGGGTTAAATGAACCTTATGTAGATTGCAAAGAGTTTTAACTTGTAGATTACCCAAGGATTGGGGTTCATTTGTATTTTATTTGATTGTAAAGATTTTGATGGTAAATTACCCAAGTTCGGGTTTTAAGTTAATTCTTGCTGATTTGTAAGTCTTGTAATTGTAAGTTACCCAAGTTCGGGGTTTTAAATATTAACCGTAGAGGGTTTTAATTGTGAATTTCTCTTAGTGTAGGACTTGGTAGTGAGTTATTTTTGAGTGAGGGACTTGATTGGAATTTACCTTGCATGAAGTGTTTGATTGTGAATTACCCAAAGTTTGGGGTTTGAATGGTTATATTTGGTAATTACCCTTGTTTGGGGTTTAAGTAGATTTTGTGTTGTTTGTGAATATTTTAATTGTAAATGACCCAAGTTTGGGATTTAAGCATGTTGATATTAAAGATGGAGGATTTATTTGTACTTTACCCAAGGTTTGGGGTTTTAATTGTAAATTACCCAAGGTATGGGGTTTTGTTGATTAATTTGTTGAACGTAAGGGATTTAGTTGTGGATTACCCAAGGTTTGGGGTTTAAGTGGATTTTCTTTGATTGTAAAGGTTTTAATTATAAGTTACCCAGGATATGGGGTTTTGGTTGTAAATTACTTCGAATGAGAAGGTTTGGTTGTTAATTACTTCGAACGAGAAGTTTTGATTATTAACTACTTCGAACGAGAAGGTTTGATTGTGATTTACCCAAAGGATGGGGGTTCGAATAAATTATTGTTAATTTGGTTATGGATTACCCAAGGTATGGGGTTTTGGATTTGGATTGTGTTAAGTTGAGGTGCTTTGTTTGCAAATTACCCAAGATATGGGGTCTTGGTTGATTAATTTTGTACTTAGGATTTAATGACTTTTAATTGGGGTTTTCATGAAGCTTGTAGATTTTGACCCAAGTTGATTGATTTATTTGTAGTATGTATAATGTATTGATTTTGTGGTTTTGTTGAAAAACGCAATTCTTATGTTAAGTCGCTTTTGGTCTGAAAATGTTGTAATCTTTGACCGATTTTTGACTTGGTTGACTTTGTTAAAAGTGCTTTTTGTGTTGTTTGACTTTCGTTAGAGTGTAGGGATGCAATGTACATTAGTGTTTCGTTGAGAAAGCTTATTTTAGATGAAGTCATATTTTTGTCCGTTAATTATTGAAATGTTTTGGACTTGTTTGGAGTTGACTTGTCTTAGGTAGACTAGGGTTTTGGTGGATCCTACGTGGTCCATGATTGTTTCAATGTCTTTGTCTGACCGGGTTAGGTTGACCAAGGGCCTTGATGCTAGATAGTTTGTGGTAGAGGGAGCCTCGTATGATGACTTTGTTGGGACGCGCCTTGGGGCTCAAGCGCTGTGATAGAGGAGAGACTGCGGAGATGGGGTAGAGGCATGTTGAGTCGGTGGCACCGGGTCCAGCAGGTCCTTCTTTTGATAGGGTTTTTGAAGTCCCTCTGTATGATCATGTAGACGGTGATGATGACCCTTAATGGGTGCAGCATGAGGAGAGTGAGGTAGCTCTGGAGTTTCAGATCACAGCGGGTCATCTCAGTGCATGTACCTTACCCTTTCCTTCTGTTCATCCCACTTTTATCTTTAGTCATCCTCTCATTTGGACTTGCTTTGACATACTCGTGCTTCCTTTGTCTTAGGTGACTAATTAGACATATGAGGTCATGGCTTGCCGCGAGTCGGGCTCGCGGGCGGTGATCCGGAGATTGCACAGGAAGGTGGTGAAGGGCCTCCGCTAGGTGGCAGAATATGGTGGTTCTCCTCTTTCTAGTGACGACGATGGTGATCCGGGCGGACATCCTCGAAAGAGGACTCGAGGCGATGCTAGTGGATCGTCTTCTCAGTTTCTGCATTTTGTTAGCGTAGAGCACAGACAATAGCATAGTATATATTGATGGATGACTGTATAAACATTTATGTACTATGTAACATGTACAGTAGCAAGTAGCACGTAGAATAGCAAGTAGCGTGTAAATAACGTGTAAATAACATGTAAATAGCATGTAAGCAATCTAGGAGCGCATTGCACAGGCCAAGGGTACCCTAGTTGGGTTAATAAACTATTTGACTTCTATTGGTATGAGTTGCCTAAAGGAGATTTAGGACTTTGACCTATGGGAGACGGGATGCAAGACCCAAGGGTATCCTAAGTGGTAGGGTAGATGGTGTAGGACCGAGTCAGTTAGAACATCACAAGGATGAGACAAAAGACATTTTGTAAATTTAGTAGAGACCGAGTGTGCGGGTTTATAAACAACGTGTCGTGATAGAAAACACTTTTTAAAAATGTAACGAATTTTTAAAGAAGCCTTATGATTAATTACCGCCTAATTAATTCAAGTACTTGTCCTTGGTTGGGTTCGTTGATTAGGGTAACCCTTCGGGTGCGTGAGACTTCATCGGGTTGCCGGTGATTTCTGAGTAGCCAGACAGTTGTCCTAACTTTGTATGGAGAAGCCCCAGTTTGAATGGGGGGTCTTTGAAAGAGGTGAGCCATGTTGAGCGCCGGTGGAGAGAGATGACATTCTGTGGGGAGTAGCCTTGTTGGAGAGTGATCTCACTTGAGCATCGGTAGTCAGTCCGGTTGCATTGGGGCAGCCCCAGTTTTGTGAGGTCATTAGAAAGAGGTCATCCATGTTGAAGTTCGATGGAAAAAGATGACTTTCTCCGGGGAAAGATTTTGTTGGAGTACTGGTAGTCGGACAAATTCCATTGAGACAGCCCCAGTTTGATGAGGGTATAAGGTGGGGGAATCTACCTCCTTTTAGACGCACCCTATTTTTTCTCTAGACCTCCCTTGCGGGTTTTCAATCTAGGTGGGTATATTCTTTTAGCGTCGTTTTTTTTTTTCAGTCGACTCAAAAATAAAGAAAAAGACAAAATTATACAGACGACTTGCAGGAGTCCTTTTTTATTATAGTGAGAGAAGAGAGAGATAACAAGAGAGGGAGTTCTCGCATTTAGACCCTACGGGAAGCATGTGTATAAAAGGAAGAAAGCCCATGCTTGACAGAAATTAGTGTTTAGCTCTTTCCTAGATTGTAGAATAGAAGACTTGTCGAGACATTTGAAAATTGTTTTATTCAGAATTGTATTTTGATTGCTCGAGAATGGACCTCGTTGATTAGTTATGTATCTTATGATTATGTTTTAGACAAGTAGTCTCGAAATAATAAACACCTTGATCAGAATAGAAATTATAGTGTATGGGGAAGCGAGAAAAGAATGAAAATTGGCTCGAGGTGGGTTGCGTATATTTTGTGGACCGGACCATGAGGTTGCCTACGTTCCTCTCGGTGTAAGAGGCTCAGGTCCGCGTAGTTTAAGGATGATCCGATTGATGATGATACCGGGTTTGAATGGTGGTGCTCCATTGTTGCTTGTTGCTTTGGACCGCTTCGTTTGTAGTTGTCGCTTTGGACTGCTGTCGTCGAGTTGGATTGAACTCCTTTGAAAAGAGAGAAAAATAGAGAATATGAAATGAAAAGAAAGTGGGACTTTTACTTTTCTATAATGATAGCCCCTTCTATTTTTCTTTTCTTTGATTTATTTGTTTGTGCACACCCTTATTTTGCCTAGGCCGCCCTTGCGGGTTTTCAACCTAGCGGACTTCTTTTTTGTGAATTTGCTCTAATTTTTTCCTAAGCCGCACGTTGTGGGTTTCGACCTAGCGAGCTTTATTATTTTTTTTTATACATAATTACATATTTAAACATGGGGCAAGATGAGCCCCTAGTTCGCTTTCGTCTTTGGGAGGTGGAACTTGTGGAGGAGGTTTTGAACAGCCCCTTGCATTTCGTTGACATCATCGTAGGGAGACAGACAGCCCCAGTGCGCCGCCATGTTGTAGTTGTGACAGTAACAGGCAGCCTTCATGATTGCGCGGACGCTTCTTCGATGGTGAGCAGCTCTGCAGTCGTCGTCTTCTTCATGGGAAGATGGAAGTGTATATTAGGAGTATTTAGGAGGGTGCACACAGTGGGTGTACACGAGGGATATGTAGGTGGTGTACACAGTGGGTGTACACGAGGATGGTGTATATGGAGGGTACACACAGTGGGTGTACACGAGGACGGTATATATGAAGGGTGCACACAGTGGGTGTACACAAGGAGTGTATATATGGAGTGTACACAGTGGGTATACACAAGGAGTGTATATATGGAGTGTACATAGTGGGTGCACACAAGTTGTATATGAGGGTCGGTTTAGAGAGGACAAATAGAAAAGATAAAACAGTTCGATTGATCAAAGCGTTTGTTATTTTGAGATTATTTGTTTGTTTAGTTATGTATAATGGTTTGTGGGTCCATTTACCTTTTAATCAGTCTTCATTAACGAGTATATTTGAGATTAATTCGTCATATAAAGATATAGCAATCAATTGATACTTGAGATTAATACAATTTTTAGGGAGTTGATGTATATACAAGATTATGTCTCAAGTCTAGAGAGAAAATAAATAAAGACACTTTATTAAAGACTCGAATTGACTAGTCCGAGGTGGACTTTAACAATCTAACTAATGTCCAAAGCGGACTTTTTCTAGTAAAAATAAAAGATTAATGTCCGAGGTGGACTTTGACTAAAAGACTCCCTAGAACCTACGAAGACTGAAAGACTTTTTTTTTTTAGAAGGAGGTAGCCCCGGTGTAACTTCTTGTTTGCTTGAACTTTGCTTATACCCATTTGTTCCCTTGGCGGATGATGGCTCCACTATCAATGAGGCTTTGGATCGTCCTTTTCAGTTGGAAGCACTTTTCGGTGTCATGTCCGATGTATTGGTGATACTTGCAGTATTTGGAGGGATCCAGGTCTTGTCTTGCAAAGTTTGGTTTAAAGTCGAGAAGAGGAGCTAACTTGCCGGCTTGAACTAGATTTTCGAAGCATTCATCTAATGGCATACCCAAATCATCGAACTTGCGCTTGTCACGGACCATCTTGGAGGGCGGTTTATGCATTGGTATTCCTTGCTGATGAGTAATCACAGGAGGCATCCCAGTGGGGGAAGTCCGTGGTGGTCCATACCTTTGAGGAGCGTACGGGTGTTGAAACTGAGCATGAGGAAGAGTGCGGTTGAGATACTCGTAGATGCCATAGATGTCAGACCGGAGATGTTCCTCGGTGTCCTTTAGAGCTTTGTACACCACCTTCTGGAAGCGGTCTGTCCGTTTGAGGAGAACAGTCTCAAAGAAGGCTTCTTGCTCATCGAGAAGAGTTCGGGAGAGGGTTGATTGCTTTCTGAGGATAGTCTCATAGTGGGCCGCTTGCTTGTCGAGGAGATTCTCATAGAAGGCTTCTTGCTTGTTGAGAGCGGTGTCAAGATAGACTGCTTGCTTGTTGAGGGTGGCATTGAAGTGGGCCATTTGCTCATTGAGAGTGGTGTTGGGGTGGAGAGTTGTCTCGAGACCTTGAGTGGTGGCTTCGGTTGTGACTGTGTTGATCCCTTCGGCAGCCATGATGCAGGATTCTGTAGTTGTTGGTGGAGAAGTTAAGTCTTTGAATTGAATTAGACTCATAATTAATGACAAGGCATCGTTTATAAAATCATTTTTTATGAAAAGACTCGATCTCCGTATTTTTTGAAATGTTCTTTGAATGAAAAGACCAAATGTTTGACTGGGCCGGAGCTACCTATGTTCCCCTTACTATGCAGGAGAGGTCCCACACAATGAGAGGCTCAGGTCACCGTAGTTCGGGTTAAGTAAAACGAGTGAGATAGTGACCGAAGAGGTCAGTGATTTTGAAAACCATAAGTATTAGAAGGTGACCGTAGAGGTCTAAAAGTAAGGGGAGATGACTCGGTCCTTGGTTAGGTATAGGTGGAGGGACCCTAGGTAAGGGTGGTTTTTGACTAAGCGAGTCAGGTAAGGTTTGACATAGGTAGACCAAGAGGTGGGTCATCTAAGATCGGCTAGCTTGACTAAAGGTGGGGTCGAGATGAAGGATTGACCTAGATGGGTCAAAATGGCGGGTTGACCTAGATGGGTCGAGGTAGAGGTTTGACCTAAACGGGTCAAGGTGACGGGTTGACCTAGATGGGTCTAGGTGACGGGTTGACCTAGATGGGTTGGAAACGGATTGACCTAAACGGGTCGAAGTTGACTTAGGAGGTCAAAGGTTGACCTTGATGGGTCTAGAGTAGACTAGGTTGATCTAGGGTAGACTAGGTTGACCTAGACGGGTCAAGAGGTAGGTCGGTTGACCAAAGTTGGCCAAAGTTTGACCTAGGAAGGTCAAAGGTTAACTAGAGTTGACCTAGATGGGTCAAGGGTTGACTAGAGTCGATCTAGGGTAGACTAGGTTGACATAGACGGGTCGAACGTTGACTAGAGTTGATCTAGGGTTGACTAGGTTGACTTAGACGGGTTGACCTAGACGGGTCGAAGGTTGACTAGAGTTGATCTAGGGTAAACTAGGTTGACCTAGACGGGTCAAGACGTAGGTAGGTTGACCAAAGTTGGCCAAAGATTGACCTAGACGGGATGGCATTGAGTAAGTTGACCTAGGAAGGTCAGAGGTTAACTAGGGTTGACCTAGACGAGTCGAGGGTTGACTAGAGTTGATCTAGGGTAGACACACGCAACATGATGAATGATTTTAGTTAAGATTAGGATTACTTGTTTAGATAAGTGTTCTTATCTCGATCAAAGTGCATGGTTTTGAAATGAACAAGGATTAACCTCAACGGCTCGGGAGCGAACACAATGAGTTAGATAGCCCGGGTGCCACGAAGATAGAGGCGACAGGATCACCAAAATCTGTGCACTCAGCGGAGTATCCAGTAGGGTGTGCAGTGTGACACTGACTAGTAGTAGTGTGCTATTTGATTACGTATTCTTAGGAATGATATGCGATGAGCGAGAGAAGTCTACTAGCATAACAATTCATAGTAATAGCATTTAAGCATAAAATGAACATAATAGAGTATATCTAGAACATTTAAACATTCTATAAACACATAAACCTATAGGAAATCGTTAGAAACAGATTTGCAGAAATGGGGTGCGCGGGGCAGTTAGAACACACACAAAATCACGAAGTAAATGAAAGTTAGACCCTCTTAAGTTTTGAAAAAGGTTTTCAAAAACAAGTCCCCAGCAGAGTCGCCACTGTGAATACGCGAGTTTGAAATCGAGAGTCGCCACGTTGTTTTATTTGTTGTTAAAACATTGAGAAAACCATTTATGAGAATAATGGGGTTCGGGGGTCAAATTACAATAGAAGAAGAATATTCATGTTATTACTCCTACTGCCCGACGAATCGGTCTTTCTATCATGATCGATGTGTGTGTGTGTGTTAGTGTTTGAGACCGGATCCGAAGATTGCCTACATTCTTCTCATCATGAGAAGCTCAGGTCGGTGTAGTTCATTGATGAATTAGAATGGGAAGAGATGAAGCGGGATCATGCATATAGAGGGGGAGGATTAGGGTTAGAAATAGTTCCTAGATCGTATTAGGGTTTGAAGAAACCCTAAGATCATCATTGGCTATGGCATGTGCACATAAATAGGGATTAAAACATTAGATCTAATATGTTACGCATGGATAAGTCTTAGATCAAGCATAATAACAAGAACATCATGAATACATATGAATGAACACATAAACATGAAGATCGCTACACTAGATATAGCATTTATTATGAGTTTAGACTAAGAACATGAAGAACACATGAAGAACATATGAATATGAATGAATAAACATAATGAAAACATGCATAATATAGATCTAGCCTAAGAACATAACAAGAATACAATAAGAAAAGTAAGAAGACTCACCTTGATCGGCAAGAACTATGATTGAAGCTTCTTGAAGATTTGAAGAGGCTTCGAGGGTGCCAGAAAGGCTTAAACTAAGAGTTTCGAAGTAAGTTTTGACTGTAAAACTCGTAGAATGAATTGGTTATCGATCTCTGGAGCTGGAGGCACCTATTTATAGGGAATAGGAGTCAGAAGGAGTGGCCGCCCGGCCTGGGGAAGAAGTGGTCGCGTGGCCAGTCTTGCCGGATCACGTCGTTATCTAGATCTCAATGATATCTTATCACTTTGTTCTCGGGATTTGTCCATTATACTGATGGATTTCGACTTAGAAGCGATTTCGTCCAACTAGAACTCTGGAAAGCTATCGGATAAGTCCCTGTCAGGTTATAATTGCCTAAAAGGTCCTCGGAGGCTCCTAAACGTCTAAGAAGTCCTCTAACTTCAGATCGGGTACTAATATCTTGGATCAAGAATTATGTTTCTCAAACAAACTAGGTTGCATTAGTTTAATGGCTGATGAAAAGATGTATTTATAGTCCCTAGTCATTAACCCTTAATGACCTAGAAGACCTAAATCCCGTCACCAATTAAACTGGCCAAAATCTGGCTTCAGGAGTCCTGGCACGGTCCTACTCATGCCGAGTGAAATCTCCTTTGGCGAATAATGGAACGGTCGAGCTTAGGATCTGGCACGGTTGCGCCATTTGGCACGGTCGTGCGCATAAACCTGCACGGCCGTGCCGTTTGGGCCGAGCCTGCCAGATTTTTAGCTTGATCCAATTTTAGCCTTTTGATCAATTCGTCCTTTTGTGTGTGACCCCATAGGATTATATTAAGTTGGTAATGAGTCCAACCAAGGTCAAACTCATAAGTCATGAGCGGACTCTAGCAAGCCATCATGACTACCCAATTAATATAACTTAAACGACGTTCATTATCATCATAGAACATATCACAATCCTTTTGTCACTAGATATCATATTGAACATAAGTCATGGTAAACATCAACTTATCTTGTTCAATGCTTTCTCGATCCCGAGTAGATTGATATGATCAAATGACATTGAACAGTTCAATTCATTTGGGTATGGCCATACACTATCATCAATCTCACTCATCGAGAGGCCAAGCAGATATCTCTCTTGAGAGAGGTACAAATCCCATCTTGACTTATCATTCTTCCCTACATGAATCTTATTATGGCAATCGTAGCCTTTATAACCACCCGGTTAGGGGTAGCGTTTGAGCACGTCAAACATAATATTCATCATGTGGAAGACTATGATAATCTCAGGTCTAAGGATAAATGATATAACTATATGAGATTTAATTTATGACATCTGACCATGACATAAATCTCATAGCGGGTCAAGTCCAGTACGTATTCACTAATAGGTACCTATAAGCTTAATTTGTATCACATACACATGGTCATCATATGATCATCAACTAAACTTATACTAGTCCTTCATAAGTACTAGGGACGGGATTATTATAATAAACATGTAAACATATAATAGTCCAGGGTTGTTATCTCCATAACAAATGAGAACATGATGTTAGGGATGGCCAAACGGAACCGAAACTGAAAAACCGGACCGGAAAAGCACGGAACCGGAGCAAACCGGCGAATAAACCGGAACCGCCATTCATCCGGGCCGGTTACGGTTCACATAAATGGCGAACCGGACCGGAACCGGACCGAAAATCCTTTGTTTTTCAATAATTTTAAAGGTGGGAGACCGGAACCGGACCGGAACCGTACCGGAACCGGAACCTAACCGGAACCGGATTGTGCCAATCGGAACCGGAACCGGGGTAAGTACGGGCCGGTTAAGGGTCACATATATGCCGAACCGGAACCAGGCCCGGAACCGGTTTTGGCGATCTATACATGATGTAACATTAGGCCTTTCTCAAGGGCCTAGGGCATAATTTCCAACAATCTCCCACTTGAACTAGGCCCAATCAATGCGTATCCAATACTATTGAGCTTAGCTTATGACCATCGTAACAGTGTGTGGAGAATCTTATGTAGGAAGATTATCCTTGTTATCATCATAAAGTATTTTGCATATTTTGACATTTCCCATATCAATGATTTCTCGTAGAGATGGAAACATCTGAGTGTGTGTTTGGACGATGGATGAGCCTTTGGCACCTTAACTTGTGCAATAACCATTATTTCACAATAAAGGTCCATAGGATTAGTAGTACTAGAAACTATTTCTAGTTTTACTAATAACATCTAAGTTCAAACAACTCCCTTAGTTACAACTCTTGTAACTAAATACTCAATTTTATTCGTAGAATAATTTATAGTGTATTTGCTTGGAACTATTCCAACTAATAGCACTTACTTTAAACATATATCCATACTGCGATCTTTAATTAACCTTGTCGATGTGGAAGCATGCATCTATATAACCATTTACTAGATCATCTCCCATGTCAACAACCATCAAGAATGCATTCTTAGTTCTTCTCAAGTACATAAGGACATTCTTGACCACTATCTAGTGACTTTCACTAAGATATGATTAGTTTGTGCTCATCATACTTCAAGTATATGAGTTATCCCGTCTAAGTACATAATGTGACATACATGATAGATCCAATTGCCGAAGCATATGGAATCCTAATCATGTATTATTGCTCATTAGTCTTCCACTAAGACTAAGTCTTGCCAAGAACTATGTCATTAGACAACTTTGCAAGTTTTTCTCCAAGAGACTTGCATACTGAACGATTCAGTACTTTGTCTTTATAAGTACTTTGACACAAATCAATCAACTTCCTAGATTTATATCAATAGATATTAATTTCAAGGATGTAAGCGGCTTCTTCCTAAGTCTTTCAAAATGAATTATATGTCAACCATATATGCAAGACTAGGAATAAGACTATGCTCCCACTAATTTCTTAGCAAACACAAGTTTCATCTTTGATAAATTTCAAACAATTTGAACACTTTATCAAAATGATAGTTTCAACTGCAAGAAGCTTGCTTCGATCCATCCCATGGATTTCCACAACTAACATACTTTATTAGAATTTTCTAGACTATCAAAACCTTTAGGTTGTATCCAATACATCCTTAAGTTAATTCCCGTTAAGGAACTCTGTTTTGATATTCATTTGTCAAATTTTATATTCCAAATATGAGGATATGACAATGAGAATTCTAATATCTTAAAACATGACTACGAGTAAGAACGTTTTATCATAGTCGAAATATGAGTTAACCTTTCATACTTAGTCTTGCTTGAAGAGTATATTCTTTGCTACCCATGTTAGTTTTCTCCAAGAAAACTCAACTCCATCCTTTTGGTTTTTACACCTTAGGTTAGAATGATCAAATTCTAAACTTGATTATACAACATGGATTGCCTTTTAGATTCTATGACTACAAGCCATTAATCAAAATACGGAGCGGACTTCGCATTTTGATAGGCGGTAAATATGTCATTCTCAATGGACTTTACCTTAATACATTCTATTTTGAGAAATCCAGTATTTCTTGTTATAGATTGTATCCTATCATATATACAAGTAACTTGAACGAATCTTCATAACTCCTTGTAAATCTTTGTTCAATTTCCATCAAAGGTTCAATGTAATTTTTCTAGGTCTCGAACCATTCGAGATATGTTTTACTCCCACTGGTTCTTTTAGAGATAAACAATTTATCTAGAAAAGTACCAACATAAGCAACAAACGATTTGTTTTATGAGTAAAATAAATATCCTCAAGTTTCCTTAGGATATCCCATGAAAATACATTTATCAGATTTAAATGTGAGCTTGTTCCAAACAAGTCTTTTCGCAAAAGTCTCACTTTCTTAAATTTTCATAAAAAAACAAACCGAGTTTTCTTTTATTCCATATCACATATGGATCATTTGAACCTATTTTGATGGAACTCAAATTAGTGTAATTATAGCGATTTCTATTGTATAACCCCAAAATAAATAATGGAAGATCAATCTGACTTTCATCATTTAATGAACCATATCCAATAGAGTTCTATTCCTCCATTTAGACACATCATTCAAAATGGCGTTCTTGGTGGAGTTAATCGTGAAACGATTTCACAATCTTAAAGATGATTGTCAAATTCTTGGTTCAATTATTCATCATCACGATCGTATCAGAATTTTTGAATAGTTTTACCAAGTAGTACCAAAATATTCTTTTAGCATTGCTACTTAATGGACCATATACATCAACATGTATTAGGTCTAATAAGATATTAGCCTTTTACTACTCCTAGTAAAAGATGTCTTGGTCCAAGTAAATAAGATTTGCATAAATCATATGATTCAAAATCATATGACTCTAAAACTCCGTCCCACGGAATTTTAGATATGCGTTTCTTATTTATTTGATCAAAACAATAATGCCTTAAGAATTTTAATAATAATTTATGTTATAATCTTATTCATCATTTTGTTCTTCAAGATTTAGGATATTAGATTTATTTATATGATTTAACAATACAATAAAACAAATCATAATAAATAAAGCACTTTCTTATTCTCAATAAGAAATTAATATCCTTCATTATCTTATAACAAAATAATACATTTCCACTTAATAAATAAAGCCACTTCACAAGTGTTCTACGAACAATGTTGCAACTCTTGCATAATTACCATTCGTAGATTATCTTTATTTTTAAGTAGTCTTTCAATTTACTAATTCTTGAACATTTTACAAATGTGGGATCAAATCCGGTATCATGTACCCAATAATTAAAATTAGAAAGATTAATCTTATAACATAAATATTCGAAGTGGTAGTTCACTACCATTCACTTTCTTTGATCATCCAGAATTTTGATTATAATTTTAAATGGTCAATCCAATTGCCACGTTACCAAATTGTATTATTTAGAGTTATAACTTTAGCCACAATTATTCCTTTTAGGTTTGACAACATTTGTCTTACCTTTATCCTTTTTAATCCTCTTTTCTTTTAGAAATTCATGAAGTCAAAAATCAAATTTTCGACTTAGATCATCATCTTTCCGCACTTTATTTCAGATATTGAGAGCACAAACTGTACGGCCGAAACTAAGCCAAAAGGCATCCACAATTCCGTACATCATTCAGAAATTTAGAGAACAGTCCATACGGCCGAAACTAAGCCAAAAGGCATCCACATTTCCGTATGAATCTATCCACATTTCCGTATGAATCTATAGTCTTGTTTCTAAATTCCATGTCTCACCAATTTAACTGATTTCAGCAATCAAGAACAATTCATGATTCTGACTTCTGAATTGACATCACTTTTCAGGAAACACGGTTTCGAAAACCAGCCATGTGAAACTAGATTCAATCCCAGATTAATTTTGAAACTAACATTTAATTTCAGGAAACACGGTTTCTAAAACAAGCCATCTGACAATTAAATTCAACTCAAAATATTTATTATAAAAACGGTAAATTTTCAATTTCCAAAATTTACTTTAAAATTGTTTTCCATGATTCAATTAGGATTTGGTGTTCATGGTGATCGAATCATCACGATTATCAAAACCCAGAATAAACAATTTATTCATGAATCTAAGATCATCAACAAGGTAATCAAATTAAATTTTGTTGATCATACGGAACATATTAATCAAATTAATATTGCAATTTAGGTTACTTAGGATTATTAAGAATGTATAATTTCCGTTCTTGCTTTAGAACAATTTTTAAGCTCATGATCCAATCAAATAAATTAATTTCATTCTCATTTAACTTTTCCTTTTAAATAATAGATCGCAGTAATAACCATAATTAAAGTGTAAGATAATATTCTACACAAATATGCAAACAAATATACACCTATATTTCATACCAATCATTTAAGAGATAAATTATTTGTATTTCATAAATACTCCCACTAAATTATATAACCTTCATTTACAACAATTGTATAATATAATTTATGTAGGCTAAGATCCAACTTTAATTTAACTTTAAGTCCGCTTTGACGATACTGCTCAAAATTAAATTAATTAGGTAGATAACTCTTATCAATCACATCATATGTGACTCTTAGATCTTTTATGAGATTTAATTAGACATCTTATGTCAAACATGTTTTAATCTCATCTTGTGCCTTAGGCCCAAAACTTTATCTTTTGATAGCCTAATTAAGTCAAACCATGATGGATGCATAGGAAACTCTCCTTCACTCATCTTGCTCATACACTGATAGAATTAATGCACCTCGCTTTGGCAGAGCCCACATAAAATTACCCGGTGTACTCACAAGTGTTCATCATGGGTTGGCACATGACTTAAAATTTTCAAGAAGGTTTTTTCATATAGCAACGCGGATAGCAAAGGTATAATTAATCCAATTAATTAATGAATGAATACTATGTGAAAATAATTATGAATTTTAGATTTTCATAGAGTCCCACTCTAGGTACAATACATATTAAATAATAAATTCTTTCATAGAGTCCAACTCTATTAAGAATGTATTACTTCATAGAATCCAATTCCATGAACAATACGTATTCTACTATGCATCTCCAAGTCTGAAAATCATGAATTCAGAAATCTGCACTGCACACGAACTGCACGAAAAATCTGCACGAATTCGTGCATTGCAGGTGCATTGCACGCGAACTGCACGAAAATTCTGCACAAAATTCTGGACTGCACGAAAATTCTGGGCGAAAATTCTGCACAAAACGTGTATTGCACGCGAACCGCACGATTGCAATTTATCAAATCTTGATCCTTTAAGAATTCAACTATTTATGATAATGAAATTATCATAAACATCAAACCCTGAAGAACAAACAATTTGTTCTTCAAGATCAAGAATCATCAATTCAATAATCCAATTACAGAAATTGATGATCTGATAAATAGATTAATCATATTAATCATGCATCTTGAAAACTTTGTTCATAATCATACTATATCAAATATATAATTATTTCACCAAACAATTAACATAAATCCCTTATTCTAAATTCTCATCATGCTAGATCATATAATCAAATTATATATTAAACATGATAATATTAAAATAACCATACATGAACGGGGCTCTGATACCACTGTTGGGTTTTGAGGCACCTTGCGCAGCGGAATAAAGCAATATGAAATTAACAAAACCCTAAGCCCCATGATCTATTCATGATGATTAAATTAATAGCAAGATGAATTTAGAATATTAACCGTTGTTGTGCATTAAAATTTTTCGGATCTTCAAATCTTCAAGTCTTCAAACTTTAAGATTTGATCTTCTCGTTCTTCAGATTAGGATCACAGGAACACGAACTTGAGATGTTAAAGCAACATCCTATATGTGTATCCACACGCGGACGAATATCTAGAACAATTCTAGATCTGGATTGCTAAACCCATTAGAAAACTCTTTTCTAATATTCAAAGGCTATATGAATTATGGTGTTCTTGATCTTTGATTCTCAATCTTGGATCAAGAATTATGTTTCTCAAACATACTAGGTTGCATTAGTTTAATGGCTGATGAAAAGATGTATTTATAGTCCCTAGTCATTAACCCTTAATGACCTAGAAGACCTAAATCCCATCACTAATTAAACTGGCCAAAATATGGCTTCAGGAGTCCTGGCACGGTCGTACTCATGCCGAGTGGCACGGCCGTGCCACTCATGACGAGTGAAATCTCCTTTGGAGAATAATGGCATGGTCGAGCTTAGGATCTGGCACGGTCGCGCCATTTGGCACAGTCGTGCGCATAAACCTGCACGGCCGTGCCGTTTGGGCCGAGCTTGCCAGATTTTCAGTTTGATCCAATTTTAGCCTTTTGATCAATTCATCATTTTGTGTGTGACCCCATATGATTATATTAAGTTGGTAATGAGTCCAACTAAGGTCAAACTCATAAGTCATGAGCGGACTCTAGCAAGCCATCATGACTACCCAATTAATATAACTTAAACGACGTTCGTTATCCTTATAGAGCATATCACAATCATTTTGTCACGCGATATCATATTGAACATAAGTCATGGTCAACTTCAACTTATCTTGTTCAATGCTTTCTCGATCCCGAGTAGATTGATATGTGCAAATGACATTGAACAGTTCAACTCATTTGGGTATGGCCATACACTATCATCAACCTCACCATCGAGAGGCCAAGCAGATATCTCTCTTGAGAGAGGGATAAATCCCATCTTGACTTATCATTCTTCCCTATATGAATCCGATTATGCCAATCGTAGCCTTTATAACCACCCGGTTAGGGGTAGCGTTTGAGTACGTCAAACATAATGTTCATCATGTGGAAGACTATGATAATCTCAGGTCTAAGGATATATGATATAACTATATGAGATTTAATTATGACATCTGACCATGACATAAATCTCATAGCGGGTTAAGTCCAGTACGTGTTCACTAACAGGTACCCATAAGCTTAATTTGTATCACATAGTCCTTCATAAGTACTAGCGACAGGATTATTATAATAAACATGTAAACATATAATAGTCCAGGGTTGTTATCTCCATAACAAATGAGAACATGATGTAACATAAGGCCTTTCTCAAGGGCCTAGGCATAATTTCCAACATCAACAGGAAGGGACTGGCACGAGAAATTGCCTCTTGCATTATTGGGCTACCACACGTCAATTCGGTCAGCAACGGGAGAGACCCCGTACACATTGGTTTATGGTTCTGAAGCCGTACTTCCGGTCGAACTTGAAGTTCCCTCTTTATGAGTCTTGCTTGAAAATCAAGTCAATGAGGTTTAATAGATGCAGAGCCGATACGAACAATTAGCCCTACTCGACGAAAAGAGGCTAAGAGCGTTTGAGCGTACAAGGGCTTATCAGCAGAGAATGGCAAAGGCTTTCAACAAGAAGGTGAATCCTTGAAACATCAAAGTGGGAGACTTGGTCCTAAGACAACATCCTCCCAATGCCATGAATCCCTTGGGAAAATGGGGACCTCGATGGATCGGTCCGTATGTGGTCAAGAAGATATTAAGCGGCGGTGCAGTCCGACTCGTAGACTTGGATGGCGATCAATTGTCAAAGGAGGTCAACCTCGACAAGCTCAAGATGTTTTACGCTTAACAAATGAAGACCATATATATATATATATATATAAAAAAAAAAAAAAAAAAAAAAAAAAAAAAAAACTCGCTAGGTTGAAAGCCCGCAAGGGCGGCCTAGGCAAAAATTAGAGCAAAGGGCAAAAAAGAAGCCCGCTAGATTGAAAACCCGCAAGGGCGGTCTAGGCAAAAAACCTGGTGCAAAAAAAAAATAAAAAAAAATGTCTTCATTTGTTTGAACTACGGAGACATGAGCTTCCATACTGGAAGAACGTAGGCAACCTTCGGGTGCGGTCTACAACAATCATTTTTACCCAATAATTTCATAAACAAGATACAATTTTTATTCATTCCATGAATCGTTTTCACCATTACAATGGACATTTATTGAGCATAAAAGACAATAAAACATTAAAATCCTAACAAGTGGTCTATTAATTGCAATCTTAGAGTACTAGGAAAAATTTAATTTCTTCTTAGCCTTTGAAGGGCGACTCAGACGGCTCTCAATCCTATTCCTTTTTGGCGGCCTAGGAACACTGAGACGGACTACGACCTTCTACGAAGCAAGACGCCTCCGAGCATAAAATTCATCCAAGGGAGTACCAAAGGGGTCAACCAAAATGTTGTTTGAATCAGCAGCAGCTTCCTTGTATATGAAATCACTGCTAGGCTCAAAGTCCTTCCCTAGCAATTCAGCCCGAAGAGTGTCAACCCAAGTGATACCGTGGTAAAGGGTGCCGAACAGGTAATCCAAGTAACTCTCGGGAAGGAAAATACTACCCCGATGAGTAGGGACAGAAGCCCACCGATGGCGGTCACCTCCCCAAGCTGATTGGAGTTCCTTTGAAAAGTCCGGACCCATGTATGAAACTGGACGAAGCACTCCACTCCTCGGAAAAGGAACTATCTGTTGACGACCGAATTACCTCAGAACTCGTTCCGGCTGATAAAATGAGGAACTCTGAGACCGGGTAGGACCACATGCCCAAAACCCAAAGTCCACTCCACGAAAGGACGAAGTCCCTAAGAAGGAGGACACCACTCAATGTCAGTCGATGATAGAGATGCAAAGAATTTTCTCCAACCATCCCCAGTCAAGTCCCTGATCAGCAGCTTCCTCCTATGAACAGCGAAAGGGGAGAGATCACCGTATGGAGAATAAATTCTGAAATGCTCCCGAAGCCATACAGTCAAAAGCAAGGGGCTTCCCCGTCGTATCTCACCCGTCCGATGCAACTTATCCAGACCATGCAAGGTTTCTCCCACTATAAGAGGGATTACGCTGAACTGCTGCCCTTTTGCCTGCAAAATGATCTCAGCCAACTGTACATCTGTAGTACCGAGAGGTGTAATGAACAAGACCTCGCTGAAAAGACAAACAGCCAAGGCATTCCTCTTAAAAGACTGAACCGCTGTATCCTCCGAATGCAAACTGAAGAACATCGGCAACTCAGTTATATCCACCACGGTGTCGTGCAACATTTTCTTCACATCTCCAACAGGGAGATTCAACAAATCGGACCAAGAATCAATCACACCACGATGGTACTTGGGAACGGCAATCTGACCCGCTAGTGGCGTGCCAAGAATGGCACAAAAGTCATCGACAGTCGGCACCATTTCATTCGCCAAAAAGTTAAAAGTGTAACTGTCACAATCCCAAAAGGCTGCAGCAGCCTTCAACAAATCCCAATCCGGCTTCAAAGTTCGTAACGTAAAAAGAATATGGAATCCAAAGTCCTTGACAAAAGCCTTCTTGGGATGGGTCGTAAACGAGTATACAAAGGTTGATAAGTCCTTTTCGTAGTCACCAACAACTTTGGCATCAAGGGTGAAAAGGTTGGAAGCCATGGAAAATATGGATTATGAGCAAAATCAAGCAAGAGAAAGGTGTTCAAAATGGCAGAAAATAGCTGTTGGGGAAGAGGTTTTGAGCAGAGGCTGATATTATAGCTGTTGGGGATCTTTTGTCAAGCAAATGTCAAGCCCTAGAATTCACTCCCCAGAAGCACGCGCCTCCAGCCACCCATATGGGAAGCGCGCGCTCCCCGTCATCACAAGCAGAGGCGCCCGCGCCCCATCACATAAATGTGTCACCAGGCCCTTGTCAAAGAAGAAGACCACGCGAGAAAAGAAGTCCAGACATTCTCAGAATCAACCAGATCAAGACGAAAGCTCCGTCATTGAACGCACAGTCGAACACACATTATTTTGGTCTGCCCCTAAGGCATGTCTAAATTCAAATAAGATAGAAACTCCCACTAAACTAAAAGTAAGGCATGTCTTCCTATTCAATCAAGGCCAATCTCGGCATCTTCTCTCGAAAAAGGGAAAATTTGTGGTCCGCAGTGAATTGTGCCCACACCTCACATAAGTCAACAGAAACCAGCAAGTGCGGCTTCAAACAACAGAAACCAGCAAGTGCGGCTTCCAACAGCAGAAATCAGCAAGTGCGGCTTTAAACAGCAGAAACCAGCAAATGCGGCTCCAAACAGCAATTTGGTCTATGGTGAACCACTGAAATCACCACCTCCTCATTAGTAGAGTTCGCTCAACAGACTCGCATTCAATTCCAGTCCGCTCAACGGACTTTAAACCGGCAAACGGATCTACTAAACGGATTCAGTCAGTCCGCTCAACGGACTTTAAATCGGCAAACGGATTCACCAAACGAATTCAGCCAGTCCGCTCAACGGACTATAAAACGGGCATAACGGGTATGACACACTGAACTCCGCCTAGGTCCTCTCATCGGACTCTTAAAAGAGAAAGTAACGGGTTTGCTAAACGGATTCAGCTCAACTCAGTCTGCCAACCAGACTCTAAATGGGCATAACGGGTCTGCTAAACGGCTCCAGCCTCAGTCTGCTAACCAGACTTTAAACCTTGGCCACGGTGGGCCGTCTCATATCACTGCATCTCTCCGCTCACACAGGGAGCGCACTTCTATCCCTTGTAATTTCAGATTCTTGTTTTCATCGAGTCTTTACTTTTTCATGGTGATGTCCTCGGCGGATGTCTTTCTTTCGTCGGCGCGTTTTGCTTCGCAATCCACGCCGCCGAGGGGCTCTGTAGACACCCTACCTTGGACCGCTCACCCAGTCCATTATTAGAGGATTTTTCTTTTACCCGCAATATGTGTCGCATGCTGAGTGGCGCTAATGTAGGCGGGTTGACACTGGATTTTTCTTGAGTGTCAAGTGAGGTGGGACGGAGGGAGCATAACTTAAAGTGTATGTTTTGGGAAAAGTCAGTTATAACACTTAAGAAAAACGAGTTTTAAAAACGCGCAATGACGTTTGTGTAAATAATGAAACTTCGTGTGGTGCCAGTGATAGTGTTTAAGATTGCTTGTGAAAGTGTTTAAGAATGTCAGATGAAATACATCTAAGACTGTCAGTTCATATGTTATTGAGTACTAGAGGTGGTGTTATAAGAATGTCAAACACTGTAATTAGCACTCTTACACACTACATTAAACACTGTAGTTAGCACTTTTACACATTACAAAAGACATAGCTTTCAAAGTTGCTTATAATTATTTTAATTCATAATTGCATTTTCGATCAACATAGAATCTCTATTTGAATAGATAACAAATATATATATACCTCGATTTATTTTAAACTAGTTTGTAGCCCGTCGATACTCGACAGGGCATAGTAAAATCAACCATATAAAAGATATAAATGAAAATACATATCAAAATTACTCTTAATTCATTTTATATTGATATTGTTTTTCTTCCTTTCTCCCTAAAAAAATAAAAAAAAATCTTATACAATCAGATTACCTTTCATTATTTTTATACAGAAGAAAAAATTAAAGATATTTAGCCTAATAATAAAATTGGTTTTTGAAATTAGGATTCGACAACATATTGTTTAACGTTTTAAATCTTATAAAATATCATTTTTAATGAATTCGCCATTTAATTTAATAATAATAAATACCCCCTCCGTCCCAGAGTATATGTCCACCCTCTCATTTGCACGGAGATTAAGAAATGGTTGTAGTGATAACAAATATATATATATATATATATATATATATATATATATATATATATGGACATGCTCCTGTGAGAACCTAAATATCGTGAGAACCGTGAGAACTTGGATACATTAGGTAAAAAACTAATGTATCCAATTGTTCACTTGGATACATCATTGGATACATTACTTGACTTGGATACATTTATTGGGTTTCCAAGTAACATGCGCAGCGGAAAATAGCATTAAAATTTTATGAAACCCAAAGCCCATAGATCCATTCATATGACTAAATCAAATACAACAATATGAATACTAGAAAAAACTAACCCTTGATGACTTTGAATTTGGTCTTTGATCTTGGTGGAGAAATTGAAGCTTTTATTCACGAACAAGTAAGAACACGAACTTTGAAGATGATAAGCTTCACCCTCTAGCGGTATCCACACTACGAACGAATATCAAGAACACTTAATCTTGGTTGCTAGACCAAAATTGTGAAACACGTTTTCATAATTAATATGAACTATATGGAATTTTATTTGTGTATTATTTTGTTCTTCAATCTAGGATGTCTTAGAACAAAATAAAACTCTCTCAAAATCTTTGGAGACTTGCACAAAAACTATGATATGTTCTGGCCCGAATTTGGCTGTTTATATACAAGTTAGACCTATTCCAAATAGAAAACTTGTGTCAAAACCCGTCCAAAATCCTTTTCCAAATCAAATCAGGAAACCAGTCCCGACATGGTGTGCGGCCGCCCAAAACCACCTGTGCGGCCGCACATCTATCTGGAAGATTTCTGGTACTTTTTGAGCCAAGCTGTGCGGCCGCTCAAACCCTTTTGTGCGGTCTCACACCTGCCCCAGATATCCCTAATATCCAAATTCCTCCAAAGTCCTTCGACTCAATATTCCGATATAGTCCTTATTTAAGATTCGTTCTATTGTGTGTGACCCTCTAGGGTTACACTAAGTTGGCAATGGGTTCAAACATGAAACCATAAGATATGATTAGGTTCTAGCAAACCGTCATACCTACCCAAATAGTATAACTAGATACAAGTTCGCATTCCTTTAGAATATGTCACAATCCCTTTGTCCACGATCTCATTGAACACAAGTCATGGTCAAACGGTCAACTTGTCTTTGTTCAATACTTTCTCGATTCCGAATATGTTGATAATCCAAATAACATTAATCTAATCAATTCATTTGAGTCCGGACGAACATTTTCATCAACATCATTCCTACGAGAGGCCTAAGCTTGAGATCTCTCTGAAGAGGGACAAATCCATTTAGCTTATTATTCTTCCTTACGTGAATCCGATTATGCCAATCATACACTTTATAACTACCCGGTTAAAGGTAGCGTTTGAATATGTCAAACATAATGTTCATCAAGTGGAAGACTATAATAACTTCATGTCTAAGGATTCGAATGACATAACTAATATGAGATATATGTACGACATAGACCATGACATAAATCTCATACAGCGGGTCATGTCCAGTACCTTGTTCCAAACAAGTACCCATAAATCTAACATGATCATCCCATGATCAGTTAGCCTTTATACTAGTGCTTAACAAGTACTAGGGACGGAGATTATTATAAGTAAACATGAACAACAAGAATAATCAAAACATCTCTTTATTGATATGAAATAAATGATAACAATTACAATGTTTATTAAACGTGCCTAGGGCACCACTACCAACAATCTCCCACTTGCCCTAGGCCCAATCTCCCATATATCTAATACCCATGGACCTAACATGACCTTCATGTTTAGCCTGTGGAAGTCCCTTTGTTAGCGGGTCCGCAACATTGTCATCAGTAGGTACTCTGCATATATTTACGTCTCCCCTATCAACGATTTCTCGAATGATATGAAAACGCCTAAGTATGTGTTTGGATTTCTGATGTGCTCTTGGTTCATTTGCTTGAGCAATAGCACCATTATTATCGCAATAAAGGTCTATTGGATTAGCAATACTAGGAACCACTTCAATTTTAGTAATGAACTTCTTAATCCAAACAGCTTCCTTTGCAGCATCTGATGCAGCAATATACTCAGCTTCCGTTGTAGAATCAGCGGTTGTACTTTGCTTGGAACTCTTCCAGCTTACAGCTCCACCATTTAACATAAACACAAAACCCGATTGCGATCGACTATCATCTTTGTCGGTTTGGAAGCTTGCATCCGTGTAAGCATTTACCACGAGATCATCTTCCATTCCTCCATAGACCAAAAACGAATCTTTAGTTCTTCTCAAGTACTTAAGAATCGCTTTTACAGCCATCCAGTGATTTTCACCGGGGTCCGATTGGTATCTACTTGTCATGCTTAAAGCATAAGATACATCCGGCCTAGTACAAATCATGGCATACATGATGGACCCAATTGCCGAAGCATATGGAACATCATTCATTTTCTCACGCTCATTTTTTGTCTTAGGACATTGAGTCTTGCTTAGAGAAACTCCATGTAACACTGGTAAGGATCCTCTTTTATAATTTTCCATACGGAATCTTCTAATGACCTTGTCAATGTATGTACTTTGGCTTAAACCAAGTAGCCTCCTTGATCTATCTCTATTGATCTTAATGCCAAGTATATATGCGGCTTCACCCATATCTTTCATTGCGAAGCATTTTCCTAACCAAGTCTTCACAGACTGAAGTGTAGGAATATCGTTTCCAATGAGTAATATGTCATCCACGTATAAAATAAGGAATAGCACTATGCTCCCACTAATCTTCTTGTATATACAAGGTTCATCTTCGTTCTTGATGAAACCAAACTCTTTGACCGATTCATCAAAACGGAGATTCCAGCTCCTTGAAGCTTGTTTCAACCCATAAATAGATCTCTGCAATTTCCATACCTTAGAATTCTGTTCAAAACCTTCTGGTTGTGTTATATACACATTCTCTTGTAGTTTTCCATTTAGGAAAGCAGTTTTGACATCCATTTGTCATATTTCATAGTCATGATATGCGGCAATAGCAAGCAGAATTCTTATAGACTTGATCATTGCTATGGGTGAAAAGGTTTCATCATAGTCAATGCCATGAACTTGCCTATAACCTTTCGCTACAAGCCTAGCTTTGTAAGTATGCACCTTCCCATCCATGTCAGTCTTCTTCTTGAAGACCCATTTGCATCCTATGGTTTTTACACCTTCGGGCGCATCAATCAAGTTCCAAACTTGATTGTCTTGCATGGATTGCAATTCAGATTCCATGGCTCCAAGCCACTTATCCGAATCAGGAGAAGACATCGCCTCTTGGTAGGTTGTCGGTTCATCATTCTCAATGATTTCCACCTCATTACTATCCGTTACGAGAAATCCATATCTCTCGGGCTCAGATCGTAACCTACTAGATCTGCGAGTTGCTTGTGTATTCTGAATAGGTTCCACAACTCCTTGTGGTTCTTGTTCTTGTTCCACTATTGGTTCAATGTCATTTTCTGGGTCTCGACTCTCTTCAAGATTTATTTTACTCCCACTGATTTCTTTGGAGAGAAACTCTTTCTCTAGAAAGACACCAGTTCGGGCAACAAAAACTTTGTTGTCCTCACGGTTGTAAAAGTAATAGCCTCTAGTTTCCTTTGGATATCCCACGAAAATACATTTGTCAGATTTATGTGCAAGTTTGTCAGAGACAAGTCTTTTGACAAAGGCTTCGCAACCCCAAATCTTCATGAAAGATAAACAAGTTTTCTTTCCGCTCCACATCTCATATGGAGTCTTTTGAACCGATTTAGTTGGAACACGATTTAGTGTGAAAGCAGCGGTTTCTAGAGCGTAACCCCAAAAGGATATTGGGAGATCAACTTGAATCATCATTGATCGAACCATGTCTAACAAACTCCGATTTCTCCTCTCGGACACACCATTCCATTGTGGTGTTCCGGGTGGAGTAAATTGTGAAACTATTCCACAATTCTTTAGAAGATCATCAAATTCATGACTCAAGTATTCTCCACCTCGATCTGATCGAACTGCCTTAATACTTTTGCCAAGTTGTTTTTCTACTTCATTTTGAAATATTCTAAATATCTCAAATGCTTCACTTTTATGTTTCATTAGGTAAACATACCCAAATCTACTATAATCATCAGTGAAGGTTATGAAGTATTGAAATCCTCCCCTAGCATTGCTACTTAATGGTCCGCATACATCGGAATGTATCAACCCCAATAAGTCGCTTGCCTTTTCACCTAACTTGGTAAAAGGTGTCTTAGTCATTTTTCCAAGAAGATACGACTCACAAGTATCATATGACTCAAAGTCACATGAACCCAAAAGTCCGTCCCCATGGAGTTTTGAGATACGCTTCTCATTAATATGACCAAGACGGCAATGCCACAAATAAGTATGATTTACATCATTAGATTTAGATTTCTTATTTATATGATAGACATTGTCATTATTTTCATTCTTGACATTCAAGACATAAAGGCCATTAAATGAATTAGCAATACCATAAAGCACATCATTTAAATAAATAGAAAATTTCTTATTCTCAATAAGAAACTTAAAACTTTCATTATCCAAACAAGAAATTGAAATAATATTTCTACTTAAATCCGGAACATAATAACAATTGTTCAAAACAAGAATTAATCCGGAAGGTAAAGTGACTTCATAAGTCTCTACGGCTAATGCAGCAACTCTTGCTCCATTCCCCATGCGTAGGTCTACTTCACCCTCTTTAAGTAGTCTCCTATTCTTTAGTCCCTGCACATTTAAACAAATGTGAGAACCACATCCGGTATCCAATACCCAAGAATCAGTGGTAGAAAGGAGAATATCTATCATATAGATACCTGAAGTCGACGCAGCCTTGCTGCCCTTCTTCTTCTTTTGCCCTTCCAAGAAAGCCTTGCAATTACGTTTTCAATGACCAATTTCTTGACAATGGAGACAGATTGCATCCTTTTGTGAATCGGGTTTTTCCTCAGAAGCCTTGGCAACCTTTGCCTTGCTTATCTTGGGTTTGACAACTTTCTTACCCTTTCCTTTAACACTAGCGTTCTTCCCATCATGAACTAAGAGCACAGGAGAACCTTTCTCCATAATCTTCATCTCCGCAGTTTTAAGCATCCCATGCAACTCGGAGAGATTCTTATCCATTCCATGCATGTTATAATTCATCACAAACTGATTATAACTTTTAGGCAATGAATTAAGAATGAGATCCGTGGCTAACTCTAATGGGATTGGATAGCCAAGTTTCTCAAGGTGCTCCACATAACCTTTCATTTTAAGCATGTGAGGACTCACTTGTTGCCCTTCATTCATCTTGCAAGAAGTGAATGCAACAATGGTCTTGTACCTCTCTTGCCTAGCTTGCTCTTGAAACATGGCTCTTAACTCCACGCCTATCTCATAGGCTTCCAAATGTTCCAAACTTTGTTGGAGTTTTGAACACATGTTAACAAGCATGAGACAGCTTACATCTCTAGAATCATTACGATGTTTCTTGTAACTGTCTCTTTCTGACCTAGGGGCAGTAGGTTCTGGTTCAGCTGGAAGAGGCCCATCGAGAATGTACAACTTATCTTCTTGCCTAAGAACAATTCTTAGGCTACGGATCCAATCCATAAAGTTCGTACCATTCTCTTGGAGCTTATCCTTCTCAAGGATCGATCGCAACGAAATTGATTGAGTGTTGGTAGTCATTGTCTACAAATATGCAAAATTTCCAAAATTTAATAAGTACCGATTTCATTAAAGAAATAAATAATGTATTTTCAAACAAAAATACTCCCACTAAATTATATAACATTCATATACATCCAATGTATAATATAATTTTAATTGGGCTAAGATCCAACTTTAATTTAACTTTTGAGTCCACGGAGGCGGACCGCTCAAAACTAAATTAATTAGGTAGATAATCATGTCAATCATATCCCATATGATTCTTAGATTCTTTTATGAGATTCTTTGAGAAATCCAATTTCAAAAAGCATGTTTACTCTCATCTTTTGCCTAGGCCCAAAACTGTTTTGACGCCTAATTAAGTCCAACCATTTTAAATGTATAGGAACCATTCAATTTAATGCACCTTGCGGAGGCAAGCCCACATTGAATTAATGAACCTCATCTTGCTCATACATTAATAAAATTAATGCACCTCACGGAGGCGAACCCACATCAAAATCACCCATGTATAAACAAGTGAGTTAATCATGGCATGGCAAAAAGAACTTAAAACTTTCTTTGAAGGTTCATCACATATAGCATACAACACATTTATGAGCATATAATATAAACATGTTACGCATCAAGTGTAGCCACTAAATTAATCTCCATTAATTTAAGCATAATATTTATGTGTCATTAGTTTCTCTATAATTATGAGGATGAGACTCTTTGAACTTTGGTTATCATCTTCCAAACCAAGACAACAATTAGTGCGGCCGAAATTAAGCCATCAGGCATCCACAATTCCGCACTATTTCAAGAAACCAAGAAAGTAGTCCATGTGGCCGAAACTAAGCAATAGATGGTCTCGATAAACGTAGGCCAATTGCATCCACAATTCCACATGGATCTCCAATCATTGAATCAAGAACTTTGTTTCTCAATTTTAGCAATTATGAACTCTTCATAATTCTAACTTCGTTTTATCTTTGAAACTTTGATTGCGATCAAGTTTGGGAAACAAAATCTCGATGAACGTAGATTAGCCATCCAAATCTTGAACCAATCTTAGAATCACAAGATCAAAACAAATAGGAAAATCAAACCCCAAGATCCACACCAAAACAAACTGCCCAAAACCCGCTCCAGATCAGCAGGTTTGGCCGGTACTGTCACTGATTCGGTTTGACCCCATCAAAATTCCAGAATCTGATTCTGATTCTGACCAACTGTGCGGACGCCCAAGAAAATCTGTGCGGTCGCCCAAACATGTGCGGCCGCCCAATATTTTCTGTGCGGTCGCACAGTAGCATCAGACAGAATTTTTAAAGTTCAAAAATTTGTCTCAAAATTGTTTTTCCCGATTATTAAAACTTTGATCCAATCATAAAATTAATAATCAAACAATTCAGAATCCAACATAATTTTTAGTGCGATTCAATAGTGCGATTAAAGTTGTAAAACAATAAACCACATAAAATCATATAACACATAAACATCATATAATCCAATATTGATATCATGCTAGGCACATAAACAATTTATATACACACAACATGATCTAGGTATTGAAATAATCAGCATGAACGGGGCTCTGATACCACTGTTGGGTTTCCAAGTAACATGCGCAGCGGAAAATAGCATTAAAATTTATGAAACCCAAAGCCCATAGATCTATTCATATTATTAAATCAAATACAACAATATGAATACTAGAAAAAACTAACCCTTGATGACTTTGAATTTGGTCTTTGATCTTGGTGGAGAAATTGAAGCTTTTAATCACGAACAAGTAAGAACACGAACTTTGAAGATGATAAGCTTCACCCTCTAGCGGTATCCACACTACGAACGAATATCAAGAACACTTGATCTTGGTTGCTAGACCAAAATTGTGAAACACGTTTTCACAATTAATATGAACTATATGGAATTTTATTTGTGTATTATTTTGTTCTTCAATCTAGGATGTCTTAGAACAAAATAAAACTCTCTCAAACTCTTTGGAGACTTGCACAAAAGCTATGATATGTTCTGACCCGAATTTGGCTGTTTATATACAAGTTAGACCTATTCCAAATAGAAAACTTGTGTCAAAACCCGTCCAAAATCCTTTTCCAAATCAAGTCAGGAAACCAGTCCCGACATGGTGTGCGGCCGCCCAAAACCACCTGTGCGCCCGCACATCTATCTGGAAGGTTTCTGGTACTTTTTGAGCCAAGCTGTGCGGCCGCCCAAACCCTTTTGTACGGTCGCACACCTGCCCCAGATTTCCCTAATTTCTAAATTCCTCCAAAGTCCTTCGACTCAATATTCCGATATAGTCTTTATTTAAGATTCGTTCTATTGTGTGTGACCCTCTAGGGTTATACTAAGTTGGCAATGGGTTCAAACATGAAACCATAAGATATGATTAGGTTCTAGCAAACCGTCATACCTACCCAAATAGTATAACTAGATACAAGATCGCATTCCTTTAGAATATGTCACAATCCCTTTGTCCACGATATCATTGAACACAAGTCATGGTCAAACGGTCAACTTGTCTTTGTTCAATACTTTCTCGATTCCGAATATGTTGATAATCCAAATGACATTAATCTAATCAATTCATTTGAGTCCGGCCGAACATTTTCATCAACATCATTCCTACGAGAGGCCTAAGCTTGAGATCTCTCCGAAGAGGGACAAATCCATTTAGCTTATTATTCTTCCTTACGTGAATCCGATTATGCCAATCATACACTTTACAACTACCCGGTTAAAGGTAGCGTTTGAATATGTCAAACATAATGTTCATCAAGTGGAAGACTGTCGCGCAACAGACCCGTGGTCCTACTTGGCCCCACGCTCGGGACACGATTGGAAGACGTTATAAAACACCTTTAGAAAAATTTTTGAAATATAATTTCATAAAGTTTAACAAATCCACACTTGAAGTTCAAAAACTTCCACTGACTTTCAAACAAACTTTCACAAACGAAACTATTTAGCCCGAAGGCTTACAAACCTTTATACCAATGTACTCACACCAACATTATCCAAAATATAGGTGTTACAAGACGATGAAGTCAAGGAAACTCTACCCAAAAGGTTATACATTTATGTAATGTAACCTTGACAAAACAAAACACAACTCTTACCACTTTCAACGTCCTCCCGTGCCAAAGGAACAATGTCACAAATGATCATATAGCATATAGTACATAATATGAGAGGATCCCTATCTCCAACCGTCCCATACCGGTTGGAAATAACGACCAACTCATCATACAACACATAGTGTAGGAGTAAACACTCCTACGAGGATACCAAGCCAAGGTTTACCGAAATAACATGATCATCAGAGAAAACCATCTGAGAAAACCATCTGAATAACCATATGAGAAGACCATCTGTCTGAAACCATCTGAGCAGCATAAATAGCTGAAGCCGGGATCCCGAAAACCAAACCATATCCAACAGAGCCAAAGTAACAACGGGCAGCATCAATAGCTGAAACAGGTTCCGGAACCATATAACATAACAACAACAATAGTGGGAGAAAATGACACAAATTCATACCCCTAAATGCTCACGCGAGGGAGCGAGTTCATCCCATCCAAGGCCAATCTGGACTGAGGAAATAGGTCCAGTGGAAAAGCCTTATAGTGCACTTAACTGATGCCACTACAATGCCTTCCACCTCCACTCGATAACATCCCAAACCTGGGAAATAGCACCAGTGGAAAAGCCTTATAGTGAACTTGGCTAGTGTGCCACTATAATGCTTTCCACCTCCACTCGATAACACACAAAACCAGCTGGACTTTCAACAAAGAGCACAGTAATAAATACTTGCTAAAACAACAACCAGAGCATGATTCCATAGAAGGAAACCACACAAGCTCATCATAGAGAAGTAAACACGTTTTCAGAATAATGTGCACAATCTTGACATTAAGTCACCACACAATCCATCTACACAATCACATTAAGTCAAACCCGATCACAAAGGACCAATTCTATCATTTTGATACCTCATAACAATTACCTAGGCATCTTAGGACATCGCCTAAGACCTAGCCCAGTACTTAAAGAAAAACAAACAAGTTGTTAAAACTCAGACTGCTCGGCCGCTCTACTTACTTGACTCGGCCGAGCGGATCGGTCGAGTCCTTTACTTTGATCGGCCGCTCTCCTAGAACTCAACATTCGACAATAAGGGGATCGGCCGCTCTAATTTACTGACTCGGCCGCTCCACTGCAGAATGGCCAATTCCCAGGAAAAATCTAACAAAGTTCACTTTCATTACCAAGTTGTTACCCAATCCTAAAGCACAACAACATCATTATAACTTCACAACACTACCATGCCAACCTCATCTAGCATATACCCATAATAATAAAAGTTATTACTACTCCCTCCGTCCCAAATTTACAAGTATAATAAAAGTTATTACTACTCCCTCCGTCCCAAATTTACAAGTATAATAAAAGTTATTACTACTCCCTCCGTCCCAAATTTACAAGTATAATAAAAGTTATTACTACTCCCTCCGTCCCAAATTTACAAGTATATATAAAAGTTATTACTACTCCTCCGTCCCAAATTTACAAGTATAATAAAAGTTATTACTACTCCCTACGTCCCAAATTTACAAGTATATATAAGAGTATACCAAAACATCATTTCACCACATATTAAGCATATATAGCATGATTATGACCATTTTAACACTTAAAGGGGGGATTAGTAACTTACCTATTTTTCGGAAACGAGTCAAGAAAATTATATTGTTCGGTAGATAAGATCTAATCAACTCCCTGAACATTTATATATAATTAGATTTTAAAACGGAGTAGTAAATAAAATGATAAAAATTGTAGAAGATTAATCCTTACCTTAAGCTTTTAATCCAGAAGGAGTATACTTTAGTGTGTATGTGTGTGTGTAAGTGAAATTCGCAGAGAGAGAGATGGGAGGGATAAGTTGATTTTTATAGAAATTCTCCTTTTCCCCCTAAAGCCCTTCAATTATCTTTATACCATTAAAGTCCTTGAGTTTAAATTCCCTTAAAGGTCCTTAAAGTTCAACTAACATCAAATAATTCCCTTTAACCATTATTACACCCAACCAAATAAATAGCACATTTAATCAAACAATATGTGCAAGTCATAAAATATGATGTAACACATAAAATGCACATATAAGTTCAAATTAAAATCCCCAAAAATATAAAATAAATAGGGACGGGTTTTTGGGGTCGTTACAATCACTCTCCCTTAAAGAAAATTCGTCCCGAATTTTAGGGTTTACTTACCTCGACCCTCAAATAACCCAGGATACTTCCTTTCATTTCAATCCCGAAGCTTCATACTGAGTTCAATATCCTCTAAAACTTTAGACACACAAGAGAAGAATCATAAACATCCCTCGGAGCATAGAAACATGGAATATATTATAAACATCGTCCAAAGAAGGAAGTAACACAAGACGACAAGTTCAATCCCTAGCTCTTTCCAAAATCTCAAAAGAACTGATATGTTAAGTAAACTCCACGAGAAGTAAGAGTATATCCCTTGAATTTTAAGAATCAACTAAACCAGTTCTCAACATCTCCTCAAGAATCTGAATGGTTATTCCTAACTGACCATCTGTCTGAGGATGAGAAGATTTGGTAACTAATCCACTATCAGTCAACGTTATTGATTTCATCTATTCAGTGCAGCTCCTTGAATGAAACTTTTCGAAATAAATTCATATCCACTCAGAAATCTCAAGGCTCGTCACAAACCAACTGATCACTGATATTCTACTTCCAGATTATTCGCAGCTCCAGGACTTAGTTGAATGCTTAGAATTTCGCGGGTCAACAAATCAAGGTAACTCTTCAAATTTATCTCAATACTCTACATTTACTTGGGTTCATAATTAAATTGGTCTTGTGTATCTCTTCAAGTATCTATAGTTGAATTCCGTTATACATGTTGGTTCCACTAAGTGTTGACCACATACTCTACCACAAAAGTTAAAGTTCCATCACTAGCAACGCACAAAATCGGGTTGTCTATCCTCGTTCATTCCACTAGAAATTTTCTATAGTTGAAATCCTTCAATAAAGTAGAACTTAAAGTTTTCACAATCGCAAAATCACCCCATATCTCAACTCACAAAGATTTCAAAATGTTAATTCCTTTAACATTCTCCAGTTAGTTTTATCAAACATGAACTATAAGTCAAGATATCCTCTAACACATTACCTTTCTCCGATGATATAACATAGTAAACACTTCAAATATAACTCCATCAAAGTCATTCACTAATGCAATGGATGTATAATCGCAATAAATCTCAATTTATGGGTAGGATAATTTTTGTTCATAAAGAATCAATCTTCTCAAAGCACACATTGTTACCGTTCCATTCTGAAGCAATAAACATCTCAATCACTCTTTAAGGCATCTCAATGAATAATGAATTATTAAATCCACTATAATGGTAAAACTCAACATATCCACTAGAAAATAATAACACAGATCATATCCTCTAGATAACGATAATACTAGTCAAATCCATTAAGCAATACCAATACTGAAGTTGTCATCAGCTCTCGTTTCAACAATTAACTCGCAACAATTAAACTCGTTCCACTCTTACCAATCCATCGAGAAAGTATCTTTCTATGCCGAATAGTTAACATGGCAACTACCTGAGAATCCATCAATGAATCTCTAATAATATACCAATCTCAACCACTCAAAATAACCCAAGGTTCTCCTCAAGAAACAAGTACCACTCAAGGGGAAATACACTTAAAATCTCACAAGGAAAGGATATCTTCTAATTTAAATGCAAATATTTCACTACTAACTCCATAAACCAACTACCAGGCACTCGTGACAACAATTTACAAGTTTTGATGCATAAAAATCATGAATGCTAAACACACACATATGTAAAACTCCACCACAATAACATCAAAATCTTGTGATGGCAACATCACTAAACCGGCAAGTAAAACATGCTCATGAATACGCACATCACAAGTACACGACACTTTATCGGTCGTCAAACACTCCCCCTTAAAGAAGACACATCTAATCACAGAAGGTAAAGACTCAGAAGACACATGTAATCAAGAGACAAAATGCACAAACACACAAGAAGTGCGGTCGAACTAAGCCACATAATATAAACATGTTACACATCAAGTTTAGCCACTGAATTAATCTCCATTAATTTAAGCATGATATTTATGTGTCATTAGTTTCTCTATAATTATGAGGATGAGACTATTTCAACTTCGGTTATTATTTCCAAATCAAGACAACAAGAAGTGCGGTCGAACTAAGCCATTAGGCAACCACAATCCCGCACTAATTCAAGAAACCAAGAAAGCAGTCCATGTGGCCGAAACTAAGCAATAGATGGTCTCGATGAACGTAGGCCAATTGCATTCACAATTCCACATGGATCTCCAAACTTTGAATCAAGAATTTTGTTTCTCAATTTTAGCAATTATGAACTCTTCATAATTCTAACTTCGTTTTATCTTTGAAACTTTGATTGCGATCAATTTTGGGAAACACAATCTCGATGAACGTAGATTAGCCATCCAAACCTTGAACCAATCTTAGACTCACAAGACTAAAACAAATAGGAAATTTAAACCCAAGATCCACACCAAGACCCAAGCTCTACCTCGCGCCAAACCCTAGGTCCGGCCGGGTCAAGGTATGGGTCCGGTCGGACCCTTCCGAAAATCAAAATTTTAAAGTTCCAAAATTTGTCTCAAAATTGTTTTTCCCGATTCAATAAGGATTTGGTGTTCTTGGTGATCCAATCACCATGATCAACAAAATCTTGAATAAACAATTTATTCTTGAATCCCTAGAATATCAAAACTTTGATCCAATCAAAAATTGATAATCCAAACAATTTTAAATCCACCATAATTTTTATTGCGATTGAATAGTGCGATTAAAGTTTCTAAAACAATAAACCACATAAAATCACAAAACACATAAACATCATATAATCCAATATTCATATCATGCTTGGCACATAAACAATTTATATACACACAACATGATCCAAGTATTGAATTAATCAACATGAACGGGGCTCTGATACCACTGTTGGGTTTCCAAGTAACATGCGCAGCGGAATATAGCAATTTAAAATTTTGAAACCCAAAGCCCATAGATCCGTTCGTATGATTAAATCAAATACAATAACATGAATATAGGATAAAACTAACCCTTGATGGCTATTAAATCTTCCTTGGTCTTTGGTGGAGAAACTTGAAGCTTGATCACGAAGAAAGTACGAACACGGACTTTGAAGATGATGAGCTTCACCCTCTAGCGGTATCCACACCTTGAACAAATATCAAAGGAACTTCTTTGATCTTGGTTGCTAGACCAAAAATTGTGAAACACGTTTTCACAATTATATTGACTATATGGAACTATGAATTTCTTGATCTAATCAAGAATATTATTCTCTCAATGAATTAGGAATTCCTTTCTTAATGGCTGGTGAAAAGATGCTTTTATAGGACCTAGTCATTAACTCTTAATGACCTAGGATTCCTAAATCCCGTCACCTTAATTAAGGCAAGTCCTTATTCTGCCAGGAATTCTGGCACGGTCGTGCCCCTTTATTTGGCACGGTCGTGCCCCTATGTTTGGCACGGTCGTGCCAAACGGACCGAGCCTTTTGCCTTGGTTTGGATTTATGGCACGGTAGTGCCGTTTAAAGGCGTACGGTCGTGCCAAAGCCAAAACCTGACATTTTTCCATAATTCTCATTTAGTCCTTTATGATTCGTTCTATTTGTGTGTGACCCTCTAGGATTACACTAAGTTGGCAATGGGCTCAAACATGAACTCATAAGATATGATTAGGTTCTAGCAAACCGTCATACCTACCCAAATAGTGTAACTATATACAAGTTCGCATTCCTTTAGAATATGTCACAATCCCTTTGTCCACGATGTCATTGAACACAAGTCATAGTCAAAGAGTCAACTTGTTTTGTTCAATACTTTCTCGATTCCGAATATGTTGATAATCCAAATGACATTGATCCAATCAATTCATTTGAGTCCGGCCGAACATTTCATCAACATCATTCCTACGAGAGGCCCAAGCTTGACATCTCTCCGTGGAGGGACAAATCCATTTAGCTTATTATTCTTCCCAACGGGAATCCGGTTATGCCAATCATACCCTTTATAACTACCGTGTTAAGGTAGCGTTTGAATATGTCAAACACAATGTTCATCAAGTGGAAGACTATAATAACTTCATGTCTAAGGATTCAATTGACATAACTAATATGAGATATATGTTCGACATAGACCATGACATAAATCTCATACAGCGGGTCATGTCCAGTACCTTGTTCCAAACAAGTACCCATAAATCTAACATGATCATCCCATGATCATTTAGCGTTTATACTAGTGCTCAACAAGTACTAGGGACGGAGATTATTATATGTAAACATGAACAACAATAATAATCAAAACATCTCTTTATTGATATGAAATAAATGATAACAATTACAACGTTTATTAAACGTGCCTAGGGCACCACTACCAACAATCTCCCACTTGCCCTAGGCCCAATCTCCCATGTATCTAATACCCATGGACCTAACATGACCATCATGTTTGGCTTGTGGAAGTCCCTTTGTTAGCGGGTCCGCAACATTGTCATCAGTAGGTACTCTGCATATATTTATGTCTCCCCTATCAACGATCTCTCGAATGATATGAAAACGCCTAAGTATGTGTTTGGATTTCTGATGTGCTCTTGGTTCCTTTGCTTGAGCAATAGCACCATTATTATCGCAATAAAGGTCTATTGGATTAGCAATACTAGGAACCACTTCAAGTTCAGTTATGAACTTCTTAATCCAAACAGCTTCCTTTGCAGCATCCGATGCAGCAATATACTCAGCTTCTGTTGTAGAATCAGCGGTTGTACTTTGCTTGGAACTCTTCCAGCTTACAGCTCCACCATTTAACATAAACACAAATCCCGATTGCGATCGGCTATCATCTTTGTCGGTTTGGAAGCTTGCATCCGTGTAAACATTTACAACGAGATCATCTTCCATTCCTCCATAGACCAAAAAGGAGTCTTTAGTTCTTCTCAAGTACTTAAGAATCGCTTTTACAGCTATCCAGTGATTTTCGCTGGGGTCGGATTGGTATCTACTTGTCATGCTCAAAGCATAAGATACATCCGGCCTAGTACAAATCATGGCATACATGATGGACCCAATTGCCGAAGCATATGGAACATCATTCATTTTCTCACGCTCATCTTTTGTCTTAGGACATTGAGTCTTGCTTAGAGAAACTACATGTAACACGGGCAAGGTGCCTCTCTTAGAATTTTCCATACGGAATCTTCTAATGACCTTGTCAATGTATGTACTTTGGCTTAAACCAAGTAGCCTCCTTGATCTATCTCTATAGATCTTAATGCCAAGAATATATGCGGCTTCACCCATATCTTTCATTGCGAAGCACTTTCCTAACCAAGTCTTCACAGACTGAAGTGTAGGAATGTCGTTTCCAATGAGCAATATGTCATCCACATATAAAATAAGGAATAGCACTATGCTCCCACTAATCTTTTTCTATACACAAGGCTCATCTTCGTTCTTGATGAAACCAAACTCTTTGACCGATTCATCAAAACGGAGATTCCAACTCCTAGAAGCTTGCTTTAATCCATAGATGGATCTCTGCAATTTGCATACCTTAGAATCTTGTTCAAAACCTTCTGGTTGTGTCATATACACACCCTCTTGTAGTTTTCCATTCAGGAAAGCGGTTTTGACGTCCATCTGCCATATTTCATAGTCATGATATGCGGCAATGGCAAGCAAAATTCTTATAGACTTGATCATTGCTACGGGTGAAAAGGTCTCATCATAGTCAATACCATGAACTTGCCTATAACCCTTCGCTACAAGCCTAGCTTTGTAAGTATTCACCTTCCCATCCATGTCAGTCTTCTTCTTGAAGACCCATTTGCATCCTATGGTTTTTACACCTTCGGGCGCATCAATCAAATTCCAAACTTGATTGTCTTGCATGGATTGTAATTCGGATTCCATGGCTCCAAGCCACTTGTCCGAATCAGGAGAAGACATCGCCTCTTGGTAGGTTGACGGTTCATCATTCTCAATGATTTCTACCTCATTACAATCCGTTACGAGAAATCCATATCTCTCGGGCTCGGATCGTAACCTACTAGATCTGCGAGTTACTTGTGTATTTTGAACAGGTTCCACAACTCCTTGTGGTTCTTGTTCTTGTTCCTCTATTGGTTCAATGTTATTTTCTGGGTCTCGAATTTCTTCAAGATTTATTTTACTCCCACTGATTTCTTTGGAGAGAAACTCTTTCTCTAGAAAGACACCAGTTCGGGCAACAAACACTTTGTTGTCCTCTCGGTTGTAAAAGTAATATCCTTTAGTTTCCTTAGGATATCCCACGAAAATACATTTATCAGATTTGTGTGCAAGTTTGTCTGAGACAAGTCTTTTGACAAAAGCTTCACAACCCCAAATCTTCATGAAAGATAGACAAGGCTTCTTTCCGCTCCACATCTCATATGGAGTCTTTTGAACCGATTTAGTTGGAACACGATTTAGTGTGAAAGCAGCGGTTTCTAGGGCGTAACCCTAAAAGGATATTGGAAGATCAACTTGACTCATCATTGATCGAACCATGTCTAACAAAGTCCGATTCCTCCTTTCGGACACACCATTCCATTGTGGTGTTCCGGGTGGAGTCAATTGTGAAACTATTCCACAATTCTTTAGATGATCATCAAATTCTTGACTTAAGTATTCTCCACCTCGATCTGATCGAAGTGATTTTATACTTTTGCCAAGTTGTTTTTCTACTTCATTTTGAAATATTCTAAATATCTCAAATGCTTCACTTTTATGTTTCATTAGGTAAACATACCCAAATCTACTATAATCATCAGTGAAGGTTATGAAGTATTGAAATCCTCCCCTAGCATTGCTACTTAATGGTCCGCATACATCGGAATGTATCAACCCCAATAAGTCGCTTGCCCTTTCACCCAACTTGGTAAAAGGTGTCTTAGTCATTTTTCCAAGAAGACATGACTCACAAGTATCATATGACTCTAAGTCACATGAACCCAAAAGTCCGTCCCCATGGAGTTTTGAGATACGCTTCTCATTAATATGACCAAGACGGCAATGCCACAAATAAGTATGATTTACATCATTAGGTTTAGATTTCTTATTTACATGATAGACATTATTTTCATTCTTGACATCCAAGATATAAAGGCCATTAAATGAATTAGCAATACCATAAAGCACATCATTTAAATAAATAGAAAATTTCTTATTCTCAATAAGAAACTTAAAACCTTCATTATCCAAACAAGAAATTGAAATAATATTTCTGCTTAAATCCGGAACATAATAACAATTGTTCAAAACAAGAATTAATCCGTAAGGTAAAGCGACTTCATAAGTCCCTACGGCTAATGCAGCAACTCTTGGTCCATTCCCTACACGTAGATCTACTTCACCTTCTTTAAGCAGTCTCCTATTCTTTAGTCCCTGCACATTTAGACAAATGTGAGAACCACATCCGGTATCCAATACCCAAGAATCAGTGGTAGAAAGGAGAATATCTATCATATAGATACCTGAAGTCGACGCAGCTTTGCTGCCCTTCTTCTTCTTTTGCTCTTCCAAGAAAGCCTTGCAATTACGTTTCCAATGACCAATTTCTTGACATTTGAAACAGATTGCATCCTTTTGTGAATCAGGTTTTGCCTCAGAAGCCTTGGCAACCTTTGCCTTGCTTATCTTGGGTTTGACAACTTTTGCCTTACCCTTTCCTTTGGCACCAGCCTTCTTCCCATCATGAACCAAGAGCACGGGAGAACCTTTCTCCACAATTTTCATCTCTGCAGTTTTGAGCATCCCATGCAACTCAGAGAGATTCTTATCCATTCCATGCATGTTATAATTCATCACAAACTGATTATAACTTTTAGGCAATAAATTAAGAATGAGATCCGTGGCTAGCTCCAATGGGATTGGATAGCCAAGTTTCTCAAGGTGCTCTACATAACCTTTCATTTTAAGAAAGTGAGGACTCACTTGTTGCCCTTCATTCATTTTACTAGTAGTGAATGCAACAATGGTCTTGTACCTCTCTTGCCTAGCTTGTTCTTGAAACATGGTTCTCAACTCCACGCCTATCTCATAGGCTTCCAAATGTTCCAAACTTTGTTGGAGTTTTGAACACATAGCAGCAAGCATGAGACAACTTACATCTCTAGAATCATTACGATGTTTCTTGTAATCGTCTCTTTCCACCCTAGGGGCAGTAGGCGGTGGTTCAGCAGGGAGAGGCCCATCGAGAATGTACAACTTATCTTCTTGCCTAAGAACGATTCTTATGCTACGGATCCAATCCATAAAGTTAGTACCATTCTCTTCGAGCTTATCCTTCTCAAGGATCGATCGCAACGACATTGATTGAGTGTTATTAGTCATTATCTACAAATATGCAAAATTTCCAAAAGTTAATAAGTACCGATTTTCATTAAAGAGATAATTAATGTATTTTAAAACAAAATACTCCCACCAAATTATACAACCTTCTTTATACATCCAATGTATAGTATAATTTAAATGGGTTGAGATCCCGCTTTAATCTAATTTTGAGTATGCTTTGGCGCACCGCTCAAAATTAAATCAATTAGGTAGACAACTCTTGTCAATCATATCTCATATGACTCTCAGTTCTTTTCATGAGATTCTTTAAGAAATCCAATTTCAAAAAGCATGTTAAATCTCATCTTTGCCTTAAGCCCAAAACTGTTTTGACGCTTAATTAAGTCCAACCATTTTAAACGCATAGGAAACTCTTATTCACTCATCTTGCTCAAACATGAATAAAATCAATGCACCTCGCTTTGGCGAGCCCACATAAAATTACTCATGTATAAACAAGTGTTTTAATCATGGCATGGCAAAAGGACTTAAAACTTTCTTTGAAGGTTCATCACATATAGCATATAACACATTTATGAGCACATAATATAAACATGTTACACATCAAGTTTAGCCACTGAATTAATCTCCATTAATTTAAGCATGGTATTTATGTGTCATTAGTTTCTCTATAATAATGAGGATGAGACTATTTCAACTTCGGTTATTATTTCCAAATCAAGACAACAAGAAGTGCGGTCGAACTAAGCCATTAGGCAACCACAATCCCGCACTAATTCAAGAAACCAAGAAAGCAGTCCATGTGGCCGAAACTAAGCAATAGATGGTCTCGATGAACGTAGGCCAATTGCATTCACAATTCCACATGGATCTCCAAACTTTGAATCAAGAATTTTGTTTCTCAATTTTAGCAATTATGAACTCTTCATAATTCTAACTTCGTTTTATCTTTGAAACTTTGATTGCGATCAATTTTGGGAAACACAATCTCGATGAACGTAGATTAGCCATCCAAACCTTGAACCAATCTTAGACTCACAAGACTAAAACAAATAGGAAATTTAAACCCAAGATCCACACCCAAGACCCAAGCTCTACCCCGCGCCAAACCCTAGGTCCGGCCGGGTCAAGGTATGGGTCCGGTCGGACCCTTCCGAAAATCAAAATTTTAAAGTTCCAAAATTTGTCTCAAAATTGTTTTTCCCGATTCAATAAGGATTTGGTGTTCTTGGTGATCCAATCACCATGATCAACAAAATCTTGAATAAACAATTTATTCTTGAATCCCTAGAATATCAAAACTTTGATCCAATCAAAAATTGATAATCCAAACAATTTTAAATCCACCATAATTTTTATTGCGATTGAATAGTGCGATTAAAGTTTCTAAAACAATAAACCACATAAAATCACAAAACACATAAACATCATATAATCCAATATTCATATCATGCTTGGCACATAAACAATTTATATACACACAACATGATCCAAGTATTGAATTAATCAACATGAACGGGGATCTGATACCACTGTTGGGTTTCCAAGTAACATGCGCAGCGGAATATAGCAATTTAAAATTTTGAAACCCAAAGCCCATAGATCCGTTCGTATGATTAAATCAAATACAATAACATGAATATAGGATAAAACTAACCCTTGATGGCTATTAAATCTTCCTTGGTCTTTGGTGGAGAAACTTGAAGCTTGATCACGAAGAAAGTACGAACACGAACTTTGAAGATGATGAGCTTCACCCTCTAGCGGTATCCACACCTTGAACAAATATCAAAGGAACTTCTTTGATCTTGGTTGCTAGACCAAAAATTGTGAAACACGTTTTCACAATTATATTGACTATATGGAACTATGAATTTCTTGATCTAATCAAGAATATTATTCTCTCAATGAATTAGGAATTCCTTTCTTAATGGCTGGTGAAAAGATGCTTTTATAGGACCTAGTCATTAACTCTTAATGACCTAGGATTCCTAAATCCCGTCACCTTAATTAAGGCAAGTCCTTATTCTGCCAGGAATTCTGGCACGGTCGTGCCCCTTTATTTGGCACGGTCGTGCCCCTATGTTTGGCACGGTCGTGCCAAACGGACCGAGCCTTTTGCCTTGGTTTGGATTTATGGCACGGTAGTGCCGTTTAAAGGCGTACGGTCGTGCCAAAGCCAAAACCTGACATTTTTCCATAATTCTCATTTAGTCCTTTATGATTCGTTCTATTTGTGTGTGACCCTCTAGGATTACACTAAGTTGGCAATGGGCTCAAACATGAACTCATAAGATATGATTAGGTTCTAGCAAACCGTCATACCTACCCAAATAGTGTAACTATATACAAGTTCGCATTCCTTTAGAATATGTCACAATCCCTTTGTCCACGATGTCATTGAACACAAGTCATAGTCAAAGAGTCAACTTGTTTTGTTCAATACTTTCTCGATTCCGAATATGTTGATAATCCAAATGACATTGATCCAATCAATTCATTTGAGTCCGGCCGAACATTTCATCAACATCATTCCTACGAGAGGCCCAAGCTTGACATCTCTCCGTGGAGGGACAAATCCATTTAGCTTATTATTCTTCCCAACGGGAATCCGATTATGCCAATCATACCCTTTATAACTACCGTGTTAAGGTAGCGTTTGAATATGTCAAACACAATGTTCATCAAGTGGAAGACTATAATAACTTCATGTCTAAGGATTCAATTGACATAACTAATATGAGATATATGTTCGACATAGACCATGACATAAATCTCATACAGCGGGTCATGTCCAGTACCTTGTTCCAAACAAGTACCCATAAATCTAACATGATCATCCCATGATCATTTAGCGTTTATACTAGTGCTCAACAAGTACTAGGGACGGAGATTATTATAAGTAAACATGAACAACAATAATAATCAAAACATCTCTTTATTGATATGAAATAAATGATAACAATTACAACGTTTATTAAATGTGCCTAGGGAACCACTACCAACAATATAAGTGTATGTGCTCTCAGACTAGACATAGAAATTATACCTTCAGTCACATTAGAAGGATCCGAAATTTGCTGTTGAGTAATGGCAAAGACACGACCCTGCACTTTAGGCCTTCTTGACGAATCCCTCTTCTGGCCCTGTGAAGACCCAACTACTCTTCCCAAAGACTGATTAGTGAACCTGGGACAATGCCTCTGGAAATGACCCAACTGACCGCAATTCATACATCTACCTTGTTTCTTCCAACATTTCTCTTCAGAATGCCCTTCTTTTTGACAATAGTTACAAACCTTCTTATTTTGATACCCTAAAGTGTTACCCTGATTTCTATTACCTGTCTGTCCTTGAGAAGACCCTTTTGATTGTGAAGATCCACCTTGATTCCCTTTATTATCCTCACATTGTTGTTGTTGCCTACCTTGCCTCCCTGCACCTAACAATTCCATTTTCTTCTTGTGTTCCTCAATATCATTCTCCACCTGGTAGGCTCGATCAACTGCATCTTGAAAATCTTGCAACTTGTGGGATACTAGTTGAGTTCTAATCGCAGTTCTCAATCCCTTTACAAATCGCATAGCCTTCCTCTCCTCAGTTGCCACTAAGTGGGTACAGTACCTGGATAACTTCGTGAATTTGGATGTATACTGAGCCACAGACATAATATTATGCTCCAAGTTAAGAAACTCCATTTCCTTCTTGTCTTGATCTACCCGAGGAATGAAATGTTCCTTAAATTTCTTCAGAAAGTTCTCCCAAGTATATGGTATATGATTCTCATCCCAATTAATTTTCAAACTTTTCCACCAATGCTCAGCAGCTCCACTCAACTTATAAGTAGCAACCCTGACTTGTTCTTCATCAGTATATCTGAGAACATCAAATATTTTTTTCCATCGATTCAATTCACCTCTCAACCTTGGGCACATCCGGTTCTCCATCATAGCCGGTTGGTTTCATCTTTAAAAACTGTTCCAGACCATACCTCGGAGGTGCATGTTCTCCTCCTTGCCTCTGATCATGTATAGTTTTCATAGCTGCCTCGAACATTCCTTGAAACATAGCTCGAGCTTCTTCTCTTACATTACCCTGGCCGGCGGTACCCGACTGTTCACCCTCAGTTCCAACCATTTTTACTGAGTACCTGCATAAAACACTCAACGTTACTCACTCCATACTCAACTACCCTCCTAGGTCACTTAGTCATTCTAGACCATCTACAACCTAGCTCTGATACCAACTGTCGCGCCCCAGACCCGTGGTCCTACTTGGCCCCACGCTCGGGACACGATTGGAAGACGTTATAAAACACCTTTAGAAAATTTTTCGAAATATACTTTCATAAAGTTTAACAAATCCACACTTGAAGTTCAAAGACTTCCACTGACTTTCAAACAAACTTTCACAAACGAAACTATTTAGCCCGAAGGCTTACAAACCTTTATACCAATGTACTCACACCAACATTATCCAAAATATAGGTGTTACAAGACGATGAAGTCAAGGAAACTCTACCCAAATGGTTATACATTTATGTAATGTAACCTTGACAAAACAAAACCCAACTCTTACCACTTTCAACGTCCTCCCGTGCCAAAGTGTCCTATCCCCTGGACTTGCTTTTATCTAAAACAGTAAACAAATAAGGGGTGAGAATGAATCTCAGTAAGTTACTAAAATGCAACTACATTACATGCTTATATGATAAACATAAAGGAACAATGTCACAAATGATCATATAGCATATAGCACATAATATGAGAGGCTCCCTATCGCCAACCGTCCCATACCGGTTGGAAATAACGACCAACTCATCATACAACACATAGTGTAGGAGTAAACACTCCTACGAGGATACCAAGCCAAGGTTTACCGAAATAACATGATCATCAGAGAAAACCATCTGAGAAAACCATCTGAATAACCATCTGAGAAGACCATCTGTCTGAAACCATCTGAGCAGCATAAATAGCTGAAGCCGGGATCCCGAAAACCAAACCATATCCAACAGAGCCAAAGTAACAACGGGCAGCATCAATAGCTGAAACAGGTTCCGGAACCATATAACATAACAACAACAATAGTGGGAGAAAATGACACAAAGTCATACCCCTAAATGCTCACGCGAGGGAGCGAGTTCATCCCATCCAAGGCCAATCTGGACTGAGGAAATAGGTCCAGTGGAAAAGCCTTATAGTGCACTTAACTGATACCACTACAATGCCTTCCACCTCCACTCGATAACATCCCAAACCTGGGAAATAGGACCAGTGGAAAAGCCTTATAGTGAACTTGGCTAGTGTGCCACTATAATGCTTTCCACCTCCACTCGATAACACACAAAACCAGCTGGACTTTCAACAAAGAGCACAGTAATAAATACTTGCTAAAACAACAACCAGGGCATGATTCCATAGAAGGAAACCACACAAGCTCATCATAGAGAAGTAAACACGTTTTCACAATAATGTGCACAATCTTGACATTAAGTCACCACACAATCCATCTACACAATCACATTAAGTCAAACCCGATCACAAAGGACCAATTCTATCATTTTGATACCTCATAACAATTATCTAGGCATCCTAGGACATCGCCTAAGACCTAGCCCAGTACTTAACGAAAAACAAACAAGTTGTTAAAACTCAGACTGCTCGGCCGCTCTACTTACTTGACTCGGCCGAGCGGATCGGTCGAGTCCTTTACTTTGATCGGCCGCTCTCCTAGAACTCAACATTCGACAATAAGGGGATCGGCCGCTCTAATTTACTGACTCGGCCGCTCCACTGCAGAATGGCCAATTCCTAGGAAAAATCTAACAAAGTTCACTTTCATTACCAAGTTGTTACCCAATCCTAAAGCACAACAACATCATTATAACTTCACAACACTACCATGCCAACCTCATCTAGCATATACCCATAATAATAAAAGTTATTACTACTCCATCCGTCCCAAATTTACAAGTATAATAAAAGTTATTACTACTCCCTCCGTCCCAAATTTACAAGTATATATAAAAGTTATTACTACTCCCTCCGTCCCAAATTTACAAGTATAATAAAAGTTATTACTACTCCCTCCGTCCCAAATTTACAAGTATATATAAAAGTATACCAAAACATCATTTCACCACATATTAAGCATATATAGCATGATTATGACCATTTTAACACTTAAAGGGGGGATTAGTAACTTACCTATTTTTCGGAAACGAGTCAAGAAAATTATATTGTTCGGTAGATAAGATCTAATCAACTCCCTGAACATTTATATATAATTAGATTTTAAAACGGAGTAGTAAATAAAATGATAAAAATTGTAGAAGATCAATAGAGCACAGTAATAAATACTTGCTAAAACAACAACCAGGGCATGATTCCATAGAAGGAAACCACACAAGCTCATCATAGAGAAGTAAACACGTTTTCACAATAATGTGCACAATCTTGACATTAAGTCACCACACAATCCATCTACACAATCACATTAAGTCAAACCCGATCACAAAGGACCAATTCTATCATTTTGATACCTCATAACAATTATCTAGGCATCCTAGGACATCGCCTAAGACCTAGCCCAGTACTTAACGAAAAACAAACAAGTTGTTAAAACTCAGACTGCTCGGCCGCTCTACTTACTTGACTCGGCCGAGCGGATCGGTCGAGTCCTTTACTTTGATCGGCCGCTCTCCTAGAACTCAACATTCGACAATAAGGGGATCGGCCGCTCTAATTTACTGACTCGGCCGCTCCACTGCAGAATGGCCAATTCCCAGGAAAAATCTAACAAAGTTCACTTTCATTACCAAGTTGTTACCCAATCCTAAAGCACAACAACATCATTATAACTTCACAACACTACCATGCCAACCTCATCTAGCATATACCCATAATAATAAAAGTTATTACTACTCCCTCCGCCCCAAATTTACAAGTATAATAAAAGTTATTACTACTCCCTCCGTCCCAAATTTACAAGTATATATAAAAGTTATTACTACTCCCTCCGTCCCAAATTTACAAGTATAATAAAAGTTATTACTACTCCCTCCGTCCCAAATTTACAAGTATATATAAAAGTTATTACTACTCCCTCCGTCCCAAATTTACAAGTATAATAAAAGTTATTACTACTCCCTCCGTCCCAAATTTACAAGTATATATAAAAGTATACCAAAACATCATTTCACCACATATTAAGCATATATAGCATGATTATGACAATTTTAACACTTAAAGGGGGGGATTAGTAACTTACCTATTTTTCGGAAACGAGTCAAGAAAATTATATTGTTCGGTAGATAAGATCTAATCAACCCCCTGAACATTTATATATAATTAGATTTTAAAACGGAGTAGTAAATAAAATGATAAAAATTGTAGAAGATCAATAGAGCACAGTAATAAATACTTGCTAAAACAACAACCAGGGCATGATTCCATAGAAGGAAACCACACAAGCTCATCATAGAGAAGTAAACACGTTTTCACAATAATGTGCACAATCTTGACATTAAGTCACCACACAATCCATCTACACAATCACATTAAGTCAAACCCGATCACAAAGGACCAATTCTATCATTTTGATTCCATAAAGGTCCTTGAGTTTAAATTCCCTTAAAGGTCCTTAAAGTTCAACTAACATCAAATAATTCCCTTTAACCATTATTACACCCAACCAAATAAATAGCACATTTAATCAAACAATATGTGCAAGTCATAAAATATGATGTAACACATAAAATGCACATATAAGTTCAAATTAAAATCCCCAAAAATATAAAATAAATAGGGACGGGTTTTTGGGGTCGTTACAATGACTATAATAACTTCATGTCTAAGGATTCGAATGACATAACTAATATGAGATATATGTACGACATAGACCATGACATAAATCTCATACAGCGGGTCATGTCCAGTACCTTGTTCCAAACAAGTACCCATAAATCTAACATGATCATCCCATGATCATTTAGCCTTTATACTAGTGCTTAACAAGTACTAGGGACGGAGATTATTATAAGTAAACATGAACAACAATAATAATCAAAACATCTCTTTATTGATATGAAATAAATGATAATAATTACAACGTTTATTAAACGTGCCTAGAGCACCACTACCAACAACATTACTTGGATACATTAGGTAAAAACTAATGTATCCAATGTGCACTTGAATACATCATTGGATACATTAAGTTCTCACGGTTCTCACGATATTTAGGTTCTCATTTGAGGACCTACATATATATATATATATATATATATATATATATATATATATATATATATATATGCCTCGCTTTATTTTAAATTAGGGAAATTAAATTAGTAAGTTTATTACACTCCCTCCATTATAAAATATGAGGCATTTTAAATTCTCACATATACTAAAACATGTGTAATTAAAGTAATGTCATTGAAAGGTTTAAAAACTAAGTCAATTTTGGCCAAAAAGAAAAAATACCTTTTCCTTAATGATGTTAGGATTTTAATGACCAAATGTTCATTTTGGAGTGAAAATGGTGATTTGTGGGTTTTTTGGGATATGCAATTTATTCTATGATTTTTTTTGGATATAAAAGTTTTAATGAGTGGGGTTTTGGTATTTTTCATAAGTAGTTGGTTCCAAGAAAATACATAAGAGTAGTTTTTTTCCTTTTAGGAAAAACACAACAGCAGTGTTCTAAAAAACGTTATGCGGGGCCTAGACGGCGAAGCCGAGCCTAGCGCCTAGGGGCCTTGGCGGGGACTAGGCGGGGCCTAAGCGGGGCCGAGAAATTAACGGATTTTTATATTTTTATATAATTTTATATATAATTACATATATATATTTTGAGACGAACGGATCATACAACTCATAATATAACAATATATGAAACAAATATGAAATTTATGAACATAACGCACAAAGAAACGCCACAGTGAAAGAATGACCCATTTTTAAATCCCCAAAGCCAATACCTTATATCCCAGCCCATTAGCCCACTAAATTTTCAGTCAAATATTTTCTCTTTCCCTAATCTAAACCTAATATATTCTCTCTTTCTCTCTTAATCCCAGCGCCGTCAACGCACTGCTCTATCTCGTTGTTTTTTTTTTTTTTTTTTTTTTTTTTTTTTTTTTTTTTTTCTGGATGGCTCCCGTTTCTCTCGTCTTTCCGGAGCGCTCTCTCTCTCTACTCTCTTTATCTGTTGTCCTTCTACACATGCCGCCGTCGCCTCCGCCGCCACCCTTTTCTTCTACACCACCCTTTTCTTCTCCGCCACCGTCTAAGTCCGCCTAGGCCCGCTTAAGCGGCGATTTGTTCGATGTCCGCCTATTTCCTCCGATTTGGTGTTATTCGCGGTGGGTAAGTGCCGCCTAACGCCTAGGGGCCGCCTAGGCCGATTTTTAGAACACTGCACAAGAGTAGTCCGTGAAATAAAAAGGAGAAAAAAGCAAACACAAGAATAGTAGTAACAAAAATCCTTTTGAAAAAAAGAAAAATAATAGTAGCAAGGAAAATAGGGAAAAAAAGTTATTAGTGAGAATTGTAGAATTATTGCTTCCTATAGCCTAATTAATAGGGTTGGAAGCCAACACTATAAAAAAGTACTCCTCCCGACTCAAAATAGATATTGTTTTGGAAGTTAAATTTTGTCTCAAAATAGTTGTTGTTTCACTATTTTTAAAGTTTTTTTTATTGCTCAATACCAATTATACCTTTAATAATGATAGTGAACTATTTCTTACCTAACCATTTAATTACCTAGGTAGTTGAATTATTTTAGGAGTATTTGAGACTTTTTCACATGCATTAATGACATTTCTTAATATGTGTGAAAGTGTGAAACACTCCAAAACGACATCTATTTTGAGACGGAGGGAGTATTATAAACCAAAAAAAAAAAAAAAGTTTATCCAATTCCCAAAGTTGTTTACACACAAAAAAAAAATGGTGTAAATAGTAGAACCAAAAAAAAAAAAAGTCTCATCCGAAAATCCCAAATCCCTAGTCCTAGCGTAGTCCCCTCGCCAAACTCGTACTCTCTCTCTCACCCCGATTCCAATTCAACGCCGGCGACTCAACCCCCACATCTCATCTCCGGCCAAGGCTGTCTTCTCCGATCAGAAACCATTGCCGCAGCCCGCCTTCGTCTCCCTTTGCTCCGGCGTTCCTCTAGTGCCGACATCGATCGCCGTGAGTCCGTCTGCTGTCCCCGCCGTCAATCCCTCTCCATTCTCGCCGGTCAACAGACACCGCAGATCCGGCAACCCCATCCAGACGACTGCAACTTCTCCGTTTCATCCAGGCTGCGTACGTCGGGTGAATTTTGTGCAATTCAACCCAAGATCTGGTCATCATTTACAAAGACTCGCTTCAGGCTTCCATCGTGCTGTGAAATCCCAAGGTACAATTTCGATTCAGTTAACCTGGTAAAGGGATAAAACACTTGATTTTCTGGTAAAGTTTGGTTCTGATGCTTCTGATTGTGAACTATTGTTGAGACATTCTAGTTGGGTTTGATATTTTGTGGAGTATTGAATCTTGATTGTGACTCTGGTGTGGGGAATTTTGAAACTGTGTTGTTCTTATCATTGAGCATTATTGCAGCGAGAGTAGTAGAAGCAAGAGTAGTAGGCTGTTAATTGTGATTTATTTGTTTTAGTTGTGATTAATTTGTGATCACCCATGGCCCCAAAGAAAGCCGCTGCCACAGTTCCTAAGAAAGCCCCTGTTGCTAAGAAAGCCAGGAAGAATCCAAGTACTAATCGAGAGGTTGAACAACCACAGTATGATGACTCAAAATTTCATAGTATCGAGGCTCAGAAGTTCTATGAGGAGAATATTGGAAGAACTATAAATGTTGAACGTGAGTTTGATTTCAAAAGCTTTGGGTTGACGAAAAAATTTCAAAAACGTGGTTGGGTTGAAATGTGTCAAAGGCCCATAGATGCAGCAGTTCCTATAGTGAGGGAATTTTATTCGAATGCACGTGATTGTAAAGGAACTGTCAATTCTTGGGTGAGGGGACAAAGTGTTGCATATGATTCCTTGACCATTAATTTGCTATATGGGATCCCATGTGTTCAAATAGCAAACTGTGCATATAAAAAGAATTTACTTAAACAATGGAGAGAGCTGGAACCGGAAGTAACAAGCAACATTGCAGTTGATGGTGCAGTTTGGAAGCGAAAACTTGGAAATCCGGGGAAACCATTACGGATAAAGGAGTCTTTTCTTAAGCCTTTAGCAAGAGGAGTGCACAAGTTTGTATGCTCCCGATTAATGCCTACTACCCACCAGCATTATATCACTTGGCAGAGGACCATTCTCATCCATACCATTCTTTCGGGAGAGCCTATTGATGTGGGTGCAATTATTCAGGATGAGATTTCAGAGTTGATCTCAGGGACTGATGACACAGGGAACTTCATTTTTCCAAGTCTTATCACGACATTATGTAAGAGGGCAAAGGTTGATTGGACTTCAGTTGAGCAGCTCAAGCCTCGGGGAGTTATAAAACAAGCTAAACCTGTTGCAAATACCCAAGAGGCTCATAAACAACGAGAACCTGATGAGGACGAAGAAGAGAATATTATGGGAGGAGCACAAGCTAGCACCAGAGAGATGCTTCAAAGCCTAATGAATGTGATGACGGAGAGATTTGCACTTGAGGATCAGCGATACCAGGACCTGCAGCAACAGTTGGCTCAGATTACTCAGTTTATGCGACGATTCTCACAACAAGCTAGTAGTCCGTCCCCGTCCCAGTGATCGTCGAGAGGTATCCCTAACCTTGTTCTTTATTTGTTTTCCATCGAGGACAATGTAAAAAAATTAGTTTATAGGAGTATATATTTGTCTACATCTGTCTTTCTTGTTACATTTTTTTTTTTTTTTTAAATAAAATTTGTTTTGCCCCTTAAATGGGGCCCAAGTAAACTACAGTGACCTGAGCCTTTTATTGTGGGTTCGTCCCGCTTTAAAGGGAACGTAGGCTGCTTTTGTGCGGTCAAACCATTTAAAAAAATAAAAAATCTCTCGTAGTTCTTTTTCGCTTTTCTATTATCGATAAGATTTGTTTTGCAAATAGGGATAAAAGCTTGTGAATTTCTATACATGTGGAATTTAGTTAATATTTAACTTAGGTACCATGATTAAGCTATAACTCCCTAGTGCACTATTCATATTATACCATATCTTTGGGTGTTAAAATTTTTGCTTATCGTGATCGAGTTATAGTACCCTTGCATTATCTTATGTAAGATTGTCTGATTAAATGGTAGGCATGAGGGAAATTGGACTGTGAGTCTCCTTGAAGTGAGCCCCAATTATGTGTAAATATTCCCGAATAAAACGGTCTTAGTTAAGAAGAGTGGGAGAAATGGCAAGGAGTGAAAAAATAAATATTCTTGTACCTACAAAGACCTAAAAGGCCAAAATAAATACATAAATAAATATATACTCCCTCTGTTCCAAGGAAGTTGCAACATTTTGCCATTTAGGGTATTTCACAAAAGTTGCAACAATCCAAAAATGGAAGCTTTTTATTACTTTTATAATCTTCCACTCATTCTCTCTCTTCCTCACAATCACTCATTATTCTCCGCTCATTCTCTTTCCACCCCCACTAATTCTCTCTCTTCCTCTACCATTCATTCTTAATATAATATTATATCCTTAATTTCCCAACTCCAAAGTAAATGTTTCAACTTTTTTGGAACGGAGGGAGTAAGTATAAATAAAGAAATATAAGGGGAATCAAGTGTTAAATTGTGTGGGAGCTCATCAAAGGAGAATCATGTGTCGAATCTTTCTTATGCCTCGCTTTAATACGGGTTGAGCAAGAGAATGGGTGGGTACTATGCTTTATAAAGCTATTCATATCTTGATAGGCCAAGGAATGGTATTCATAATCTATATGCACAAGAGATTTGTAGCTTGATCATTTTGCCTAAGAAAAGTATTTATTTTATTCCAAGTGTATAGTCATTTGCATGGTTTTGTCCTAAATCGAGTTGAGATGTTGGGTAGTATGTTTTTCATGTTAACTACGAGAGAGACCAAAAATATTATAGTAATTTTCTTTATTTTGTGTTTTAGTTATAGTAGTGTTTATTTATGTTTAGTTTAGTTTAATTTTATCTTTAGTATTGTTTTGTTGTTTGCTCGAGGACTAGCAAAGTCTAAGTTTGGGGGTATTTGATGGAATATCAGGGACCTTATGGGGAATTGGAATTCCAGCTTGCAAGGAGTCAGACCACGCATAAAACGGCTGCGGACTCGTTTTTACTTATTTTTATTTATTTTATTATTTTGTTTTCCTATTTACCTTATACTTCCTAGTATAAAAAAGGAATTTTAATTTTTGTTTTAGGGTTAGACTTTTTATTACGTACTTTGAGATCTAGAGGAGGATAAGAAAGATCAAGAACATCATTCTTCATCTTTTATTTTATTCAAGATTTTAGGGTTCAAAAAATTATGATGATCTAAACTTCTTTTTCTGTGGATCGGAGGTAACGAGTATCAAATATTTATGCTTGATTATATTGTCTAGTACAATTTATTGTTGGTTTATCAAAAGATTATCATTATTCATTCTGTTTAATTGCAATAGTCGTTATTGATATTGTGATTATGTTTTTGACTTGGGGTATAAAGTAATTGCATGTAAGTGGGTTATTTATACCGTTTGCCAACCTTTTGATAATTAAACCTAACGGATGGTCATTTAGTTGGTATCTTGGGTTTCGATTCATTGTTCTTATATTCTTAAGGTGTTTCTTAATTTTGTGTGGACATTATAGAAAGTACAAAAGTAAGAAATACTTAGAGTCTTTACGGATCTATATTTTTGTGAACGAATCTCAACAAGAATTGGCATCATATATCATGTAAGCATAAGTAAAAGATACGAGTGAACCCAATCCATAGATTCTTCTCACATCTGAATTTCATAAGATTTGTCTGTATTCATTCTTATTAGCTTTAATTAATTTAATTAAAATCATAAATCAAATTATTTGGTTACTTTTAAATTGCTATTTCTCCAATATAGTCCTTTGTGGCTCGATACCCTGCTTTGCATATACTACACCGGTAACTTGTGCACTTGCAAGAGTAAATTTAAGACATCAGAGCTGCGAGAGGGTTGAGGCGCACATACGCTGGAGAAGAGGGGGTGAGGAGTAGGGATGACAATGGGCCGAGTTTGGGGTGGGCTTTCTCAAAACCGAACACAACCGAATTTCAGAAAGACAAACCCGAATTTGATCCGACCTGGAGATAGAGGAAACCGAACCTGCCCCGATTCATATATATATATATATATAATAGGAGAGTTTTTATGAGCTCTCACATTAAGCCACATGGAATTCCATGTCATAATTCCATGTAGGATTTTACTTATCACCATCCAATAAGCTTGTGACAATTATGTTGACATTGCATCATAGTTCAAATTTCAAATTGCCTAAAGTATAGTATAGCAACTAAAAATAGTTTTCAATTAAGTCATTTTAAATTAAAAAAATCTAAAAATAGTCTTCAATTAAGTCATTTTAAATTAAAAAAAAAAATAAGAATAGTAATTGAAAACCACATTCTTTTAAGATTGAATAGGAAAAAAAAAAGAGAGGATAAAGATAGTGTGTTTCATCATATCATTTTTACCTATAAAAACTAATTACGAATGAACAAAAAAACAAAAAAATAATATAATAAAACAAAATCTACTAAGGTAAACGGATAAAGATATTGTGCACAAAAGATATTGTGTTTCATCATATCATTTTTATCATGTGTGTTTACTTAACATGCTCATTATTTTTTGGTGTAGTTTGTGCAATTTATTATATGTTATACTATTATTTTATTAGATCGATATCAATGTTCGGTCAAAATTCATTTATGTTAATTATAAAAAGTCAAAATGAAACAAACTTTTCAGGACAAAAGGAGTAGGGAGCACTAAATATATTACGTTGATTAATATCAGTTTGAGCCGTAGTGACATAATTTGAACAAATCGACTCAAAGAAATTTATATTAACATCAATAAGCATTAAAAGTTGGCAAATAGTTGTAATTGTTTGGAGGTAGATTGAATTGGGGTAGATTGAATTAAGAGATATTATAATTTTTTTTAACACAGTAAGTTTTGTTTAACTTTTAAGGTGACAGTTGATCTAAATTGTTTTTTTATTTGGATTCTTTTATCTGATTTTATTTTTTTTATAGTTGGAAGCGGGGACAAAGGTAGTTTTCTCTCAATCCCGTAATAAATGTCGTCCAGTTTTGTAGTTATTACAGAGGAACTTTAAACAATTATTTTAAATTAATGTAATTATCCGAATGGAAATTTAAAAATTGATATTGGTAACATTTATAATGGCGTATCAATAACAAGTTTTCTAATTTTGTTAGAATAATTATATCTACGTAAAATTATTGCTCAAAGTTCCTTCACACTAACGTGTAAAAAAATACGACATTTATTCCGAGACAAAGGGAGTGATAATTTTCATATGCATGCGTATTTTCAATTATTATTCTTAAATAGCTAGCTTTATTATGTCACGTCATGTCATATATAGACGGATCGGGACATAAATTGAAGACTTAATGATTTATCAGTTATATTTTTATAATTTCATTGTGATCATTAGATTGGCACCAATGGTTGATTAAATCCCTTTATTTCGATCATAAGAAGTCAAACCGAGACAAACTTTCTGAGTATATTAGTAATCCGTTGTCTTACAATAATATAAAGTTTTTTTTTATAGTTCGTCTCAAAATAAATATCATTTTCTTATATAACAACTTTACTACAATTTGCTGATGATAAAATTAGATTAGATAAAAATATTAACAATTCAAATATTATTAATGGTATTTATTTTGGGACAAAAATATTTATTAAAAATAAAAAGTTAGTGTGTGTGAAAAACTATTTATTTAAGTGAACTTTAAGTGAACAACTATCTAAGCTTCCTGTGTTAAAAAAAAAAAAAAAAAAAAAAAAACTATCTATGCTTCCTAATCTCAAAATTTACACTTTTACATATGGTATTTCTTCATTAGATTAATTTCATTTGTTAGAAGTATGTATCATCATTTATAATTCATAAATAATTAACTTTTTTATGCTCCGTCGAGTATCGACGGGCTACTTACTAGTATTATATTAGAAATCTGATTTTTCAGTTCAAATTTGTTTGAGCCTAATATATATTTAAGCTCAAGTGTGAATGTGCACTAGAATAGTCTTAACTTATCAAATTTCACACCTCGGAAAAACTATAATTTAACAACACTCTTATGGTTAACTTACATAATATAATATGCTGACTTTATACATTAGGTGTTGGTCGGATCGGATCACGGCAGGTCAACAATAGACCCGAACCTGTTCGGGTAATTAAAACTGTAGTCCGAAAAAAAAAAATTGGGGGTGGGAGGCAAATCACATTCGAGTTCGGATCGGGTCGGTCAAACTTTTTTTTTTTAAAAAAATATTTTAATTAGAAAGTTAATTGTTTTATATTATAGTACTATGTCCCAATTTAAGTTTCTTATTTTCCAAAAATGAAAAATAGTGAAAAGTGTTTTAAACTAATTTATGATTTATCCCCTTAACTTTATTGAATTACAAAACACTACTATTGCCTAAACTACTATTCACCCACGTGACTTATGAATAGTCTCATATATAATTATACCTTCAATTCATTATAATTGTTTACTCATTTTATACTTTACGGATTTTTTAAGGGCTAATTGCATTTTAGTTACCTGAGTTTTACTACAAGTTGCAATTGGTTATTAAATTTGTCAAAGTTGCGATTCGACTCTTAAGTTTGTTGAACCGGAGCAATCACGTGTAAAACTCGTTAGCAAGTTAAGAAAGTAACGAAATGGCTGAAATGTGCTAAACACGTGACATTTTAAGGCGCAAACTTGTCATTTAATCTGGAAATTTAACAAAACTAACTAGGCTGGCAAAAAATATATTCAAATGAGTCCTTATTTGTTAAAAATTTAACAAAATTTGTAACTCATTTAACCATCACTAACACAAATACCTTAATAATCAAAATCATTGTTGTCTTAAACCTACAAATGAAGAAAGAACAATTGCTGTGAATTCCTTACTTCAAAGTGGGTTTCTTGAACCTAAGAATTAAACTAGATCAAAAACATAAATGGCAGAAGTGGATGAATAAAGGGAGACGCTCATCAAAACAGAGGTCTAAGTCGGCATCGTTACCGGAGCCGCTCGGCCAAGTCGGCTGCCATGGACATCACCTGAGGCGGAAAGGTATTTCGAAGGGGAGAGAGAAACATCCAAAATCGTATAAAATACTCACCAGCCTCAAATACAAAAAATGAATTGACATTTCTCGTTTCCCGGCAAGGAATTCCGGAGATACACAGAAGAGGAAGTTCTCTAAATTAATTTTGTTGTTGAATCTCACTGTGAATTTGGTGTGGGGTTTCGATGGGATTGAATTGAATTAAAGTTCAAGAACAAGAATTGACACATATAATGCTTGATTGTTGGAAGTATTCTACCTGCGAGCACTGGAGAAGGAGGACTTGTGTTGGGTGTGAAGCGGCTGTCGCATTCGTCTAGGGTTAGCAGTGGATTGGGATCGGTGACTGGAATGATAATGGTGGCAGGCCATGACAGGGATTTCTGTTGGGGATTTTTATTCGGGGTGAGTGGTGGGGGGGAGGGACCGAGGGAGAAAGCGGCATCGGCGGCAACGTCTAGGGCAGGGACGTCATATGTGGGGAGGAGGGGTTATTTGTAAAATAAAAATTGACACTTAAGCCCTTTAACTTAAGGAAAATATTATTAGGGGTGTACAATTTTTGTTTTAATTTTAACTAATGGTTTGTGTGACATATTTGCCCTCATTAAAAGTCACGTGTTTCTCACATGCCAGCTATTTCGTTAGTTTTTTTTTTTAACTTGCTAACGGCTTTTACACTTGATTGCTCCGGTTCAGCAAACTTAGGAGTCGGATCGTAACTTTGACAAATTTAATAACCAATTGCAACTTGTTGTAAAACTCAGGTAACTAAATTGCAATTAGCCATTTTTTAATAAGCATGTAAAGTCAAATTAAAAATCGTAGATGAATATAGTCTTTATTTTTTGGTACAAAATATATAGTCTTATGAATAATTATACCATCTTATTATAATTGTTTACTCATTTTACATGAATTTTTAAATAAGGTGTAAATCAAACTAAAAAGCTTAAATTGGACGGAGAGACTAGACATGTCCAAATAGAACCGGGAACCGACGGAACCGGTGGGTAGAACCGGAACCGAGAACCGGCGAGAACCGGGAACCGCCGGAACCGGGAACCGAACGTAACCGAGAACCGGATTGAAACGGTTCGAATACGAATCCAACATATTTAGAACCGAGGAACCGGCGGAACCGGGAACCGAGCACCGGAACCGAGAACCGGGAACCGGGAACCGAACGGTTCTCTGCATCAGATGACTTTAAAGATGTTTGATCATTATGGTAGGTTGGCTGCTAGCTAATATATATACTGATATACATACTCCCTTCGTCCCAAAATACTTGTAGTTTTAAGATTTTCACACAAATTAAGAAAAAAAAAAAATTAATACATGTGTAATGGATTATATTACTCTTGGAACATTTCAAGTATAAAGACAATTTAATACTTTTGCAATGACAACACTATCATAAATAAGGGTATATTTGATAAACAATGTCAAAAATGTATAGATAATAGCAAAACTACAAATATTTTGGGACAAACCTCAACTCCTTAAACTACAAGTATTTTGAAATGGCAGGAGTATTACATTTTAAACTACAAATATTTTGGGACGGAGGGAGTATTACGTACTTATTAGATGGTGAGATGGAACTGGTGGAACCGGAACCGGAACCGGCGGATAGAACCGGGAACCGGATTAAGATGGTTCGAATACGGTTCCGGCCATTTGGGAACCGGGAACCGGCGGTTCCGGAACCGGGAACCGGAACCGGAACCGAATGGACATGTCTAGGAGAGACTGCATAATAATATGATAAATAAAATGGAAAATGATAAAAGAATAGTGTCATATTAGCAGCCAGCCAGCCACAAAGCTATCGTGAAAATGGAATCTGTGGTCTTAACTAACAAAATCAACAATTATTGAGGGAGAGAAGAAGAAATATCTTCAGACTATTTACACAAATTAAGGGTTGGTGGGTTCTTTTCCCTTATATTACTATAGCTTTCAAATTAGTAACTCTATGAGCACAATACAATCTAAAAGGAACCACATTTAATCATATAAATTAACATGTGCCTATACAAATTATATCTGGGAAATTGATTGATCACAGTCAATAAGCATTAATATCCATGGTATATTTATATACTTCCTTCGTCCCGCCCTAATTAAGATTCTTTTAAGGGTTAATCTCACTTTACTACCGCAGGGTTTACATGTTGTATCACTTTAGGGCCTATAGTTTTATTTTTTCTCACTTTAGAGCCTGAACTCTCATTTTCGCATCAATCTAGGGCCTAAACAAATATTCCGTTATATTTTGAATAGAAAGTGGGAATATCACATCCTAACACCTATTTTCTCTTGGGCATTTGATATTTTCACAAGAATAATGGTTGAACCAAAATAGTTTGGCAGTACACCCTAATCAATCCAAGTTCATTATCTTTGGTTTGATTTGGGAGTTTCGGTGATGTTGTTGCTCAAATTATCACTCATTTTAATACCAAAAGTGATCAATTGACTCATGAGTTTTTTTAAGTCACTCTGTTTGTGTTCTGATAGTACTCTTTTGATGTTTGGGTAATTCTTAAATTAACTTTTTTCTTTCAAAATTTTGGGAATTGAAATTTTATAATTATAATAATTCTCTCAAGAAAAAAAATTAATACTACTGCTTTTTGTAATTGTTTTCCCAATTTATGTGTGATAACTAGTTTATGCTTGATGTTGCTACTTTCTTTTTAAGTTATACCCATACCCAGGAATATAAATAAAAAAAAATAAAAAAAATACTCACAATTAAAGGAACTTTCACATTAACTCCTGAACAGTTTGTTTGGGCCTATTAAATTGTAGGGAAAATATTTTTTAAAATAAATAAATAAGAAGGAATTACTTTATGAGTTTTTTTGTTTGGAACAGTGTTTCATAAGTCGAGAGTCTGAAAGCTTAAATATACTAATGATTTGAAAAGACCAAGAAAATGGATTTTAGATGGCACATGTTAACTTTCCGTTTAAAATCAAACAAAACTCTTGACTGGGCTCTGAATTGATACAAAAACGATAGTTTGGGCCCTAAAGTGAGAAATATAAAATCATAGGCCCCTAACCGATACAACATGTAAACATTGGGGTAGCAAAGCGAGATTAACCCTTCTTTTAACCAATAATTTGAAGAAGAATAATGATGCTAAAAAAATTAAAAAATGTTATTGTATCACGATTAATAATAAAAAAATTACTATTTTTAGATTTTTATTAAGCTAATTATTTTTCTTCAAATTGTTGGTCAAAATATAAATTATTTGACCAAGAATCCTAATTCATGCGGGACGGATGGAGTATAGCATTTAAATCACAGTTTTTACTTCACTTGATCCTCTCCATTAGGCGTGTAAAGGGAAAATCAAATTGAATTAACATCACTCTCCATCATTTGATTGATGAATCAATGCTTCTCATTATGTTCATGCATATAGTCTCCGATGTCGATCTAATAGAATCGAGTTGAGTTAAACTGAGTTGAGTCGGGTCGAGTCGAGAGCCGAGCACTAAAGATGGTGAGATATGAGCTTTTTAACATGCAAGCAAAACCTTAATTAGTGTGGTTCTATTTCACTAGCATGTTAATACTTTCTTCTTCTTGCAGGTGGACGTACTGGTCAAGTTTTTGCTTCTTTGCATTGCATTTTCATGTCGTTTAGAACGAGGTTTTGCGGGTGTTTATGATGTAATGCAGTTTGGTGCGGTAGGTGATGGCACAACTGACGATACCCAGGTACATATTTTTTCAAAGAATGAGCGTCTGTTCTGATAAATTTATTGGAACATACGCTTATTCGTGTATGAAATTGGAACATACACAAGACTAAATATGATTTCTCTCTCTCTCTCTCTCTCCGTTTATGTGACAAAAAAGGCGTTTCTAAAAGCGTGGGAAGCGGCATGTAAAGATGCTGCAGCAACGCCGACTATGATAATTCCACCGGGCAAGACTTTTTATTTAAGTCCTATCGAGTTCAAAGGCCTTTGCACATCTCCTAGCATCCATTTCCAGGTAGTACTAACAAAGTTTGTCAGTTCTTGTTCATAAATGTGAAAATCGATTTATACTAGTTTTAATCATAAATGAGAAATATGTATATACGACACTGATATTATATACAGTGTGTATATATATATATATATATATATATATATATATATATATATATATATATACACACTGAGTGTATATATAAGCCATAATCACCTTCCAACCTGGAATATATAAGACCATTTTCACATATCTAGGGTTTCATACTTTCATTTACATATATATATATATATAAAAAAAATAAAAAAAATAAAATTGAGACGGGTCGGGTTCGGGCCGGTCGCGGGTTTACCATAATCGGGCCGGGTCGGGTTCGGTGCTAGTAGTGTTACCTCGGGTTCGGGTTTGGTAAAACCCGGCCCGTACCCGACCCGTTGACATCCCTATATATATATATATATATATATATATATACACACTGATATTACATGCACATTGTTTGATATATTTCTAATATTGGTAGCTATCCGGAACTATGACTGCACCAACAAGCTTAGCAAAATGGAGTGGGTGTCCTTTTGGTTCATGGATTTCTTTCACTAAAGTTAACGGTCTCCTTATCGATGGTTGTGGCGTTATCAACGGCCAGGGATCGCCGTGGTGGTCCAATACCAAATCTGTAAGTATATACTGTATATACACACACAAACATATATAAATATTAATTCTTCTAAATTAAAATGTTAATTTTGTTAGACAGCTCGTCTAGTTTTGTTTCTGGATAATTTACACATTGAATGAAATAGTAACTAATTCACTTTGTATTAATTTCAAATATTTTTTTCAGGGCAATCGCCTCACTGGCTGTGGCAGACCAACGGTATGTTCATATATACTACTATAATCTTCGTATTTCGCCATATTTTTCGTCTTAAAAATGATGAGATTTCTTCGTGTATTTGTAATATGCATGCAGGCACTCCATTTTTCTGAATGCAATGGACTTCAGCTTATTGGAATAAAGCATCTAAACAGCCCCAAAAACCATATTGGCGTCACGAATTGTGACAATGTGGACATCTCTAACCTCTACATTTCAGCCCCGGCTGATAGCCCAAATACTGATGGAATTGACATCTCTTCGTCAACCTTTGTTCACGTCAGAAACTCCATGATTCAAACTGGTACGTCGTTTATTCTACTCATTTCTCGAGCCACATTTTTTTTTTGGCAAATTAAGTATTTTTTTTTTCTTCCATTCTTGTATAAACAAACTATAGGTGACGATTGTATTGCAATTAACTCTGGGTCGTCAAATGTTAATATCACGGGCGTGCAGTGTGGTCCAGGCCATGGCATAAGGTATGCCGTTGGGTGTTGTACTGTACATTATCTTAATGCATAAGCGCCCTCGTAGACTCTTAGTGTACAATTATTTTTTGTCATGTACATAAAATTCTACATATGCATTCACTGGCTGCATGTACAGCATTGGAAGTCTGGGAGCAAACGGAGCATTTGACACGGTCGAAGGAGTAAACGTGCAATACTGCAACATAACGGGCGCTGATAACGGAGCAAGGATCAAGACATGGCCAGGAGGTTCTGGTTACGCTAGGAATATAAATTTCGAGTATATTTTGCTCGAAAATGTCAAGAATCCAATCATTATCGATCAATTTTATTGTGAGCACCACGGTATGTGTGGAGATCAGGTAACTATTTTCTATAACCGGGCGCTTCAGATTTTTAATTACTCCCTCCATTCCATTAGAAGAGTAACATTCGACTAAACACGCAGATTAGGAAACCGTATATGTAGAATCCATTAACTCTAAATCGCCCATCAATTGAATTCAAACTAAGGTGACAATATTTGTAACTGATCAGTAAAATTAACGTTAGTTTAGTTTAGTGATAAACACCGTCTGTCTCTAAATAAATTGTTAGAAAGTGAAATGTTGACTTTCTCATTCACAAATTGTGTTTATATACAAATACAATGAGAGTATAAGAGAGATCTAACAAACATAACAAACTAACTGATTTTCTAACTGCCTAACAAACTATCTTTCTAACTGCCTAACTAACACCCTCATACTTCGGTGTATTTACATTGTGAACCCTTTTACTTTCAGATATTAACACATCACTATTTATATCTTTATCATCCCCCCTCAAGCTAATAGTGCTAAAAAGATTAAGCATATTTTGGAAACAAGATATTGTAACTGTGAAGAAGGAAGGGCTTTTGTAAACAAATCAGCAATCTGATGCTTAGTAGTAACATGAGCTGTTTGAAGTAGACCAGACACAATCTTCTCACGTATAGAATGGCAGTCAATCTCTATATGTTTGGTTCGTTCATGATAGACAGGATTAGATGCTATTTGTAGGGCAGCTTTATTATCACAAAAAAGAACAGCAGGTTGGATATTGGTTAGGCCAAAGTCAGACAGTAAAGAGAGGATCCAACCAAGTTCACACCCAGTAGTAGCCATACTTCTGTACTCAGCTTCGGCAGAACTTCTAGATACTGTTGTTTGTTTCTTAGCTTTCCAAGACACCAAGGATGAACCAAGAAAAATACAGTACCCTGTTACAGATCTCCTAGTAGTAGGGCAAGAAGCCCAATCAGCATCACAATAGGCTCTTATCTGAAATGAATTTGAAGCAGAGTAAAATAACCCTTGACCAGCAGAACCTTTTAAGTACTTGACTAATTTGAGAGCTGCATTCCAGTGAGGAGTCCTGGGATCATTCATGAACTGACTAAGTATGTGGACAGAATAGGCAATATCAGGCCTTGTTATGGTTAGATAAATGAGTTTACCAACCAATCTTCTATATTGTTCTGAATTAGGAAAGGGATCTCCTTTATCTGTAGCAAGAGAATGATGTTGATCCATAGGTAAACAAGAAGATTTTGCAGCAATTAAGCCACAATCATTGATGAGATCAAGGGTATACTTCCTTTGATGCAAGCAAATGCCTTTGGCTGATTTGGCTAATTCAATGCCAAGAAAGTATTTTAAAGGACCCAAGTCCTTTATTTTGAATTGAGTGTGAAGAAATTGTTTTACTGTAGAGATACCTTCTGAGCATGAACCGGTGAGTATTATATCATCCACATAGACTAGTAATGCTATAAACAAGCTGGGAGATTTGAAAATAAACAGAGTGTGATCATTTTTGGATTGCACAAAGCCATAAGAAAGCAAGGCAGTAGATAGTTTTGAGAACCATTGTCTGGGAGCCTGCTTAAGACCATATAGAGATTTGTGAAGTCTACAAACCAATTGTTGATTAGGATAGGTGTGAGTGGCATGAGAAGGAAGATTATAGCCAGGTGGGAGAGACATAAAGACCTCTTCTTGCAAATCACCATGCAAGAAGGCATTAGTCACATTCATTTGATCCAGATTCCAATGCTTGGTTGTAGCAAGGGCAATTAGAATTCTGACAGTGTTCATCTTTGCTACAGGAGCAAAAGTCTCAGAATAGTCTAAGCCCTCTGTCTGAGTGTAGCCTTTAGCCACTAACCTGGCTTTATACTTGTCAAGAGTTCCATCAGCCTTGAATTTTAATCTGAAGATCCATTTACAACCTACTGGCTTTTTATCAGTAGGTAATGGTACCAAATCCCAAGTTTTATTTTGTTCCAAAGCTTGAATCTCAACATCCATGGCTTTGCACCAATTTGGGTCTTTTAGGGCTTGTTTGTAAGTGGATGGTTCAGTGAGAGAAGATATGTTACAAATATAGGAATAATAAGAAGGAGATATAGAGGAGTATGAGATAACAGAGGATGAAGGACTTACCAGAGCACAAGAACTTGTAGGAGCAGTAAATGATGGAGGTAGGTCTGTATAATCTTTATATTTTCCTGGAATGGTCCTATTTCTGAGAGGTCTAGTTGATACAGTTGTAGATGGAGATATAGAATTAATAGGAGGGATATGAGAGGGAGAAGGTGAGGTAGAAGAAAAGGAATTAGTAGGAGAGGCATGAGAAGTAGAAGATGAAGGATTTGAATCAGGAGTAGAAGAAGTGAGCTGATCATCAGAAATATTGTACTCAGAGAAGCAAGAATTGTTGGGAAACATTAGAATCTGAGAAACAGGAGTGGAGGGATTAGAAGATGATGATGAGAAAGGAAAATGTGATTCATAAAATTGCACATTTCTAGAGTAGAACACCTTATGAGTGGTTAGATCATATAATTTGTAAGCTTTCTTTCCATATGGATATCCAATGCATACACACTTTGTGGCTCTTGGAGAGAATTTGTTTCTATGAGAAGGTAATGTGGATGCAAAACAAAGGCAACCAAATGTCTTAATGTGAGATTATGAAGGAGGATGACCAATGAGAATTTCATAGGGAGTTTTCTGGTGAAGAACAGTGGATGGAAACCTATTAATTAGGTAGGTGGCAGTAAGAATGCAATCACCCCAGAATTGAATAGGTAAGTGAGACTGAAATTTCAAAGATCTTGCTACCTCAAGAAGATGTCTATGTTTTCTTTCTGCTCTACCATTTTGTTGAGGATTATCAACACATGAACTTTTTTGTTCAATTCCTAATGAAAGAAGGTATGTGGAAGTGAGATTATTGAAGAATTTAGTTCCATTGTCAGATCTGACTTGTCTGACAGTGAAATTGAATTGAGTTTTGACCATATTAATGAATACCTGAAGGTAAGAAAGAACTTGAGTTTTGGACTGAAGCAAATAAGTCCAAGATGTTCTAGAGTGATCATCAACTATGGTGAGAAAAGAGTGATGGTTTTGATATGTATGATGTTGATAAGGACCCCAAACATCACAGTGAATAAGGCCAAATGGTATAGGACAATAAGAAGGACGGAGAGGATATGGGATTTTGGTTTGTTTAGCAAAGTGACATATATCACAAACATGATCATGATCTGTGTGAACAGGTAAATCACAAGGTATATACTTGAAAGAAGAGATAGGTAAGTGACCAAGTCTCATATGCCATAGCTCAGAATCAGAAAGTACATTGCAAGAAATATAATTGTTTTCAGTGGAATTACAAGGAGGAGCAGATTTGGACTTAGGAAAAACAAGTTTATACAGACCACCTTCATGTTTACCAATCCCCTTCAAGTTCTTTGTTGCTGAGTCCTGAAACAAACAGTAAGAAGGAAAGAACACAAGGCAACAATGACTGTCACAACAGAGTTTGCTTCCTGATATAAGATTGAATTTAAAATCAGGTATATACAGAACATTGAAGAGAGTGATGTCTGTGGAAAGAGTGACAGTTCCTTTGTGTGTAACAGGAGATTTTTTTCCATTTGGAAGATTAATGAATGAAAGTATTGAAACAGGATTCTCAAGAAGATTAAAGTAGAGGTGATATGATGAGATGCACCAGTGTCAATGAGCCAGTCAGTACTAGTATTTAATGAGATCTGAGATAAGCATATGGAACTAGTAAAACTAGGATAACTGATTATACCTGCAGATTGAGATGCTAGACCAGGATCCTTAGAGTTAATCAACTCAATCAGTTGATGATACTGCTCATCAGTGAAGCCAGTAGAAGTATTAGGAACATCACACAGCACATTGCTTGTAAAGACTTTGGAATTGCCTGGTGTAGAGCTTTTCCCTTTCACATTTTTAGGCATTCTGGCTGGATCTGGAGTAACACCATGAAGTCTATGCCATTCAGGAAATCCAGTAATGAAGAAACAGTTGTCCTTAATGTGTCCTAGGCCTCCACAATGATCACAATGAAGGTTATATTTGCTGGCCTTACTGTCAACCTTTTTGAAGGTATTTGAGACCTTGTTATGACCACCATGTTTTGCTAGAAGAGCAGTTCCAGACTCATGTAAATTTCCAGTAGAAGAAGAGACAGAAAAAGTACAGGACCTTTGTCTCTCATCTTGAGTAATGAGAGAGAGAACTTGACTAATATTTGGAAGAGGAGACATAGTGAGGATTGTATCACGGATAGAAGTGTAGCTATCATTTAAGCCCATGAGAAATTGTGTCACCTTAGTAATCTCATCCTGTTCCTTATTTTTCAGCTTAGCACCATAAACACAGGAGCAAATGCAATGAGAAACATTGCTCACATTCACGAGTTCATCCCAGAGACCTCGAAATTTAGTAAAATAAGCATTGGCGGACAAATTTCCTTAGGAGAGAGAGGCAATTTCTTTCCTGATTTGATAAATTTGAGGAGCATTGCCATGTGAAAAGCGATTGGACAAATCAGTCCAGATTTCATGAGCAGTAGTAAGATAAACGACACTTGACCTAATTTCCGAACTTAAGGAATTGAGAAGCCAGCTAATCACCATATCATTACAGCGAATCCAAGCCATATAATACTTCGATTGACGAGCAGGTTTGGGATTTGATCCATCAACCATCCCCAATTTTAATTTTGATGATAGTGCGACTGTCATTCCTCTCTTCCAATGATTGAAATTGAAATCAGTAAGTACTTCTGAGATCAAAATCATACCTGGATTGTCATTTGGATGAAGGTAAAGTAGATGAGATGGAGATAATTGCAGAGATAGATCGGCAATTTCATAGACATCAGTTGTTCCTTCTTGTGAAGTGTTGTCATCCGAGGCAGATTCATCATTTTCCGCCATTGATAATGAAGAAATCTCAGAGAATTGTGATTATGAGGAGAGAGAAATTGATTTTGAGGAGAGAGAAATTGATAGAGAAGGAAAGGCGCGGAAGAATTTCAACTGATACCATGTTAGAAAGTGAATGTTGACTTTCTCATTCACAAATTGTGTTTATATACAAATACAATGAGAGTATAAGAGAGATCTAACAAACATAACAAACTAACTGATTTTCTAACTGCCTAACAAACTATCTTTCTAACTGCCTAACTAACACCCTCATACTTCGGTGTATTTACATTGTGAACCCTTTTATTTTCAGATATTAACACATCACTATTTATATCTTTATCATAAATGTCCAAAGATATTCTGATTTTTTAAAAATGACAAAGATGCATAAATTCTAAACATTTGATTTTAATATGACATGCAGATTTTCATTCATTTAAGAATAAAAGCTTCTTAAAAATAGGCATTTATTTACGAACAAAAAGAGTAATAGATTTATTAGAGCAATTGAACAAGACTTGATGAGAAAATAAAGCAATCACAAGAACACAGATTTACGTGGTTCACCAACTTGGCTACGTCCTGTTGGGTTTCGGAGTAACATGCGCAGCGGAATAAAGCATTTAAAATTTTATGAAACCCAAAGCCATAGATCCGTTCATATGATTAAATAAAATACAACATAATGAATAGAGGAAAAACTAACCCTTGATGACTATGAATTCTAGCTTTGAATTTGGTGGAGAACTTGAATCTTTATCACGGACAAAATTCACGAACTTTGAAGATGATAAAATTCACCCTCTAGCGGTATCCACACCACGAACGAATATCAAGAAACTTCTTGATCTTGGTTGCTAGACCAACAATTATGAAACACGCTTTCACAATTTAATAAAGAACTATATGGAATTATTTTGTGAATTATTTTGTTCTTCAATCCAAGATGTCTTGGAACAAAATAATAACTCTTTCAAACTCTTTTGAGGCACACAAAACACTAGGGCTTATGGTCTGGCCAAAATTGGCTTTTTATACACAATTAAGACCTATTCCAAATAGGAATCTTGTGCCAAAAACCTTCCCAAATCGAATTAGAAAATTTTCTGCCGCCAGACCAAGCGCCCGCCTGGTCCCAACCGAGCGCCCGCTCGCTGTCCAGAAAAAACAGAATTTTCCAAAAATTCCTTTGAGGTCCTTCGACCCTAAATTCCAATACAGTCCTTTTATTTAAGATTCGTTCTATTGTGTGTGACCCTCTAGGATTATACTAAGTTGGCAATGGGCTCAAACATGAAACCATAAGATATGATTAGGTTCTAGCAAACCGTCATACCTACCCAAATAGTATAACTAGATACAAGTTCGCATTCCTTTAGAATATGTCACAATCCTTTTGTCCACGATGTCATTGAACACAAGTCATGGTCAAACAGTCAACTTGTCTTGTTCAATACTTTCTCAATTCCGAATATGTTGATAATTCAAATGCTATTGATCCAATCAATCCATTTGAGTCCGGCCAAACATTTCATCAACATCATTCCTTCGAGGGGCCCAAGCTTGACATCTCTTCGTGGAGGGACAAATCCATTTAGTTTATTATTCTTCCCAACGGGAATCCGATTATGCCAATCATACCCTTTATAACTACCGTGTTAAGGTAGCGTTTGAATATGTCAAACACAATGTTCATCAAGTGGAAGACCATAATAACTTCATGTCTAAGGATTCAAATGACATAACTAATATGAGATATATGTTCGACATAGACCATGACATAAATCTCATACAGCGGGTCATGTCCAGTACCTTGTTCCAAACAAGTACCCATAAATCTAACATGATCATCCCATGATCATTTAGCCTTTATACTAGTTCTTATCAAGTACTAGGGACGGGGATTATTATAAGTAAACATGAATAACAATAATAATCAAAACATCTCTTTATTGATATGAAATAAATGATAACAATTACAACGTTTATTAAACGTGCATAGGGCACCACTACCAACAATCTCCCACTTGCCCTAGGCCCAATCTCCCATGTATCTAATACCCATGGACCTAACATGACCTTCATGTTTATCTTGCGGAAGTCCCTTTGTTAGCGGGTCCGCAACATTGTCATCAGTGGGTACTCTGCATATATTTACGTCTCCCCTATCAACGATTTCTCGAATGATATGAAAACGCCTAAGTATGTGTTTGGATTTCTGATGTGCTCTTGGTTCCTTTGCTTGAGCAATAGCACCATTATTATCGCAATAAAGGTCTATTGGATTAGCAATACTAGGAACAACTTCAAGTTCAGTGATGAACTTCTTAATCCAAACAGCTTCCTTTGCGGCATCTGATGCAGCAATATACTCAGCTTCTGTTGTAGAATCAGCGGTTGTACTTTGCTTGGAACTCTTCCAGCTTACAGCTCGACCATTTAACATAAACACAAAACCCGATTGCGATCGGCTATCATCTTTATCGGTTTGGAAGCTTGCATCCGTGTAAGCATTTACAACGAGATCATCTTCCATTCCTCCATAGACTAAAAAACGAGTCTTTAGTCCTTCTCAAGTACTTAAGAATCTCTTTTACAGCTACCCAGTGATTTTCGCCAGGGTCGGATTGGTATCTACTTGTCATGATGAAAGCATAAGATACATCCGGCCTAGTACAAATCATGGCATACATGATGGACCCAATTGCCGAAGCATATGGAACATCATTCATTTTCTCACGCTCATCGTTTGTCTTAGGACATTGAATCTTGCTTAGAGAAACTCCATGTAATACCGGCAAGGTGCCTCTCATAGAATTTCCCATACGGAATCTTCTAATGACCTTGTCAATGTATGTACTTTGGCTTAAACCAAGTAGCCTCTTTGATCTATCTCTATAGATCTTAATGCCAAGAATATATGCGGCTTCACCCATATCTTTCATTACGAAACATTTTCCCAACCAAGTCTTTACGGACTGAAGTGTAGGAATGTCGTTTCCAATGAGTAGTATGTCATCCACATATAAAATAAGGAATAGCACTATGCTCCCACTAATCTTCTTGTATACACAAGGCTCATCTTCGTTCTTGATGAAACCAAACTCTTTGACCGATTCATCAAAACGTAGATTCCAACTCCTAGAAGCTTGCTTTAATCCATAGATGGATCTCTGCAATTTGCATACCTTAGAATCTTGTTCAAAACCTTCTAGTTGTGTCATATACACATCCTCTTGAAGTTTTCCATTTAGGAAAGTGGTTTTGACATCCATTTGCCATATTTCATAGTCATGATATGCGGCAATGGCAAGCAAAATTCTTATAGACTTGATCATTTCTACAGGTGAAAAGGTTTCATCATAGTCAATACCATGAACTTGCCTATAACCCTTCGCTACAAGTCTAGCTTTGTAAGTATGCACCTTCCCATCCATGTCAGTCTTCTTCTTGAAGACCCCTTTTCATCCTATGGTTTTTACACCTTCGGGCGCATCAATCAAATTCCAAACTTGATTGTCTTGCATGGATTGCAATTCAGATTTCATGGCTCCAAGCAACTTATCCGAATCAGGAGAATACATCGCCTCTTGATAGGTTGACGGTTCATCATTCTCAATGATTTCCACCTCATTACTATCCGTTACGAGAAATCCATATCTCTCGGGCTCGGATCGTAACCTACTAGATCTGCGAGTTGCTTGTGTATTTTGAACAGGTTCCACAACTCCTTGTGGTTCTTGTTCTTTTTCCACTATCGGTTCAATGTTATTTTCTGGGTCTCGAATCTCTTCAAGATTTATTTTACTCCCATTGATTTCTTTGGAGAGAAACTCTTTCTCTAGAAAGACACCAGTTCGGGCAACAAACACTTTGTTGTCCTCTCGGTTGTAAAAGTAATATCCTTTAGTTTCCTTAGGATATCCCACGAAAATACATTTATCAGATTTGTGTGCTAGTTTGTCGGAGACAAGTCTTTTGACAAAAGCTTCGCAACCCCAAATCCTCATGAAAGACAAACTAGGTTTCTTTCCGCTCCACATCTCATATGGAGTCTTTGGAACCGATTTAGTTGGAACTTGATTTAGTGTGAAAGCAGCGGTTTCTAAAGCGTAACCCCAAAAGGATATTGGAAGATCAACTTGACTCATCATTGATCGAACCATGTCTAACAAAGTCTGATTTCTCCTCTCGGACACACCATTCCATTGTGGTGTTCCGGGTGGAGTCAATTGTGAAACTATTCCACAATTCTTTAGATGATCATCAAATTCTTGACTCAAGTATTCTCCACCTCAATCTGATCGAAGTGCCTTAATACTTTTGCCAAGTTGTTTTTCTACTTCATTTTGAAATATTCTAAATATCTCAAATTCTTCACTTTTATGTTTCATTAGGTAAACATACCCAAATCTACTATAATCATCAGTGAAGGTTATGAAGTATTGAAATCCTCCCCTAGCATTGCTACTTAATGGTCCGCATACATCGGAATGTATCAACCCTAATAAGTCGCTTGCCCTTTCACCCAACTTGGTAAAAGGTGTCTTAGTCATTTTTTCAAGAAGACACGACTCACAAGTATCATATGACTCAAAGTCACATCAACCCAAAAGTCCGTCCCCATGGAGTTTTGAGATACGCTTCTCATTAATATGACCAAGACGGCAATGCCACAAATAAATATGATTTACATCATTAGGTTTAGATTTCTTATTTACATGATAGACATTGTCATTATTTTCATTCTTGACATCCAAGAAATAAAGGTCATTAAATGAATTAGCAATACTATAAAGCACATCATTTAAATAAATAGAAAATTTCTTATTCTCAATAAGAAACTTAAAACCTTCATTATCCAAACAAGAAATTGAAATAATATTTCTACTTAAATCCGGAACATAATAACAATTGTTCAAAACAAGAATTAATCCGGAAGGTAAAGTGACTTCATAAGTCCCTACGGCTAATGCAGCAACTCTTGCTCCATTCCCCACGCGTAGGTCTACTTCACCCTCTTTAAGTAGTCTCCTATTCTTTAGACCCTGCACATTTAAACAAATGTGAGAACCACATCCGGTATCCAATACCCAAAAATCAGTGGTAGAAAGGAGAATATCTATCATATAGATACCTGAAGTCGACGCAGCCTTGCTGCTCTTCTTCTTCTTTTGCTCTTCCAAGAAAGCCTTGCAATTACGTTTCCAATGACCAATTTCTTGACAATGGAAACAGATTGCATCCTTTTGTGAATCGGGTTTTGCATCAGAAGCCTTAGCAACACTTGCCTTGCTTATCTTGGGTTTGACAACTTTCTTACCCTTTCCTTTGGCACTGGCCTTCTTCCCTTCATGAACCAAGAGCACGGGAGAACCTTTCTCCGCAATCTTCATCTCCACAGTTTTAAACATCCCATGCAACTCGGAGAGATTCTTATCCATTCCATGCATGTTATAATTCATCACAAACTGATTATAACTTTTAGGCAATGAATTAAGAATGAGATCCGTGGCTAGCTCCAATGGGATTGGATAGCCAAGTTTCTCAAGGTGCTCTACATAACCTTTCATTTTCAGCATTTGAGGACTCACTTGTTGCCCTTCATTCATTTTGCAAGTAGTAAATGCAACAATGGTCTTGTACCTCTCTTGCCTAGCTTGTTCTTGAAACATGGCTCTTATCTCCACGCCTATCTCATAGGCTTCCAAATGTTCCAAACTTTGTTGGAGTTTTGAGCACATAGTAGCAAGCATGAGACAGCTTACATCTCTTGAATCATTACGATGTTTCTTGTAACTGTCTCTTTCTGCCCTAGGGGCAGTAGGTTCTGGTTCAGCAGGAAGAGGCCCATCGAGAATGTATAACTTATCTTCTTTCCTTAGAACAATTCTTAGGCTACGGATCCAATCCATAAAGTTAGTACCATTCTCTTGGAGCTTATTCTTCTCAAGGATCGATCGCAACGAAATTGATTGAGTGTTAGTAGTCATTATCTACAAATATGCAAAATTTCCAAAATTTAATAAGTACCAATTTTCATTAAAGAAATAAACAATGTATTTTTCAAATGAAAATACTCCCACTAAATTATATAACCTTCTTATACATCCAATGTATAATATAATTTAAATGGGTTAAGATCCCGCTTTAATTTAATTTTAAGTCCGCTAAGGCGGATTACACAAAATCAAATTAATTAGGTAGACAACTCTTGTCAATCATATCTCATATGACTCTTTCTTCCTTTTATGAGATTCTTTAAGAAATCCAATTTTAAAAAGCATGTTAAATCTCATCTTTGCCTAGGCTCAAAACTGTTTTGCGCCCAATTAAGTCAAACCATTTTAAACGTATAGTTAATGTGCCTCGCTAGGGCGTGCCCACATTATCTATCTTGCTCATACAAAGATAAAGTCAATGCATCTCGCTAGGGCGGGTCTACATTAAATTCACCCATGTATTAACAAGTGTTTTATTCATGGCATGGCAATAAGGACTTAAAACTTTCTTTGAAGGTTCATCACATATATCTGTAGATACCCCGGGGAACCACGGCTTGGCTAGAGCGGTGAATTATCCTAGGATGTCTAACTTGATTTAGATTGTTTAGAGTCGCCACCTATGTTTTTAAAGGAACATAAGAAAAACCTAGAAATAGCCTAATTTATGTACAAAACCAGAGATTCGGGAGAGAAGGGTTCGGGGGTTAGGTGACGGAGTGGGAAGTACTTAAACACCCACTCCACCCCGCTTACGCGGGTCTTGCTACTATTGGTGTTCTAATATTTACATGTCCTTCAATTAATTAAATAGAAATGTGCTAACAATTGCGATGAGAAGAAAAGGGGAAATAAAGGGGAAATAAAATAGAATTGTTTTATTTATTTAATGATAAAGATTACATGTAACAAGTAATGTTAAAGAATTACATTAAGAGATGAAGAGAAATTAACATGGTGAATTAAAGTTAAGATTAAAATGTAGGGAGATAACCTTAACTAACTTCAATATGTGAAGTAGTCATGTTGGTCATGTCCCATTAATGGGGATTGCATACATCAAGAAGAAGAAAACAAAGGAAGAAAATGGAGTTGTACCTTGAGAAAGAGGACTTGGAACCTTGACTTGAAAGTGTTGTTGTTGTAATGAAATTGTTGTAGAACAATTTGTGTAGAGTCTTGTTACTAAGAACTCTTGTTGGGAGAAATTGTGTATAATGTAGTTGGTGAATCAAGGTTGGAGTCCCTTTCTAAGGTAGAAGATGATGGTTTTTATAGGTAAAAAAGAGAGGGAAATGTTGGAGGGAAATTGGTCATCCATGTGAAATGGAATGAGCCAATCACAAATAAGATAAATGAATAAAAGAAAAATAAAAGAAATAAAAGAAATCAAATAATAAATGAAAGAAATATTAGTTTTTTGGGAAAAGGCTTAGAATTTGGGATTGGGAGTTAATGAGAAAAGGGGGGATGAATGTGGATGTAAAAAGATGGTTTTTGTGATCAAGAAAAGATGTTTGTAAATAAGAAAAGGGAGGGAAATAAGGTGCAATCCGTTACTGCCATAATGGGAGGCGCGCGAGTCCCGCTTTAGGGGCGAGACGCGCGCGCAGCCCACAAACAGTGCCGGAGGCGCCCGCGGGTGATAAATGACAGAATGACAGAATGACCCTAAAAGTTAACTCTGTTATGCAATTTAGTCCAAAACTAACGGAATCAGTTAGGAACTTAACCGAAGTAACATAAATTAACAAAAACAAGATAAATAAAAAATACTATGTATGCAATCGGGGTGAGAGGTCCAAGGCGAGGTGTCTACAGAGCCCCTCGGCGACGTGGATTGCAAAGCAAAACGCGTCGACGAAAGTAAAAACACCCGCCGAGGACATCGACAAAGAAAAAGAAAAGAACGCAAAGACTTGATAAAAGAAGGAATTTGAAATTACAATGGATAGAGGTGCGCTCCCTGCATGAGCGACTTTGGCTGGAGTGTTGTATTGGAGCTCATGGGAGCTTGTCTCGATATGGACCGAGTTGCCGACTTGGAGCTCATGGGAGCTTGTCTCGATATGGACCGAGTTGCCGACTTGGAGCTCATGGGAGCTTGTCTCGATATGGACCGAGTTTCCGACTTGGAGCTCATGGGAGCTTGTCTCGATATGGACCGAGTTGCCGAATTGGAGCTCATGGGAGCTTGTCTCGATATGGACCGAGTTGCCGACTTGGAGCTCATGGGAGCTTGTCTCGATATGGACCGAGTTGTCGACTTGGAGCTCATGGGAGCTTCTCTCGATATGGACCGAGTTGTCGACTTGGAGCTCATGGGAGCTTGTCTCGATATGGACCGAGTTGCCGACTTAGAGCTCATGGGAGCTTGTCTCGATATGGACCGAGTTGCCGATTTGGAGCTCATGGGAGCTTGTCTCGATATGGACCGAGTTGCCGACTTGGAGCTCATGGGAGCTTGTCTCGATATGGACCGAGTTGCCGAGTTGTCGACTTGGAGCTCATGGGAGCTTATCTCGATATGGACCGAGTTGCCGACTTGGAGCTCATGGGAGCTTGTCTCGATATGGACCGAGTTGCCTACTTAGAGCTCATGGGAGCTTGTCTCGATATGGACCGAGTTGCCGACTTGGAGCTCATGGGAGCTTGTCTTGATATGGACCGAGTTCCCGACTTGGAGCTTATGGGAGCTTGTCTCGATATGGACCGAGTTGCCGACTTGGAGCTCATGGGAGCTTGTCTCGATATGGACCGAGTTTTGTTGTATGTTGTTTGGAGCCGTATTGACTTTGTGGGGTGTGGGCACAGTTGACCACTTTCTGATGGGGATGAAGTGCCTTGAGTAGCGGGTGTTGTTGACTTCGTGGTGGTACCTGTTATTTGTGTGCTTGATAGGTATATGTGTTTGTGCAAGAAGATGCATGAAGTGTGATGATTGAGAGAAATTGTGCTCGTGGTGTGATGAGATTTTGGAACACCCTTGCAATGAGAGAGAAGTAAGAATGTAGAGAGTGATTTTGTGTGCGGTGTGATTTTGAGGAAAGCATTGGATGTATTCATACCTTCACTTACCATTGCCGCTTGAGTGGAGATGGATTCCTGATGTCCGCGGAGGATGCTTTGATGGAGAATGTCCATTCTTTAGATGTTGATGAGAGAATGCCCTTGATGTTGGGTTGGCGAGATGGTACTCTGGATGATGGGTTGGTCGTGCCAAAAGGCTGCCTACGTATCAGACCAGCGTAGTTCAAGGATGATGGAGAACTCTGGGGAAGAAGCTATGGAGCAAAGCAAAGTAAAGCACATATTTTTGCACATAGAAGGAGAAAAAGAAAAAAGTTTTTTTTTTTTTTTTTTTTTTTTTTAGAAAGGAAAGAATATGCACACATGTGAGGAAAGATTTTTTTTTTAGTCCGTGGGTGAACCATTTTAACCATTGTGTGCTTGTGAAGCCAACCCAAGATCAAGTCATGTTCAGTCAAAGTCCGGATTGCCTCGCTTGAATTCTGTTGTTGCCGGTGTGCCCAACGAAGATTGATGTCTAGCCCTAAGAGATTTGTCGGTTATGGGGCTTCAAAAGGCTTTTGATGCCGAGATACCAAGGGGTTGCTGATTGTGAAGTCCCTAGAACGCCTTTGATACCAAACTTTGAGTGGCTTGCATAGCCCCAAGATAAATCAGTTCTTGGCCCATTCGAGTAAATCGCCCTTTGTTGTTGGCGTGAGCAATCCCCAAGAGAAGATTATGGATGCCAAGCTTCGAGAAATTGCTAAGCCCCAAATGTCATGGACTTTTTGTTTGTGAGCTTCAAGACGGTGGAATGTAAAGCCCCAAATTATCTTGTGATTGGCTCGGCATTGAGAGCGGATGTACCGTCGGGTAGAATTATTGATAGAGATCCCCTTCTTGCTCTTACTGGGGAGATGAATGGCCTCATTGTGGTTGATACCCAAATGGCGGAGGTCTTATGTCAAAGGATGCAGTAATGTCTTGCGGTGCCGTCGAGGTCGCGGAGGATAAGGTCTTGGTGTGATAAAGTCCCAAATGAGTATGCTTGCTTGATTCTTCTTGAGTTGAACTAATGACGGATCTTCGGATGCAACTAGTGCTGTGGCCCAACTTTATCTGAGCTGCACCTTGTGCTTTTGATCTTGGAGAAGGGGGTGCTGAATTGCAGAAACATTGGGATTGGCCGTGGCATTTCCCGCTATAACCCTGTTTTGATTAGAGCTTAGCATATTGAATCTTTTTCCTTTTCTCTAAGACTTTCTTCATGATCTCGTTGAAAGTTCTAACAAAAATAATCAACTTCATTCATAACATCGGAGTCTTCATTTAAAACCAAGAGGCCTTTGAAGTGTTGAGAGACCCTTGAATCTTGATTGTTCTCATGGAGCCATAAGACTACTCCACATTGCACTTGCTCGAGTATTGTTGCCCAAAAGACTGTTGGTCGCGAAGCCCTAATACTTCCCTTTGCTTGAATTAATGTAATGCCGTAGCCCAAAAGATTGTAGATTGCGAAGCCCGTTGAGACCTTCGGTGCCGAATTGAGGAAGCTTCCAATGTTGCACATGACTTGGCTGGGGATACTGCTGGGGAGTTAATTTCTCTTTGCCGAGGGAGCCTTTAAGACTTGACCGTAGCCCCTAGAGTGCCATCATTGATTGCGAGAAAGGTCCATCCTTGATTGGGGGAACGAGCATGGGCACACGCGACAAGAGGGCTTTTTGACATCCCTTTTGGGAGACTATGAGGATAGTCTCACACATCTTTCTTGAGCATAGCCTCTAGGGTGTATTGATTGTCAAGTGAAGCAAAAGAAGTCCTTGTCCTTGAGTCACATAGCCCCTAGGGCGTCACCATTTGTTGAGCAAAGCAAGAGTGACTCATCCTCGTGTGAGGGAATAAACATGAGAGGATATGGCAAGAGCTACTCCATTTCTCGGGAGCCTTTCGGCGTACTTTAGAAGCACATACTTGAAGAAGCCTTGAAAACTGAGACACATGTTGTTGCTATTTGCTGCCCAAGCCAATTGACTAGCTAGGGATTATTTGTGCAACCTCGTGCCCTTTTATGATGGGCTTGTTCTTGGATGGATCTTGGTTACCACGGGCCTTCTTTTCATGAACCCAAAAATGCACACTGCTGGAGAATGATGCCAATAACCCAAAACAACCTTTGATGGTGCCATATCTTGTCGAGCTTTTTGCAATCCCAAAGTTGACTCGGTGGGGAATTGACTTGCTGAGGAGATTCAATGTAGAACTTGTCTTCTTTAGAGGCCGGGGATCTCCATTTCTCTTTCCCTTCTCTCTCTCACTCTCTCATTTTTTTTATGACGCACCTTGTTTTTTGCCTAGACCGCCCTTTCGGGTTTTCAATCTAGCGGGCATCTCTTTTGCGTCTTCATCATTTTTTTTTTTTGACTTAATTGATGAGGAAGTGTGCATTGACTCTAGCTGAGGAGATAAGACATGTGATTTTGCGGTGGAGACCTCTTGTCACTAAAGGTGAGTGACATTGACTTGACTAGGGAAGTGTCCCTAGTATTGACATGTATTTTTTTATTGAATTGAATGACTCGCGAAGGCAAGTAAGTCATTAAGAGAGAAGAGAAGGAAAGCCCCAATTTGATTGCAAGAAATTGGGAATATGCAGAAAGAATAGAAGTCCCTAGACTCGACAAGGAACGCGAAATGATTCCAAATCTAAGAAAGTTGTTCAATCTTTTTGGTGATTAATTCATTGGCAAATGAATCGTACAAAGATGTCTTGACAAGTTCGAGATGAAGGCCGATCACCATAACGCGCTAGGGCTAAACATATCTTCTTTCTTGCATGAGACCGGACCCGCAGGTTGCCTACGTTCCTCCAGTGTAGAGGCTCAGGTCACCGTAGTTCTTGTGGATTCTCCATTCTTCGGGATGGAATTGTTGCTTCGTCGTGTAGCTTCGTCCTCCTTTGGTGGATGGAATGATGTTGATCTTGATGTGAACTTCTTTGATTGAGGGGGATATATATATATTTTTTTTTTGTGCTCTAACTTTTGCCTAGGTTGATTTGATGATTTCAACCTAGCGAGCTTTTTTTTTTTTTTTTTTTTTTTTTTTTTTTTAATCCCCCTTTGAAAACTTTGCTTGACTTCTTCATGATTGTTGCTCCACCTTGTTTGTCTTGGCTTCGTCGTTGATGTTGGCGTCGATGTTTAGCCCCTAGGCGTTCAAGTGATGGCCTTGTTCTAAAACTTGTTTAGACATCTTTTCATCATTTTGCCAAGAATTAGATTGAACAACTTGGAAGAGTGTATAAGGACAAGAACGACTTTTATTTGATAAGAAGACTCGACACTTAACATGGGACGATAGAAAACATTAATGCACGCATTAGAGGGCTTTGACTCTTTTTTTTTTTTTTTTTTTAATTCCTACTACTAGGTAGAGAAAGAGAAACGGAGATTGTTGTTGTAGTCCCCATTGTCGTTGTAGTCTCCTTGTGGCATGATTTTTTGTAGAAGCCTCATTTCGGAACCAAATCATTCTTCTTTGATGAGTTCTTGCATGTTGGCACCCACAGTAAATTCGCCGTTGTCGAACAAATCTTGGATGATGTTTCGGAAAAGGAAGCACCCTTCGGTAGTATGGCCACTATGCTTGTGGTAGCCGCACCATTCACTATGTGCATGATTCTTCAGTATCGCCTTCGGCTTGTACCCTTCCAAAGGTTTGACCTTCCCACTTGCCACCAAAGTTTCAAATGCTTCGGCTTGGGTTACTCCTAAGAGAGGAGTGAAAACTCGGTTGTTGGCGGTACCTTTGTAGCTTTTGAGGGTCGGGCCACTTGAGCATTCTTTATCATTGAACTTTGCTTTGCTGTCGGTGAGCTCTTGCAAATGGGCTTTGAGTTCGGAAACCTCTTCCTTGTGAATTCTTCTTTCATAATCAAGACGGGCCTTGAGTTCGGAAACCTCTTCCTTGTGAATTCTTCTTTCATAATCAAGACGGGCCTTGAGTTCGGAAACCTCTTCTTTGTGAATCCTCTTGTCGATATCGAAACGGGCTTGCCACAAATTGTCTTTACGGCGGGCATCCTCGACAATCCTATCCATTTGTTCCCCCATTGATTTCATTATGTTGAGTAACCCTTCGTTGGACACGAAATCATTTCCACCGTTGTTGTTGTCGCCGTTGGAAGCCATTGGACCTATTGAAAGAGCACGGTTGATCTTAGATTGGCCCCACAAACACCTTTTGGATAAAATGAATTAACCCACAAACAAAGAAAAAGACTCAACCACATAAGGAAAAACGACTCTTTTTTTTTTATTTACAAAGTCGGAAGGACGTGGTCCTTTTTGGGGTTTCTAGAAAAATAATGGAATCGTCACACTAGTATATAGACCTTCTCGCGGTCCCATATACTCATCGGATTCCACCACGCTTGTGAGCCCTACATGTGTCGGGATTAAACTAAATTAATGTAGTAAATCATACATGCGGGGACGGATTTTTATTTTCGTCCAAAATAGCCACTTTTGGGGACGGAGTTTTATTTCGTCCATTGCAAAAAATTGGCATGTATGATTTGAAGACATTAGTTTAGGGAAATCTCGGCACATGGAAACCGACTTGAGTCACGGAGTGTTAGACCCTAGACTAGAATTGTGTGGCTTGTGCTCGGCTTGAATATGAGGCTCAAAGGTCACCCCCGGCATGTAGTCATGAACTACGCCACGGGCTGAGGTTTACCGCTTCGAAAGAGCCAAGGTCGAGTGGAGCTTGAAACTTTCTAGGACGGGCCTCGACGGGTTTGGGGTTGGACTTGTGCGACTTGATAGTGAGCAGTTGATAAGAATATGTGCATGTAGTGTGAGGTCTAACATGTGACAAAACATTTTTTTTTTTTTTCAAAAGAAATAAATAAAAAACAAATAAGCACATAATTACAACGTTCGAATCACCCGTGTGACCGATAAAAATAAACAGAAAGTAAAAGAAATTGTATGCAGGCCCGGTGCCCACACACTGTCATTCTGTTCTGTTTCTGTGCACTGTTCTGTTCCGAGGAATGCGACCAGAAGCGCGCGCATTGGGTTGCCTATGCGGAAGGCGCGCGCGTGAGAGGAAGCAGGGCAGAGGCGCCCGCTTCTGGGTGAGAACCTGCAAATCGGTGGGTTCAAGGGATTGCCTTGACCCTTAATTAAGAAAACTTTCCCCTGCAGAATTTGTTAGCACAGAAACATGGAATTGAAGGACAAGAAAGGAGGCGGACGATTCTGGTAATAAGGGTCGGACGCGCGCGCTTTAGGCCAAGAAGGCCGGAGGCGCGCGCTTCCTACCCTTTTTACCAGAATGCCCAGAAAACAGAATAAAAGAACACCAAAAATGAAAACGCAAGTTTAACCCTCTATCTTCCCCAGCGGAGTCGCCACTGTAGATACCCCGGGGAACCACGGCTTGGCTAGAGCGGTGAATTATCCTAGGATGTCTAACTTGATTTAGACTGTTTAGAGTCGCCACCTATGTTTTTAAAGGAACATAAGAAAAACCTAGAAATAGCCTAATTTATGTAAAAAACCAGAGATTCGGGAGAGAAGGGTTCGGGGGTTAGGTGACGGAGTGGGAAGTACTTAAACACCCACTCCGCCCCGCTTACGCGGGTCTTGCTACTATTGGTGTTCTAATATTTACATGTCCTTCAATTAATTAAATAGAAATGTGCTAACAATTGCGATGAGAAGAAAAGGGGAAATAAAGGGGAAATAAAATAGAATTGTTTTATTTATTTAATGATAAAGATTACATGTAACAAGTAATGTTAAAGAATTACATTAAGAGATGAAGAGAAATTAACATGGTGAATTAAAGTTAAGATTAAAATGTAGGGAGATAACCTTAACTAACTTCAATATGTAAAGTAGTCATGTTGGTCATGTCCCATTAATGGGGATTGCATACATCAAGAAGAAGAAAACAAAGGAAGAAAATGGAGTTGTACCTTGAGAAAGAGGACTTGGAACCTTGACTTGAAAGTGTTGTTGTTGTAATGAAATTGTTGTAGAACAATTTGTGTAGAGTCTTGTTACTAAGAACTCTTGTTGGGAGAATTTGTGTATAATGTAGTTGGTGAATCAAGGTTGGAGTCCCTTTCTAAGGTAGAAGATGATGGTTTTTATAGGTAAAAAAGAGAGGGAAAGGTTGGAGGGAAATTGGTCATCCATGTGAAATGGAATGAGCCAATCACAAATAAGATAAATGAATAAAAGAAAAATAAAAGAAATCAAATAATAAATGAAAGAAATATTAGTTTTTTGGGAAAAGGCTTAGAATTTGGGATTGGGAGTTAATGAGAAAAGGGGGGATGAATGTGGATGTAAAAAGATGGTTTTTGTGATCAAGAAAAGATGTTTGTAAATAAGAAAAGGGAGGGAAATAAGGTGCAATCCGTTACTGCCATAATGGGAGGCGCGCGAGTCCCGCTTTAGGGGCGAGACGCGCGCGCAGCCCACAAACAGTGCCGGAGGCGCCCGCGGGTGATAAATGACAGAATGACCCTAAAAGTTAACTCTGTTATGCAATTTAGTCCAAAACTAACGGAATCAGTTAGGAACTTAACCAAAGTAACAGAAATTAACAAAAACAAGATAAATAAAAAATACTATGTATGCAATCGGGGTGAGAGGTCCAAGACGGGGTGTCTACAATATCATATAACACATTTATGAGCACATAATATAAACATGTTACGCATCAAGTTTAGCCACTAAATTAATCTCCATTAATTTAAGCATAATATTTAAGTGTCATTAGTTTCTCTATAATTATGAGGATGAGACTATTTCAAATTTGGTTATTATCTCCAAATCAAGAAAACAAGAAGTGCGGCCGAAACTAAGCCATTAGGCATCCACAATTCCGCACTAATTCAAGAGACCAAGAAAGTAGTCCATGTGGCCGAAACTAAGCAATAGATGGTCTCGATGAACGTAGGCCAATTGCATCCACAATTCCACATGGATCTCCAAACTTTGAATCAAGAATTTTGTTTCTCAATTTTAGCAATCATGAACCCTTCATAATTCTAACTTCGTTTTATCTTTGAAACTTTGATTGCGATCAATTTTGGGAAACACAATCTCGATGAACGCAGATTAGCCATCCAAAACTTGAACCAATCTAGGAATCACAAGACTAAAACAAATAGGAAAATCAAACCCCAAAATCCACACACAAACCAACTACCCTAAACCCATTCCAGATCAGCAAGTCTGGACTGGTTCTGTTACTGGTTTTGTTGAATTTATCGAAAATTCCATATTCAGATTTTAACCAAAATCAGAACAAATTCTGACGAGCGAGCGCCCGCCTGGTCTTGACCGAGCGCGCGCCTGAAGCAAGCGGCCGCCTGGTCCCCAGCGAGCGGGCTCCTGGTAGGTCAGAATGGTACAGAATTTTAAAGTTCGAAAATTTTGTCTCAAAATTATTTTTCCCCGATTATTAAAACTTTGATCTGATCAAAAATTAATAATCGAAATAATTCAGAATCCACCATAATTTTTATTGCGATTGAATCGTGCGATTAAAGTTGTAAAACAATAAGCGACATAAAATCACATAACACATAAACATCATATGCTCCAATATTCATATCATGCTAGGCACATAAACAATTTATATACACATTACATGATCTAGGTATTGAAATAATCAACATGAACGGGGCTCTGATACCACTGTTGGGTTTCGGAGTAACATGCGCAGCGGAATAAAGCATTTAAAATTTTATGAAACCCAAAGCCATAGATCCGTTCATATGATTAAATCAAATACAACATAATGAATAGAGGAAAAACTAACACTTGATGACTATGAATTCTAGCTTTGAATTTGGTGGAGAACTTGAATCTTTATCACGGACAAAATTCACGAACTTTGAAGATGATAAAATTCACCCTCTAGCGGTATCCACACCACGAACGGATATCAAGAAACTTCTTGATCTTGGTTGCTAGACCAACAATTATGAAACACGCTTTCACAATTTAATAAAGAACTATATGGAATTATTTTGTGAATTATTTTGTTCTTCAATCCAAGATGTCTTGGAACAAAATAATAATTCTCTCAAACTCTTTTGAGGAACACAAAACACTAGGGCTTATGGTCTGGCCGAAATTGGCTTTTTATGGAATCCAATTGCGGAAGCATATGGAATCCCAATCATTCTCTTATGCTCATCAGTTGTCTTAGGACACTGATTCTTGCTTAGAGTTATGCCATGTCCTACTGGAAAATTTCCTCTCTTAGAGTTTTCCATGCAGAATCTCTTAAGAACTTTGTCAATATATGTATCTTGACTTAAACCAATCAATTTCTTGGATCTATCACGATAGATCCTAATGCCAAGGATATAAGCGGCTTCTCCCATATCTTTCATAGAGAAACACTTTCCTAACCAAGTCTTTACAGACTGCAGTGCGGGAATGTCGTTTCCTATGATCAATATGTCATCAACATATAGTACCAGAAATAATACTACGCTCCCACTAATCTTCTTGTAAACGCAAGGTTCATCTTCGTTCTTGATGAAGCCAAACTCTTTGACCGATTCATCAAATCGAAGATTCCAACTCCTAGAGGCTTGCTTCAATCCATAAATGGATCGTTGCAATTTGCATACTTTGTTAGAATTTTCTAGAATTACAAAACCTTCAGGTTGTGTCATGTAAACATCCTCAAGTAAGTTCCCGTTTAAGAACGCTGTTTTGACATCCATTTGCCATATCTCATAGTCAAAATATGCGGCTATGGCAAGTAAAATTCTTACAGACTTGATCATTGCTACGGGCGAAAAGGTTTCATCATAGTCGATTCCATGAATCAGCCTATAGCCTTTCGCTACAAGTCTAGCTTTATAAGTATGCACCTTTCCATCCATGTCAGTTTTCTTTTTGAAAACCCATTTGCATCCTATGGTTTTTACACCTTCGGGCGCATCAATCAAGTTCCAAACTTGATTATCATACATGGATTTAATTTCGGATTCCATGGCTCCAAGCCATTTATCTGAATCAGGAGCGGACATCGCTTCTTGGTAGGAAGTAGGTTCGTCATCAACTATGACTTCTACTTCATTGCTATTCGTCATGAGAAATCCATATCTCTCAGGTTCAGATCGCACCCTACCAGTTCTGCGAGGAACTTGAGTATTCTGAATAGGTTCCACAACTCTTTGTGAAACTTGTTCAGATCCAACATTTTGTTCCATGTAATTTTCGGGTTCTCGAATTTCTTCGAGATTAATTTTACTCCCACTAATTCCTTTGGAGAGAAACTCTTTCTCTAGAAAGGTACCATGACGGGCAACAAACACTTTGTTTTCCGCGCGGTTGTAAAAGTAATAACCCTTAGTTTCCTTAGGGTAACCAACGAAAATACATTTATCAGATTTAGGTGTGAGTTTGTCAGATATGAGGTTCTTAACAAATGCTTCACAACCCCATATCTTCATGAAAGACAAACTAGGTTTTCTTCCAGTCCACATCTCATGTGGAGTCTTTGGAACAGATTTTGTTGGAACATTATTTAGTGTTAGTGCAGCAGTTTCTAGTGCATGTCCCCAAAAGGTTAAAGGAAGATCAACTTGACTCATCATGGAGCGGACCATATCCAATAAAGTCCTATTTCTCCGTTCGGACACACCATTCCATTGTGGTGTCCCAGGTGGAGTTAATTGTGAAACAATTCCACAATTTTTCAGATGATTGTCAAATTCTTGGCTTAAATATTCTCCACCACGATCTGATCGAAGTGCCTTAATAGTTTTGCCAAGTTGATTTTGTACTTCATTTTGAAATATTCTAAATATCTCAAAAGATTCACTTTTATGTTTCATTAAGTAGACATAGCCATATCTACTAAAATCATCAGTAAAAGTTATGAAGTATTGATATCCTCCCCTAGCATTGAAATAAGTCATTAGCCCTTTCACTACTCTTAGTAAAAGGTGCCTTAGTCATCTTTCCAAGTAAACATGACTCACAAGTTTCATATGATTCAAAATCATGTGAATCTAGAAGTCCGTCCCCATGGAGTTTTAAGATACGCTTCTCATTAATATGACCAAGACGGCAATGCCACAAATAAGTATGATTTACATCATTAGGTTTGGATTTCTTATTTACATTATAAACATTCTCTTTATTCCCACTTTCAACATCAAGAACATAAATGCCATTAAATGAACATGCAGTACAATAAAGCATATCATTTAAATAAATAGAAAACTTCTTATTTTCAATAAGAAACTTAAAACCTTCATTATCCAAACAAGAAATTGAAATAATATTTCTACTTAAATCCGGAACGTAATAACAATTGTTCAAAACAAGAATTAATCCGCTAGGTAAAATGACATCATATGTTCCTACGGCTAATGCAGCAACTCTTGCTCCCTTCCCTACGCGTAGGTCCACTTCGCCATCTTTAAGTAGCCTTCTATTCCTTAGTCCCTGCACATTTAAACAAATGTGAGATCCACATCCAGTATCTAATACCCAGGAGCTAGAAGTAGAAAGTAGAATATCTATAACATAGATACCTGAAGTAGATGCAGTCCCACCGCTCTTCTTCTTCTTTAACTCTTCCTTGTAAACCTTGCAATTTCGTTTCCAATGTCCAATATCATTGCAGTGGAAACAAATTACATCCTTTTGGGAAGCAGGTTTAGCCACATTAGCTTTGGCAACAATTGCCTTGGTAATCTTGGGTTTGACAACTTTTGCCTTACCCTTTCCTTTGCCTTTTTGGCCCTTTCCTTCCTTAGACACAATGAGTACAGGAGCGGTCTCTTTACCGATTTTCTTTTTTGCCTGCTTAAGCATCCCATGCAATTCATACATAGTCTTATCCATCCCTTGCATATTAAAGTTCATGACGAACTGATTATAGCTTTTGGGCAATGAATTAAGAATAAAATCGGTAGCCAACTCAATCTCAATTGGATGGCCAAGCCTCTCTAGTTTCTCAAAGTGAGCCTTCATTTTCAAAACATGAGGGCTCACAGACTGTCCTTCGCTCATCTTGCATGAGACTAGGGCAGCTATGGTGTCGAACCTCTCTTGCCTTGCTTGTTCTTGGAACATATCTTTCAATGTAGCAGCAAGGTCAAATGCTTCCAAGTGTTCAAGAATCTTCTGAAGTTCTGAACACATGGCCGCAAGCATAAGACAACCCACCTCACGAGAATCATTCACATGTTTCTTGTAGGCGTTTCTCTCATCCTTGGGTGCATTAGAAGCAGGTTCTTCTTCAGGAACGGGCTCATCAAGAATATAGAGCTTATCCTCATGCTTTAGAACAATTCTAAGGCTACGGATCCAATCCGTATAGTTAGCTCCATCTTCTTGAAGTTTCTCCTTCTCAAGGATAGATCGCAGTGATAAATTTGTATTCTGAGCCATTATCTACAATTATGCAAACATATAATTAAATATAAGTACCAACTTAATTAAAGATATTAAATTAATAGTATTTTACAAATACTCCCACTAAATTATATAACCTTCATATACATCCAATGTACAATATAATTTGAATGGGCTAAGATCCATATTTCACTTAACTTTGAGTCGGCTAGGGCACGACTGCTCAAAATAAGTTATTTAGGCAGACAACTCCTTGTCAATCATATCGTATATGACTCTTAGATGTTTTATGAGATTTTAGATATCGTATATCTAACATGTTTTAATCTCATCTGTGCCTTAGGCCCAAAACTGTTTTGATAGCCTAATTAAGTTAAACCATTTTAAACGTATAGGAATCACTGTTTCCTCATCTTGCTCATAAATGGATAGAATCAATGCACCTACGCTAGGGCGTAACCCACACAAAACTACCCACGTACTCACAAGTGTTTTAATCATGGATTGGCACGGAACTTAAATTTTAAAGAAGGTTCATGACATATAGCATGGTCAATGTTTATAGTCACATAATATAAACACATAAAGCAACGGTTAATAATTTAACTAATCTCATTAATTAAATTAAGATTTCATGTGATTGATTTATGGGGATAAATTCTTTAACACATTATTGAGAGCACGATTGTACGGTCGAAACTAAGCCAGAAGGCATCCACAATCCCGTACCAAATTTAGAAACTAGAAGAAACAACTATGTAAGGTCGAAACTAAGCCAATAGGCATCCACAATCCCTTACATAAAGTAACTCGATTCTAAATTCTTTTGTCCCATCAATTCATTACTTTGACCTTGATATTTGTTTTCAGGAAACACGGTTTCTCAAACCAGCCATCTGACAAACAAATTCAATCCAAAGTGATTTTAAACAAGCCATTTAATTTCAGGAAACACGGTTTCTAAAACCAGCCATCTGAAAAACAAATTCTGTCCAAAATCAACCTGCTCGGCCGAGTCCTTTAAGGTGCTCGGCCGAGCGCCTCTGTGTTCCAGAAAACCCTTTGCTTCTGACGACTCTGCTCGGCCGAGTCTTATAGACTGCTCGGCCGAGCACCACGAACAGAACAGATTTTCTTGTCGAATTTTAATTCTAAGATTGCTTTCCTGATTCATTTAGGATTTGGTGTTCATAATGATCATATCATCATGTTCATCAAAACCTTGAATAAACGATTTATTCATGAATCAAAGATCATCAACAAATCAATCCAATTAATTTTTAAATAATCTAAAGGAACATAATAATCAAATTATTATTGCAATCGTAGATCTCACATAACGTATTTAAACGGCCCGATTTTATGATTTCAATATATCTCATATACAAACATAAAACTCAGATCACATAAACATCTTGAATCCAAATTCACATAGCATGCCAAAACATATAATCCAATTATATCATTAACATGTTATTATTAAAATAATCATGATGAACGGGGCTCTGATACCACTGTTGGGTTTTGAGCAAACATGCGCAGCGGAATAAAACCCAAAAGCCTAGATCCGATCACGATGATTAAATTAATACGAGGATGAATTTAGAACACTAACCGTGACGAAGCTTCAAAATTCTGAGATCTTCAATCTTTGTTCTTCGCGCTTCTTTGAATCACGAACGCAGGAACGACCGCAAAACTTGGATCATGAACTTTGAAGGAGTTGATGCCAACGCCCTCTATGTTTATCCACACGCGAACGAATTTCAAGAACGATTCTTGAACCGGATTGCTAGACCCAATAGAAACTCTTTCTACTTTGAAGGCTATATGGAAAATCAATGTTCTTGTTCTTGAGGAAGAAGAAGAACTTGTTTTTCTCTCTCTCGGAGGCTCTCTAATTGATATGGAATCAATCTCTACTGATTAGGTCGTTGTTAGGAGTTTATATACTTATTAGTCCTAAATCTTTTAGGAGAAATAGGTTAAAACCCGTCACAACACGAAATCTATCATTGGGCCCGAACAGGGCCTGCTCGGCCGAGTCCTTTGAGGTGCTCGGCCGAGCGCCTCTTAAAATCTTATTTCTGTTTCCCTTGCTCGGCCGAGTCCTTTGGGGTGCTCGGCCGAGCACCAGCAGAAAGTCATTTTTAGCCTTTTAAACAATTCGTTCTTTTGTGTGTGACCCCATAGGATTATATTAAGTTGGCAATGAGCTCAAAAACATTTGTGCTCATAAATCATGAGAGGACTCTAGCAAGCCATCATGACTACCCAATTAATATAACTTGTATAAGTTCGTGAATCCTTTATAGAACATATTACAATCTCTTTGTTTCACGATGTCTATTGAACGTAATCCATGGTCAATGGTCAACTTACAATGTTCAATGCTTTCTCGATCCCGAATGTATTGATAGTACAAATCTTATTTGAGCACGGTCATGCATTTCATCAATACCATTCGTCGAGTGGCCAAAGCTTGACATCTCTCTTGACGAGGAACAAATCCCTTCTAGATTAATTACCTTTCCCTACATGAATCCGATTACGCCAATCATATTCTTTATAGCTACCCGTTTAGGGGTAACGTTTGAATATGTCAAATGTAATGTTCATCAAGTGGAAGACTGTGATAATCTCAGGTCTAAAGATTCCAGTAATATAACTATATGAGACTTAATTATGACATAATGACCATGACATAAATCTCATATGGGTCAGTCCAGTATTTGGTCTCCAACAAATACCCATAAGTTTAATTGTATCCCATACACCATAATCATCATATGAATATCTATTAAACTTATACTAACAATCAATCATAATTATCAGGGACGGGGATTATTATAATAAACATGCAAAAGATATAATAATCAAACATTCAATATCTTTAATATAAATAACATTAATCGTTTTACAAAACATGCCTAGAGCATACAACACCAACAATTATCACTGGAGAAACAATTACACAAGATCACACTAATCTACTTTGCATGAATTTTGATCACAAAACTCCTGACTGTGCAAACCCTAGATCTAGAATTATTGATCTCTCTATTCTGTGTAAACTGAGCGAATTTCTGAACTGAATTAATTTGGGACAGAAGGAGTATATATTCGTATACCCATATACCTCACCTAAAATAATTTAGATACTGAGTACTAGTGTCATATTCCAACTTGGACTCTTGCTGCCAATCAATGACCAAATTAAACTGAAAACCAAAACCCAGCACGTTCGGCCCATGATACTCCTTGACGAGAATTACAGAGATTCTATGCGAGCTCCTTAAGGGAGCGCATAGAATTTCTGGAAACTCTTCATGTCTCGGAATTACGAACTTGATAATTTAACCCATTAAATTTGGCGTCCCCGATTCAAAGGCATTAAACTTAACAAATCTCCACCTTGACTTTGAATCTCCCAAATAACAAATCTTTCCTCCCCCCATCGCCTCTTCTGCTATCTAATAGCTACGAACATTCAGCAAGTCCAAACAATGTTGGAACTTGCTCCCCGTCACGGGTTTTGTGAACATATCTGCAGGGTTGTCCGCCGTCCCTACCTTCTTCACCTTTACCCGTTTCTCATCCCTTAGAAAATGATATCTGACATCAATGTTCTTGGTCCTCTCTGTCACGCCCCGGAAATTCCAAAAATCCATAAACATAAAATTTACATAAGGTACATCTCCAAAATGCAAAATACCAAACCGGGCGCGTGAATTCAACTATAAACCAATATCAACAAACAATACCTCAACGAGATTATAACTCGGAGACTAGAAACAAACGCGGAAGCAAGAACAACTGTTAATAATATAAATTCCCAAAGGACAACAGTATATACATAACCCTGGACGACCACGACCTTTCAACCATATTCAAAGAGGCTCTGAAGAGAAACTACCCCAAAGGCGATCAACCTGCTCAGAAGACTCCCGATACAACGGACCTCAAACGATACCACTTGCTTTCCTGGGGGGGGGTTAAGGAAAAAACAATTTGAAACAAGAAACGGGGTGAGATAAAATTTCAGTAAGTTACTAAATGCATCTACATGGCATAATATCATGCAAATCAACGATATAACTGAACAAGTAAATCACATAACAACAAATGAGAAAGCTCCCTATCGCCAACTGTCCCATACCAGTTGGAAATAACGACTAACTCATCATGCAGCACATAAGACTGAAATAAACACGTAACAAAGGATACTGAGCCAAGGTTTCACCAAACTGATAGAACAATCGCTGCGCAGCTTCAACCGATCAACCAATCAACAATAGCAGTATAACAACTGAAGAGAACCCCGGTCAGAACCGACCAATCAATCAATCAACCCATCAAGCCATCTTCATAGTAGCATAAAAGCTGAAGAGAATACCCCGGTACCGGAACCAATAACAAAGTAACGTGCCACAAAGGGCGGGAGCCATGCCACAAAGTCATGCTCCAAAACGTCTCAACCAATGCCGATCTGGAAGAGGAAAATAAGGGTAAAACAATGGTCGACACCATAATGGACTTGGCCGGTGCCATCACAATATCTCACATCGCCCGACACAACCACAAATACCAGCTGAACTTTCAAATAAATGCTAAGTGATAAAATACTAGCACGGTAAACAACTAAGGATTCCAAAGTAGGGAACCATACCAATTAATCACCATAAAAGATGCAAACGATTACTCAAGAAGAGTTCAACAACAATAAACACAAGGAGTTTCTCATAAAAGAGTCCAACAACATTGACCATTAAAACATAATGATTCCAAGATAAGGCATGTACCAAATACATCCTAAATATGATACCCACAAGTTAATCATAAAGAGCACAACCCAAACGGTCGCTCACAAATAGCACAATGACTATTACCAAAATGACCCTAAACATTTACTCATAAAGATATACTAGGACTATGAACTCAACCATCTCATCACACCTGGAATTCCAAAGTAGGAAGTCAGAATGAATACACCTTAAGGTTAATCAAACCGTATGTACCCAATTGCCAATTCATGCTTTATCTCCGTCCATAACGAACCAATCCTAAACACCCCAAACGAATCCAAAAGGTTACCCTTATTAGAACATGATCACGACCGGACTAAACCCTACACTTTGGTGTTCAATAACAACCCTCTAGGTACTATAGGACATCGCCTAAAACCTAGACCAAGTCTTACTCGAAAATAAATTCGATTGGAACAATCACGAACACATCATAAGATGCTCAAACATTCCCAAAAAATACTTGATCAAATTACATAACACCATTGTTCACAAAGGAACTAATTTTAATTACTAAAGTGTTCCACGGTGCCCAACTAAGTCAACTAGAATAGTACTACAGAACCTAGACCGAAACTACACCTTGATCTTAAACCTCAACAATGATACAACCATTCTGATCTTGAACCATGCGTCCAATAGAACCATTACGTATTACTCGAAAATAGCTTTCCAACGATAGTTTACACGTCTAAAACGGAGTCCGGACAAAGAAGTTATGGCCTCCGGAAGATTGAACGTAAAACGGACAATTTTTATAAAGTGTTCGGCCGGACATTATGAAAAATCCCTGTTTTAGCTCCGAATTTCACTCCTTTCGTTCTAAATCTTAGGAGTACCTATATATACTTCTATCCTAACATTTAAAGACAATAAAACTCAATTCATGCGTCTCTAAAACCCAAACTAAAAATACAACCTAGTTTTAAACAAACACAAATGTGATTTCCAGAAAAAGGGGGCGGGCGGGTGCTCGCCAAGGGGCGGGCGGGCGCTCAATTAGGCAGAAGGTTGGCAACGGGAAAAGGGGCGGGTAGGCGGGCGCCTGGCTCCAGGCGGGCGGGCGCCTGGTTTGTCTTTATGCCGGGAAATAGAGCTGGGTTTCCACCATTTTCGAACCCAAAACCAAATTTCTCACAATCAACACTCCCAACTTGATCCCCAAAGTACCCAAACAACATCTAACAAAAAGGGGACCCCAAAAACACCATAAATGACCCCAAACCAAGAATCAAACCCAACATTCATATCAATCACCATTTTTAATTAAAAACTCAAATAAATTCCAAACAAATTCCAAACTCAATCAAACATCAAATATAACAACCCAAGCATTATATAAGCATGATATGAACTTTTTAGCATAAAAATGGGGGGAAAGTAACTTACCTTGAATTTATCAAAGATGACGGAACTCGACTATTTTTTGTTCTACGCGACCCTATCGACGATCTAAACAAGTTTCAAGTTATGAGAAATGAGAGATAATGAGGGGAAGATAGGTAGAATGTAGAGAGAAGAAAGGGGAGAAAACTTACCCAAAAATGGAGAGAGAGAGGGAGAGTTGCTGGGAGAAAAAATGAGGGAGTGAGGGAGGAGAGGGGTGATGGAGGGAGTAAGTAGGATGATTTAGGAATTTACACATAGACCCCCTCCCCTACACACTAACTCAATCATCTTATTTTCCCCACTAACATTTAAGACTCAACACTTCTACACTAGCACAAATGGCCCAAATAAAATGCTAGGCATAAATTATTAAGAAACACAAAATACACACATAATTATTTAAATAAATAAATAATTTAACTAAATAAATAAGCAATAAATAAATAATTAAATATTTATTTCTAAGAAAATAGAGGCGGGTTTTCGGGTCGTTACAATCTACCCTCCTTAAAAAGAATTCGCCCGCGAATTCACTCATCGAAATCACAATGCGCGGTCATAATGAGGCGACAAAATATCAACTCGCATAAAGCACTCGTAACCCCAAATCAAGTACCTATTAAAGATTTCAGACATCAATTCCATGACTCAAATAAACCCACACATATTGAACACATACATATCTCAAGCATATTCATATCAACATCCTAAAGTTAACTTCCTCTTTCATCCCGAATTTCACATTCTCAAAACTATCACTTGTTCACCAATTCCGAGACACAGCTGATTTGATCCTAATTAGCATCACGCTCACCATCAACCCTTAAATCATCAACATCCATAAGTTTTACTTTTCCGGTTCACCCGTACGCATTGACGATCTAGACAGCATCCCATGTAATCATACTACTACCCGAACAAATAAGAGAAGGAAAAGGGCTAACGATTATTGTCACCCAAAGACTCAATGATATACTCAAAAATTTACCGTCATCGACTATTCGATCAAATGAGATTCCCCTACCACACTCACTTCCTCATGAGATAAAACATAATACAGTCAAAATCTTTGAATTTCTCAAACTACTTGCATTACCTCATACTTAGTTTTCTAAGGGAATATCCAGAAATTCAAAACTTTAAACCATCTCAAGCTTACTCAACTTCTTAAACTGTGAAAAGCTAAAGAAATTTCTCATCCTCCAAATATTCACCGCGTGACTATATCTCTAAGGATTACCATTAAAGTAGCAACTGTAACGATCCGAAATTTTCACAATCTTTGTTTCAATAAATAGTAATATATTACAACTTACAACTCTAAAAGATATTATAAAGGGTCACTAATAATCCGAAATATTCAACAACTGCTCCGTCCCAATACAAAATCATAGCACCCTTTAATATGCCCAAGTATCTATACTCAACTTCCTTTACAAATCCTTAATCCAAACGAGAACGCCACTAAGAAAAGATTCAGAACCAAGTGACAACTGTTCACTAAAACCCAAAAATGCCTTTAATATTGTTCGAGGAATTCTCACCTTCTCTAAATATGTCTAGTCCTTTAAACTCAACGCGCTCACCATCATTAATGATTATAACTTCCACAATATACTCCTAACTCGTATTGCTTTAACTCAACTCCAGTCATGTATTAAAATGATCCCAAAAGTATCATAACTCAACTTCTTATTATGACCCATACTAAATTAAGTATTTCCTCATACTAAACAATTCCGATGCACTCACGTAGATGTACTAAAAGTAAAGAAAAACTCCTATCAAGAAATTCTCAAATCGAATCTTTAACTCTTTTAACCCAATCGACACTATATGTTCACTGATTCACCTATCAGTATTGTTTCTTATCTTAACTCATCAAATAACCCAAGTTCACTATCGGCCAAGCGACATATCGCACCCAACATAACTTATACTCAAGACTCAACATTAGTATTGCCAACTGAATAAGCTAAATTCCCTGCACAACCTTATAATAAAGATTTTCTGATTTTCAATATAGAACCTGAACATTATATATACTTAGTATGATCCTAAACAAGTCAAACACACTAATATAGAATTATTCCCCACCTGTCGATGGCACCCAAGAAATTCGAGACACCTTGAAAGCTGGGCCATACTACTTAACTCGTCAATATCCTGTATAGGTGACATAACAAATTCACCTTGCCTCAATCAGTAGAAATCACGAAATTTCATACTCGAGAATATACCCCAACATAAATCACTTAATAAGAACAAACATACGAACATAGTACAAGACATTTCCACTTTACGAGATAGGTACGTCCAAGCCTTCAAAACTCGCACTCTCGATTCCCAAGCCAACTAACCCCAATGGAACCAACACTATTGACACCAATCCTATACTTGATATACCACAAGAGAAGAAACACTCGACGTCAATACCACGACTCATAACTCAACCAACTTCTACCTTAACCTCATACTTTCAAGAAAACTTAGTTTCTAAACCACTCAAAATCATAACACCCAAGTATTGAAAACTATTCAATATCAGAGTTCTTATTCTCTTTCAAGATCTAAAACCATTGCTCTGATACCAATTGTCACGCCCCGAAAATTCCAAAAATCCATAAACATAAAATTTACATAAGGAACATCTCCAAAATGCAAAATACCAAACCGGGCGCGTGAATTCAACTATAAACCAATATCAACAAACAATACCTCAACGAGATTATAACTCGGAGACTAGAAACAAATGCGGAAGCAAGAACAAATGTTAATAATATAAATTCCCAAAGGACAACAGTATATACATAACCCTGGACGACCACGACATTTCAACCATATACAAAGAGGCTCTGAAGAGCAACTACCCCAAAGGCGATCAACCTGCTCAGAAGACTCCCGATAAAACGGACCTCAAACGATACCACTTGCTTTCCTGGGGAGGGGGGGTTAAGGAAAAAACAATTTAAAACAAGAAACGAGGTGAGATAAAATCTCAGTAAGTTACTAAATGCATCTACATGGCATAATATCATGCAAATCAACGATATAACTGAACAAGTAAATCACATAACAACAAATGAGAAAGCTCCCTATCGCCAACTGTCCCATACCAGTTGGAAATAACGACTAACTCATCATGCAGCACATAAGACTGAAATAAACACGTAACAAAGGATACTGAGCCAATGTTTCACCAAACTGATAGAACAATCGCTGCGCAGCTTCAACCGATCAACCAATCAACAATAGCAGTATAACAACTGAAGAGAACCCCGGTCAGAACCGACCAATCAATCAATCAACCCATCAATACATCTTCATAGTAGCATAAAAGCTGAAGAGAATACCCCCGGTACCGGAACCAATAACAAAGTAACGTGCCACAAAGGGCGGGAGCCATGCCACAAAGTCATGCTCCAAAATGTCTCAACCAAGGCCGATCTGGAAGAGGAAAATAAGGGCAAAACAATGGTCGACACCATAATGGACTTGGCTGGTGCCATCACAATATCTCACATCGCCCGACACAACCACAAATACCAGCTGGACTTTCAAATAAATGCTAAGTAATAAAATACTAGCACAGTAAACAACTAAGGATTCCAAAGTAGGGAACCATACCAATTAATCACCATAAAAGATGCAAACGATTACTCAAGAAGAGTTCAACAACAATAAACACAAGGAGTTTCTCATAAAAGAGTCCAACAACATTGACCATTAAAAAATAATGATTCCAAGATAAGACATGTACCAAATACATCCTAAATATGATACCCACAAGTTAATCATAAAGAGCACAACCCAAACGGTCGCTCACAAATAGCACAATGACTATTACCAAAATGACCCTAAACATTTACTCATAAAGATATACTAGGACTATGAACTCAACCATCTCATCACACCTGGAATTCCAAAGTAGGATGTCAGAATGAATACACCTTAAGGTTAATCAAACCGTATATACCCAATTGCCAATTCACGCTTTATCTCCGTGCATAACGAACCAATCCTAAACACCCCAAACGAATCCAAAAGGTTACCCTTATTAGAACATGATCACGACCGGACTAAACCCTACACTTTGGTGTTCAATAACAACCCTCTAGGTACTATAGGACATCGCCTAAAACCTAGACCAAGTCTTACTCGAAAATAAATTCGATTGGAACAATCACGAACACATCATAAGATGCCCAAACATTCCCAAACAATACTTGATAAAATTACATAACACCATTGTTCACAAAGGAACTAATTTTAATTACTAAAGTGTTCCACGGTGCCCAACTAAGTCAACTAGAATAGTACTACGGAACCTAGACCGAGACTACACCTTGATCTTAAACCTCAACAATGATACAACCATTATGATCTGGAACCATGAGGCCAATAGAACCATTACGTAGTACTCTAAAAGATATTTCCAACGATAGTTTACACGTCTAAAACGGAGTCCGGACGAAGAAGTTATGGCCTCCGGAAGATTGAACGTAAAACGGACAATTTTTATAAAGTGTTCGGCCGGACATTATGAAAAATCCCTGTTTTAGCTCCGAGTTTCACTCCTTTCGTTCTAAATCTTAGGAGTACCTATATATACTTCTATCCTAACATTTAAAGACAATAAAACTCAATTCATGCGTCTCTAAAACCCAAACTAAAAATACAACCTAGTTTTAAACAAACACAAATGTGATTTCCAGAAAAAGGGGGCGGGCGGGCGCTCGCCAAGGGGCGGGCGGGCGCTCAATTAGGCAGAAGGTTGGCAACGGGAAAAGGGGCGGGTAGGCGGGCACCTGGCTCCAGGCGGGCGGGCGCCTGGTCTGTCTTCATGTCGGGAAATAGAGCTGGGTTTCCACCATTTTCGAACCCAAAACCAAATTTCTCACAATCAACACTCCCAACTTGATCCCCAAAGTACCCAAACAACATCTAACAAAAAGGGGACCCCAACAACACCATAAATGACCCCAAACCAAGAATCAAACCCAACATTCATATCAATCACCATTTTTAATTAAAAACTCAAATAAATTCCAAACAAATTCCAAACTCAATCAAACATCAAATATAATAACCCAAGCATTATATAAGCATGATATGAACTTTTTAGCATAAAAATGGGGGGAAAGTAACTTACCTCGAATTTATCAAAGATGACGGAACTCGACTATTTTTGGTTCTACGCGATCCTATCGACGATCTAAACAAGTTTCAAGTTATGAGAAATGAGAGATAATGAGGGGAAGATAGGTAGAATGTAGAGAGAAGAAAGGGGAGAAAACTTACCCAAAAATGGAGAGAGAGAGGGAGAGTTGCTGGGAGAAAAAATGAGGGAGTGAGGGAGGAGAGGGGTGATGGAGGGAGTAAGTAGGATGATTTAGGAATTTACACATAGACCCCCTCCCCTACACACTAACTCAATCATCTTATTTTCCCCACTAACATTTAAGACTCAACACTTCTACACTAGCACAAATGGCCCAAATAAAATGTCGCGACCCCGAACCCCGCGGGCCCGAGACCGCGATCTGGACGTCGACTTAAAACCAAAACTATGAATTACCGAAGTTAAAAATTTCATTTGATACCAAAAGGTGATGATCCAAAGTTTACAAATCATTTTGGACAACAAGGTAAAACTAGTACAAACTCCATAAGTTCATACACCAAAGTTACAAAGTACACAAATCCTAATGACATCAATGTTTGGTACAAATATCCCAAAAGGTTACATATTTATATAATGTAAACCCACCTATACAACTTTCCCCAAAAGAATGTATCCACCCTCGACGTCCTCGTTCTCGTGATCAGCGAGACTAATCCTTAGCACCTGGGGGGGGTTAAGGAAAAACAAAGATAAAAGAAAAGGGGGTGAGATAAATCTCAATAAGTTACTAATGCAACTACATGACATGCTATGATGCAATATACAATAAGCAATAATAATTATCATGTAGCACATAGCAATTATCATATAACAGATAGCAGCGGAAATAAACACATAACAAAGGATATAGCCAAGGTTTTCCAAACCGGAACATCCAAATAAAGGATCGCTGCGCAGCTTCAATAATCAACAAATCATCATCTTCATAATAGCATGAAAGCCGAAGAGAAAACCCTGGTACCGGAACCAATAACACAAAAGTGTCACAAGGGACAAGGACCATGACACAAAGTCATGCCCGCTAGCCAGATACATTCACAAAGGAACACTGACTTATCCTTTCCAAGGCCAATCTGGAGAAGGGGTAAAGAAGGGGGCAAAACAATGGTCAACATTATAATGGACTTGGCTTTGCCATTATAATCTTTCCCATCGCCCAAACACACACAAAATACCAGCTGGACTTTCAAATAAATGCTAAGTAATAATAATTTAGCATGAATGAACAACTTAAGGTTCCAAAGTAGGGAACCAATCAAATTAAGTTACCACAAAGGTCAACCAATGCAAACAGCACATCAAAGATGAACTACATTACCAAAACGGTAATTAAATACATTTCACATCATATTTATTCACCAAAGAATCAAATCCACACAATAAAGTGCTCCACGGTGTTATCTTAAGTTAATTAGAAGGATTAAACCTAAACTAGTTAAGCCTTAAGTCTTAAACCAAGCAAAAAGGTCAAATTCCTGAAACAGGGGCGGGCGGGCGCCTGGTATGGGGCAGGCGGGCGCCTGAATGACCAGAAGGTCTGGTCATCAGAAAATGACATGTAGGCGGGCGCCTGGAGGGGGGGTCGGGCGGGCGCCTGGTCTACGGACTGGGAGAAATTCAGCAGCTGGGTTTCTCAAACTTCCTTACCATTTCATACCAAAACCATAAACACTCAAAATCAACACTCCCTACAAGATTTCTAAGGTACCCAAACATCATTTATCACTATAATGGGAATCCAAATACACCATTTACAAACCAAAACCAAGAATCAAAACCAACATTCAAGTTTCACCATTTTTACCCAAAACTCAAATAAAATTCCAAATTAATTCTAAACTCAACCAAACTTCAAATGTAACACATCAAACATCATATAAACATGATATGAACATTTTAGCATAAAAATGGGGGAAAAGTAACTTACTTGAATTTTCTCAAAGTTGATGGATTTCAAATCTTTTTGATTCTACGCGATCCTATCGACGATCTAAACAATGTTCACGTTTTAAGAAATGAATAATAATGAGAGGAAGAAGGAGTAAATGAAGAGAGAAGGAAGAGGAAGATGAAAACTTACCAATCAATGGAGAGAGAGAGAAAATGGCTGGGAGAATGGGGGGGGATGGAGTGTATGAGGGAGAAGGAGGTGAGGGAAGGAGTAGGGAGTAGGGGGAAATTATTTTGAAATGTTACAACTAGACCCCCTCCCCATACTAACACAATTACTTACACTCCCGACTAACAATTAAGACTCAACACTTCCACACTAGCCCAAATAACTCGAATAAAATGCTAGGCACAATTATTATAACACATAAAATGTACACATAATTATTTAAATAAATAATATTATAAATAATTAAGTAAGCAAATAATTAAATAAAATCATTTAATTACTAATAAAATAGAGCCTATATTTCAGGTCGTGACATTCACTCCCCCTTAAAGAAAATTCGACCCGAATTTTAAAGAGACTCACCTTAAACAAAAAGCCACGGAAAATTTCTCTCTATCTCATCACGAAGCTCCCACGTCGACTCCTCGACATTATGATTCCTCCAAAGAACTCGAACCAACGCAATGCTTTTGTTTCTCAACTCTTGGACTTTGGAATCTAAGATCCGAACCGGTCGTTCCTCATAAGTCATATCGGGCTCAATATCCTCCGGTACCCTCGGCAACACGTGAGACGGATCATGAACATACTTCCGAAGCATCGAAACGTGAAAGACGTTATGCAACCGGTCCAAAGATGGCGGTAACGCAAGACGATACGCAAGAAGTCCAACCTTTCCCAAAATCTCAAACGGACCAATAAATCTCGGAGCCAACTTACCTTTCTTCCCAAACCTACGAATACCCACCTTCGGAGACACTCTCAAGAATACCAAATCACCAATCTGAAAACTAAGATCTCGCCTTCGGTTGTCTGCGTAGCTCTTATGTCGACTCTGGGCTATCTTCAGTCTATCCCGGATAACTCTAACTTTCTCAACCGAATCCCGAAGCAAATCAATACCCAAAACTTTCGCTTCACCAACCTCATCCCAACAAATAGGCGATCTACACTTCCTTCCATACAAGGCCTCAAACGGTGCCATCTCGATACTAGCCTGATAACTGTTGTTGTAAGAGAACTCCACTAACGGTAGGTGCGAATCCCAAGAATCAGAAAAGTATATCGAACACGCTCGCAACATATCCTCAAGAATCTGAATAGTCCTCTCGGATTGACCATCTGTCTGAGGATGAAAAGCCGTACTGAATCGCAAATCTGTACCCAAAGCCTCCTGAAACGCCTTCCAGAATCTAGCAGTAAACCTCGGGTCTCGATCTGACACAATGCTAACCGGAACCCCATGCAATCTAACGATCGCATCGATATAAAGGGTCGCAAGCTTCTCCATCGAATACCTGATGTCAATAGGCAAGAAATGGGCACTCTTGGTCAATCTATCTACTATTACCCAAACACTGTCATACTTCCTACGGGTACGAGGCAGTCCCGTAACGAAATCCATAGTCACTTGCTCCCATTTCCATTCCGGAATCTCTAACGGCTGAAGCAATCCCGCGGGTCTCTGATGCTCGGCTTTGACCTGTTGACACGTTAAACACCTCGAAACATACTCGGCTATTTCCCTTTTCATATTAATCCACCAAAATTGTTGCTTCAAATCCTGATACATCTTCGTACTACCCGGATGAATATTATACCTCGATTTGTGACCCTCATCTAAAACTTGCCTCTTTATTCCACCAACATCGGGTACACACAAACGACCACGGAAAGTCAAAACTCCACTCGAGCCCAATGAAAAATCCTCGAAGTTCTTTTCCTTCAATTTACCCGCTATCTTCACCAGCTCGGGATCTTCTTTCTGAGCCTCTTTTATCCTCTGAATTAGGGTCGGAGATACCCTAATATTCGCAAAAATAGCCCCATGTCTCGATTCACGAGGAGACAAATCTCGAACATCCTCAAGCATTTTCCATTCACGAACCATCATCGAAGCCACATAAGATTTTCTACTAATCGCATCGGCTACCACATTCGCCTTCCCCGGATGATAAGAAATCGTACAATCATAATCCTTTAACAATTCCATCCATCGGCGCTGCCTATTATTCAACTCTTTCTGGGAGAAAAGGTACTTCAAACTCTTGTGATCGGTGAAAATCTCGAACTTCGCTCCATAAATATAGTGCTTCCATTTGTGCAACGCAAATACTATCGCCGCTAACTCCATATCATGAGTCGGGTAATTCTGTTCACTCGGGGTCAACTTCCTCGAAGCATAAGCAATTACTTTCCCATTCTGCATCAACACACAACCCAAACCCTCTTTCGAAGCATCACTGAAAATTACTAGGCCATCGCTCCCATTAGGCAAAGTCAAGATCGGTGCTGTAGTCAACCTCTTCTTCAATTCCTCGAAACTCCTGTCACATTTCTCGGTCCACACAAACGGAACATTCTTCCGGGTCAACTGAGTCATCGGAGTAGCAATCCTCGAAAACCCTTCAATAAATCTTCAGTAATAACCGGCTAAACCAAGAAAGCTTCTAATTTCTGTCACTGATTCGGGTCTCTTCCAATCCACTATAGCCTCTATCTTTGAAGGATCCACAGAAATCCCATCTTTCGAAATAACATGACCCAGAAACGACACCTTCTCGAGCCAAAATTCGCATTTACTGAACTTCGCAAATAATTTCTTCCTCGCAAGAACGGATAAAACTGTCCTCAAGTGTTGCTCGTGCTCCTCTCGAGATTTCGAATACACAAGAATGTCGTCGATGAAAACCACCACGAACGAATCAAGATAAGGATGGAAAACTCGGTTCATCAAATCCATAAACACGGCCGGTGCGTTAGTCAACCCAAACGGCATAACCAAGAACTCATAATGCCCATACCGAGTGCGAAAAGCAGTCTTCGGAATATCCTCCGATCGAACCTTCAACTGATGGTACCCACTCCTTAAATCAAGCTTAGAGAAAACCATGGACCCTTGAAGCTGATCAAATAAATCATCGATGCGCGGTAGAGGATACTTGTTCTTCACCGTAACCTGATTCAACTTCCGGTAATCGATACACAATCTCAACGAACCATCTTTCTTCCGCACGAATAAAACCGGTGCTCCCCACGGGGAAACACTAGGGCGGATAAACCCTCGATCTAGCAACTCTTGCAACTGAACCTTCAATTCTTTCAACTCTGCGGGAGCTAACCTATAAGGCGCTTTCGAAATCGGAGCCGTACCCGGTAAAAGGTCTATACAAAACTCAATCTCACGATCGGGAGGCATATCATACTCGGTAGAGAAAACATCGGGAAATTCCCGGACTACCCGAACACTATCAAACTAGGGGATTCCTTCCTAGTATCAAGAACACTAGCCAAATACCCCTCACAACCACTATACAAAAATTTTCTCGCTTTTATAAAAGAAATTAAGCGAACCTTTCTACTCAGAGGACTAGCCTCAAACACAAATTTAGGCACATCGGGAATAGAAAAAGTAACAGTTTTCTTACGGCAATCAACAGAAGCATGAAACTTGCTCAACCAATCCATACCCAAAATGACATCAAAGTCTTGGATAGGAAGAACTACCAAATCCGCACAAAGGACACGACCACAAATAACCACATCACAAGCACGAAAGACTCGATCGGAAATCAAGCATTCTCCTATAGGGGTCGACACCTCTAGCACGTACGGTAAAGACTCAAATGCAGCATTTAACATGGAAGCAAATTGCACAGAAATGTATGAATGAGATGATCCTGGATCTACTAACACTCATGCGCTCACATTAGACACAGAAACAATACCTCCAATAACGGACGGATCATCGGTAGCTTGTTGTTGATTCATGGCATAAACCTTCCCTTGAACTTTGGGCTTCCCGGTAACATCCCTTTTCTGTCCCTGATTAGTACCAACTCCTGACCCGGATGCTTGACCTCGGTACCTCGTGCACTCTCTCGCAAAGTGCCCATTTCACCACAATTGGTGCACTTGCCTTGCTTTTTCCAACACATATCCTCCGCATGGCCTACCTTTTGACAAAAGGTACAAGGCTTCCTAATTTGGCTCCCTTGGTTCCCGAAAGTGGTACCCGGGTTCCTTGGGATCGGTTGCCCTCAGGACTGAGATTGTCCCCCAAAGTTACCTCGACTGTCAATTCTTGGTTGTGACTTGCTCTGCGCTCCTTGCTTACTCGGGTTAGCTACCTCGGTCTTCCTTTTATGCTCCCCAATATCTTGCTCTATCAAATAGGCTCGGTCCACCGCATCTTCAAAAGTCACTATCCGTTGGGCAATAAGTTGAGTACGGATGGAGGTCTTCAATCCTCTAATAAATCTCATAGCCTTTTGTTCCTCGGTCCTCACCAAATAGTCGCAATACCGGGCTAATTCTATGAACTTAGCCGAGTATTGTGCTATAGACAACACACCTTGCTCCAAGTTGAGTAGCTCGATCTCCTTTCGGTTTTGATCAACAACCGGAATGAAATGCTCCTTGAACTTGCGCACAAACAACTCCCACGCATACACCGTGTGAGTATCATCCCAAGTAGCTTTAACACCTTTCCACCAATGCTCGGCGGCTCCCACAAGCTTATAAGCCGCGAACCGGACCTTGTCCTCATCCGAACACCCAAATACATCATAAATCTTCTCCATTGACTCAATCCACAACTCAGCTTTCCGAACATCGGGTTCCCCATTGAATTCAACCGGCTTCAACTTCAGAAATTGCTCCAAACCATAACGAGGTGGTGCTTGCTCTACCCTCGGACCTTGATCATGTATGGCCTTCATGGCCGCCTCAAACATGCCTTGAAACATGGCACGGGCTTCTTCCCTTGTATCATTCTGATTCTGTGCCCCACTAGTACCTCCTCTGTTTCTTCTTCCAGACATTGCAAGTAATTACCTGCATAAGACATCAACCGTTAATCACTCCGCACACTACTACCCACCTAGGTCATACTAATCCACCTAGACTTATACTTAGAGCTAATGCCATAGCTCTGATACCAACTGTCGCGACCCCGAACCCCGCGGGCCCGAGACCGCGATCTGGACGTCGACTTAAAACCAAAACTATGAATTACCGAAGTTAAAAATTTCATTTGATACCAAAAGGTGATGATCCAAAGTTTACAAATCATTTTGGACAACAAGGTAAAACTAGTACAAACTCCATAAGTTCATACACCAAAGTTACAAAATACACAAAGCCTAATGACGTCAATGTTTGGTACAAATATCCCAAAAGGTTACACATTTATATAATGTAAACCCACCTATACAACTTTCCCCAAAAGAATGTATCCACCTCGACGTCCTCGTTCTCGTGATCAGCGAGACTAATCCTTAGCACCTGGGGGGGGGGGGGTTAAGGAAAAACAAAGATAAAAGAAAAGGGGGTGAGATAAATCTCAATAAGTTACTAATGCAACTACATGACATGCTATGATGCAATATACAATAAGCAATAATAATTATCACGTAGCACATAGCAATTATCATATAACAGATAGCAGCGGAAATAAACACATAAGAAAGGATATAGCCAAGGTTTTCCAAACCGAAACATCCAAATAAAGGATCGCTGCGCAGCTTCAATAATCAACAAATCATCATCTTCATAATAGCATGAAAGCCGAAGAGAAAACCCCGGTACCGGAACCAATAACACAAAAGTGTCACAAGGGACAAGGACCAGGACACAAAGTCATGCCCGCTAGCCAGATACATTCACAAAGGAACGCTGACTTATCCTTTCCAAGGCCAATCTGGAGAAGGGGTAAAGAAGGGGGCAAAACAATGGTCAACATTATAATGGACTTGGCTTTGCCATTATAATCTTTCCCATCGCCCAAACACACACAAAATACCAGCTGGACTTTCAAATAAATGCTAAGTAATAATAATTTAGCATGAATGAACAACTTAAGGTTCCAAAGTAGGGAACCAATCAAATTAAGTTACCACAAAGGTCAACCAATGCAAACAGCACATCAAAGATGAACTACATTACCAAAACGGTACTTAAATACATTTCACATCATATTTATTCACCAAAGAATCAAATCCACACAATAAAGTGCTCCACGGTGTTATCTTAAGTTAATTAGAAGGATTAAACCTAAACTAGTTAAGCCTTAAGTCTTAAACCAAGCAAAAAGGTCAAATTCCTGAAACAGGGGCGGGCGGGCGCCTGGTATGGGGCAGGCGGGCGCCTGAATGACCAGAAGGTCTGGTCATCAGAAAATGACATGTAGGCGGGCGCCTGGAGGGGGGGTCGGGCGGGCGCCTGGTCTACGGACTGGGAGAAATTCAGCAGCTGGGTTTCTCAAACTTCCTTACCATTTCATACCAAAACCATAAACACTCAAAATCAACACTCCCTACAAGATTTCTAAGGTACCCAAACATCATTCATCACTATAATGGGAATCCAAATACACCATTTACAAACCAAAACCAAGAATCAAAACCAACATTCAAGTTTCACCATTTTTACCCAAAACTCAAATAAAATTCCAAATTAATTCTAAACTCAACCAAACTTCAAATGTAACACATCAAACATCATATAAACATGATATGAACATTTAGCATAAAAATGGGGGAAAAGTAACTTACTTGAATTTTCTCAAAGTTGATGGATTTCAAATCTTTTTGATTCTACGCGATCCTATCGACGATCTAAACAATGTTCACGTTTTAAGAATGAATAATAATGAGAGGAAGAAGGAGTAAATGAAGAGAGAAGGAAGAGGAAGATGAAAACTTACCAATCAATGGAGAGAGAGAGAAAATGGCTGGGAGAATGGGGGGGGGGATGGAGTGTATGAGGGAGAAGGAGGTGAGGGAAGGAGTAGGGAGTAGGGGGAAATTATTTGAAATGTTACAACTAGACCCCTCCCCATACTAACACAATTACTTACACTCCCGACTAACAATTAAGACTCAACACTTCCACACTAGCCCAAATAACTCGAATAAAATGCTAGGCACAATTATTATAACACATAAAATGTACACATAATTATTTAAATAAATAATATTATAAATAATTAAGTAAGCAAATAATTAAATAAAATCATTTAATTACTAATAAAATAGAGCCTAGATTTCGGGTCGTGACATAAAATGCTAGGCATAAATTATTAAGAAACACAAAATGCACACATAATTATTTAAATAAATAAATAATTTAACTAAATAAATAAGAAATAAATAAATAATTAAATATTAATTTCTAAGAAAATAGAGGCGGGCTTTCGGGTCGTTACACTCTCATGATGAACTTTATCCTTGGCCAAACAAATCGCACTCAAACTATCACAATAAATAATAGCCTGATCCTGATGTATCCCAAGATCGCTGATCAATCCCTTCAACCATATTCCTTCCTTAGCGGACTCTGTCAATGCCATGTATTCTGATTCTGTTGTAGACAACGTTACCGTCGCCTGCAATGTAGCCTTCCAACTGACAACTGTCCCACCAAGAGTGAACACATATCCGGTCATCGATCTTCTTGTATCAACATCACCCGAATAGTCCGAATCTGAGAACCCTTCGACTGCACATTCTGCTCCACCTCCATAGATGAGACCGACGTCACTGGTACCTCTAAAATACCTAAAGATCCGCTTCACATCCTGCCAATGTTCCTTACCCGAATTACCCATGAACCGACTAACAACACTAACTGCCTGTGCAAGATCCGGCCTAGTGCACACCATAACATACATCAAACTACCAACTGCACTAGCATAGGGTACTCGAGCCATATACTCTTTTTCCTCAACCGACTTGGGCCGAAACGCGACTGACAACCGTGCATTCGCTGCACTCGGAGTATCTATAGCCTTAGCTGTTGACATACCAAACCTTTCTAAAACTTTCTTGATGTAACCTTTTTGGGATAAGAACAGTTTTCGTTTGGTCCTATCTCTATAAATCTCCATACCCAGAATTTTCTTCGCGCTACCCAAATCCTACATCTCAAACTCTGCGGACAATAAGCCTTTCAGCTTCTGAATCTCTGACTTCTTGACTGCTGCTATCAACATATCATCTACATAGAGCACCAAATAGATGTACGAACCATCTACCAACTTATTGTGATACACACAACAATCATACGGGCTCCTCGTGTATTCGATCTCTGTCATATAGCTGTCAAACCTCTTGTACCACTGCCTAGGCGACTGCTTAAGTCCATACAAAAACTTCTTCAACCTACTAACATAATCTTCCTTACCAGGAACTTGGAATCCTTCCTGCTGTGTCATGTATATCTCTTCCTCCAACTCTCTATGCAAGAAAGCTGTCTTGACGTCTAGTTTCTCAAGCTCCAAATCCCTTTGTGCTACTATTGCTAGCAACACTCTGATCGAAGTGTGTCTGACCACTGGTGAGAAGATCTCATTATAGTCCACCCCTTCTCTCTGTGTGAAACCCTTGCAACAACGCGAGCTTTATACTTGATCCCTTCTGCCGGTGACATCCCTTCCTTTTTCTTGAAGATCCACTTGCAAGTCATAATATTTTTGCCTTCTGGCCTTTTGGTCAAATACCAAGTCTGATTCTTGTGAAGAGACTCCATCTCATCACCATAGCCGCATACCACTGAGATGACTCTGAACATATAACTGCTTCTATGAAAGTAGAAGGTTCCGAAAGATCGGGCTCCACTTCCTCAGCAACCTGCAGTGCATAAGACACCATGTCTTCAAATCCATACCTCTCCGGAGGCTTCCCAAAATTAGCTCTTCTAGACCTTCCTTGTGCTAACCCATGTTCTTCGGGAACTGAACTTGAACTTTCTGGTGCTTCAGCCTCTGTTTTTGTCGGTGGATCCTGATCAACATCTGACTGTGGGATAACTAACACTTCAGTATCTTGTTGCTCCACCTGTTTATCAACACCACCAACACTCGAAACAATCGTAGATCTCATAATAGGGTTAATAACAGAATTTTCATCAAAAACGACGTTCCTACTGATAATTACCCTATTTTCTGATGGAGACCAAATACGGTATCTATTGGTCCCAGAGGGCAACAAGGGTATAGAACCGCTAGAGGGGGGGGTGAATAGCGGTCCGAAACTTTTTCAAAAATACCCTTAAAATCAACCGAGTACTTATCAGTTTGGCCAACTGCGGTTCAAAGCACAAGAACCGAACTGATAAAATGCACAGCGGAGTTTTTGGTTTGGCCAAAAATGTTAGTTAAAGAGTTGGGAGGTTTGACTCGGGTTGAGAAAACACTATGATGCAATAGAATAGTTAAACTTAAAGTTTAAAGGAAAACACAATTCATCTTTCAAGTCATTTCGTATATGAAACAAGTTCAAGACAACAAACAAGAAAGATAAATATCAAGACAGAAAATAAAGATCAGACACACAAATTGAAGAGGTTCGTTCTTAAATGAACTACGTCCTCTACCTAGATGGTTAGTCTAGGATTTTCTAATAGCTATGAGACTTGTATTAATTTAGAGGAGGTTTTACAAGATGAATCTAAACTCTAAACAATAAGTCTAACCTAGGCTATAATAACAACTAGTGTTTTTGAAGTATATAATCTATGTGATCATATACATCGGGTGTGTGTGTGAAAAGAAATCAAAAGCTCTAAGTATCTAAATGATGGTTGAGCAAATGAAAGTCTTTTGGTGTAAAGGCTGAATATGAACGGTTGTTAGGCTTGAAGCTTTGATGAAGAACTGGGTTTGCAATGGAGATGGTTTGAAGATATGAATATCTGGGTTTAAATCTTCAAAGCAAACTTGAATACTTGGGAATGAATCTCTTGAAGCTCAGCAACCTTCATTATTGAAGAATGAAGGCTATTTATAGGCAGAGCACTCTTATGACCGTTGGTTAAAGATTTGAATCAAATCTGAAGGGTACAGTGCTGTCGAAATCCCATTGGTTGAGCTGTCATTTTCGTCCTTGGTTTTGTCTTGTAGTCCTAGGTAGTTGTTGCCCCACTACCTGATATTTGTCTTTTGTTGCAGAAAGGACTAACGGTAAACAATTCAAACTGATAGACAAACCGACATTCCTTGCAGAAACTCCAAGTTAACTTAGAGTTATTTTGACATGACATAACAACATCCTTTTACGGTCAAAAAGGGAATGTTTGTCTAAGGAATAAATGACATATCTTTATCTCTTCAATAACTGCACTGCGGTTTCACCAAGCATAGGGGCGGTTTGAAGAATGATCTTGATGGGCAGTTTCATCAAACATGCAAACTGCAGTTTAATGAAAACTGAAAGGCTCCATGCTGGCGGTCTCAAGATGACGGCTTGAAGCACTAAACCGCTAATGATACAACCGAACTATACTCAGCCTAGACAATCAAAAATCTAGAAATGGACTTATCTAAAATTTGAAGTATAACTTCATTACATGCGGTCCTAAAGTCCATAAAAAGACACGTGGCATGGATCAATCAAATTAAGGTGGGTGTACTAACAATGAATCCTAACAATCTCCCCCCTATTTGATTGATGCCATTACCACACTATGATAATAGCAAATCATTGTACTTGGTAAGAACATGTCCGAAATAAATTTCATGAAATTGCATGTCCCAAGTCAATGCACACACTATGCTAGATCATAGATTTCTAATCTATCAAAAACAAAGGAAATGAAGAAAAGATAGAAAAGAAATACATTCAGATGCATATAAAATGATATGATTTTGAGGATCAGAAATGCATGTTTAAACTGAATGTTTAAAACATAATGCACTTAAAAGTATTTTCATGATGAATGTAGTGCATGAGGTTTTAAGAAATACAAGCATTGTTTCACAAACAAGCAGTTTGAATAAACAAAGTTTTGGAAACAGAATGCTATGCAGTCATTCTCATTATAATTCAATCATAAGGATAGTAAGTTACAAAGTATGAAATACAAGAGACATCAAAAAGAAAGACTACGAAATGAAATCTAGTCTACTTCATCTACAACAGAACCCCCTTGCAGCAGCAGCATCATCTGCGGTTTGGTTCTGAACGGTTTGAGCGTCTTGAGCAGCTTGTTCTTCTGCATCTTGAGCATCAACAGCAGGGGAAGTTTGATCAACATTCCTAGAACCGGAGCCACGGGCGGTTTCAAAAACAAAGTCAGCTGCACGAAGCCGAACTTCAGTCGGTTCATCAATCTTTGATTCAATTGCAGCGGCTTGCTTGACAAGTTTCCCGGTTCTATGCAGGATCATCTCAGAAGAATCAAGTGCATGCTGGGCCAGAATGTCAAGTTTCTCAACAACAGATTGAAGTGATGCATCAACGGCTTGAAACTTTAGGTTGCAAAGATCATTGTTGGTTCTGACAAGATCTTGAAGAGCCAGTTGATTTTCCAGAATGAAGTTTAATCTCTCATCAAGTTGTTGTTGTCTTGATCTATCATCAAATCTCTCATTCACTCTCTCCCCCTTAATGCCATCAAGATCGGTTTGTAAAGTTAGGAGATGAGTGTCAAACCGAGAAGTGGCGGTTTGCTGATGAACTTGAATATTCCTAACCGCATCTATTAAATCGGCGGTTGTAGCATGAAGGGGTAGAATTGGATAGGAAGGAATTGAAGAGGGCAGTTCATCAGAAGGAGTGTAGTCAGGGATGTGCTCATCACTAGCAGAATCATCATCAAAAATTTGGATGGCATCATCAGACTGATGGGATGAAGAAGGCATTTTGGCTTTACCTTTCAAGAGAGTGTGTGCCTCTTCTAAAGTTTCACCCATAGAAACCCTAATGGCGGTTTCAAGTTCTATGGGATCAAAAGGAAGGAAAAAATAATAAGGAATAATTTCGGTTTGAGGAGGAGAAGGAGGAGGAGGAGAAAGGAAGAGCAACATATCTCATATAGTCATCATATAGAAAGATGGAAGGAGAAGGCACAAGGAATAATCTATAGAGATTGGGAATGCAAAGACAATTAAAGAATAGAAAGAATTGGGAGGCAAGAGTGGGATCCATGAGTACCTGATAGGCAATCTCTCCCATCAATTGTTCAGCAACTGAAAGAATTATCTTCTCAACTGCGGCTTCCATCTCATCCTTGGGAAAAATAGCATAAGGATTAGGGCGGCCAGCCTTCAAGAATCTGTCTTCAGCTTTGGCGGCGGCACGAGCATGGGCTCCAGCCCTTCTTTCCCTAGAGGTTTCAGTCTTGAACCGCTTCAAGTAGGAAGCCAGTTCAGCAGCATTTTTCCTTTTTCTAGACTTCGGTTTAATGAATGAAACCGATGGCGGAGCAGATGGAGAAACTGAAGACTGAGCCATCGGTTGGACCGATGTAGAAACTGAAGGTTGAGCAGATGAAAGAACTGGTGATGATTGAACCGCTGCATCATATGGTAAGTCTGGAGATGAAGATGGAGTATGTTCTGGAGAATCAAAGTCCAGTTTTCTTTTAAGTGAAGGAGGGGAGACCTCAACCATCATTGGGTCAATTCCTGCCTTTCTCATCTCAGCTCTTTCTCTTAATTCTTTAGAAAATGGACCTTCAAGAGGTGAATGATCCCTTTTGTAGTCAGCCTCACTGAAGTCTACAGCTCCTGGTGGCCTTGACTGCCAATGTTCCATATAATCACTTTTCTTCACCAACTTTCTCTTCTTCTTTGGCGGTTGAACCTCAAGAACTTCATCATCTTGCTCAGGTTCACCAAGTGCCTCAGACATATCAGTCTGCTCAGGCAATGCTGCAGCCTCAAACTCATCGGTTTGCTCAGGCTGAACCGCAATGGTAGATACATCGGTTTGTTCAACTAGAACCGCATCCTCAGACACTTCGGTCTGCTCAGGATCGGTTTGAGAGGAGGGTTTGAGGTTTGGGAAGGCTTTGTAAATTTCAGCCAACTATTCTTCAGAGAATTGAATAGAGGGCGGTTTAAAAGTGGAAGTTTTAGGAGGAGAAGGGATAGGAAGGAAAAGATGAGGTGAAGGAATGAGTTCAGGAATGGATTTGGCATTGGCAGCTTTAAGAGAGGCGGCATCCATAGCAAAGTTACTTGATTTCTCCACATTTTGATGTAATGGAGAGAGAGGTTTAATTTGTGGTTTGGGAATTGAGGGTTTAGAAGTGATAGGTTTGGGAAGGGTAGGAGATAGTCTGATGGGGGGAAAAGAGGTTGAAGAAGATGAAGGTTTTGATGACGGCTTGGATGAGGGTTTAGGAGGCGGTTTGGATAAGTCTGATTTTGTAATAACTGAAGGGATTTGAGCAGTTCCCTTTCTCTTCCTTGGAGCAGCGGTTTCCTTGGGATGAGCCGCAGGTATAGACCGAACTGCAGGCTCCCCCTCAACTGCAGACTCCCCCTCAGCCTGTACCGCGGTCTGAGCTAACTGACTTAACCCCAGTCGGTTTAAAGTAGCAGTTTGACCTTCATTCCTTTGCATTGTAGCATGGGCCTGATCAGCAATGGCACCAGCATACGGTTTCCCAGATTTGTTGAGCCGAGCCTCAGGAAATGGTCCACGTTCGGCTTCAGGAAGAGGGTCCTCATTCCAAACTATTTGAGCATACCGCCATCCAAATACGGTTCTGAAGGCATCCAGTTTTGATAATCCAAAGATAGATTTCTCAATTGGATCCAACCAATAGTCCATGTTGTCAGCAAAGAACTTGAAGATGTTAGTATCTTGATGCAGGAACTTAGTCAGCAACCTGCAATGAGTTCTGACCTTGGATTTTCCAGCGGCTTTAGCAGCATGGAGGCGGTTTAGAGCATTGATGATCTCCTTCATAACAACCTTGGGCCAGTGCAGTTTCTTCCCTTTAAGAATGGCCACAAAGTAAGCATACTGTTCACTTGTAAAGTTGTTGTGGTTTCCATTCTTGCACATGACTCCAGAATCCACCAATTCACATAGATGAGCCATCACCTCTCCAAAGTCCTTTTTGGAGGAATTCTTTGTGGAGAAAGAATTGACTCCAATCAACTCCATTGTAGTATTGCTTAGAAGTTCCAGTTTTATCCCCATAACTCCAGAGTTCTCAAGACCAGCTAGAACTGCGATCTTGGAAGCGGTTAGGATTACTTCTTTGCCACAGACGGTGGACTTGATAGCATCTTCAAATTTCACTTCTCCGGATTCCAGATCCCTTATCGGTTCTCCTCTTACATCCAGTAGGGCAGCCTTTGTGGAGATCCCATTCTCAAAAAATTCGGCGCAGATAATTGTAACAAACTGCGGTTCATCCATAAGAAATAGAGGGAGCAGCTTTGCATCATTCAGCAGTTTGAGGAGCTTCCTTCCAACTGCATCTTGTTTAATTTCATCCTCTAGTATCCTAGAACCGGGAACAAAGTTTGAGGGACCCTGAAAAGTTTTCTAAGTTAGAAATAGCTTAAAGAATGATAGTTTGAATCCTTAAGCAAACCGCGGTTTGATTAAGTCCTACAAACTATAACAAGGAATCCTAACAATGAATGAAAACATGCGGTTCAAGGAGAGTAAGGGTAAAAATGTATACAAACTATAACAAGGAATCCTAACAATGAAAACATGCGGTTCAAGGAGAGTAAGGGTAAAAATGTAAAAACAAAGAATGAATGAACAGTGAAGACAAAACGAATCAAAGAGGGAAAATTTTGAAAAAGAGTTTGAATGCATGAAGAACACGAAGAACAGAGTATGAATATGCAAAACAAAATCTTAACCAAAATATGGAAAAATTATACCAAAATAATCACAAAGGGAAGATTCTAACAAAGTTCTAAATAAACCAAGACTAATAACAACACATGAACCCAGAATCTGCAAAATTTCGCAAGAACACCAAATGACCCCAAAATCGATTTTGCTCAAAATTGACCACAAATCTCAAAACAAAGTAATCAAACAGTATATTTAAGTGAATGCGAGCACAAATCAACCAACAAATTGAAGAAAAAGCATGAAATGATCAAAAGAAGATGAACAAACTTTTAAGCTTCAACAATGGCGGATAAATGAAATATACTGAGTTAGGGTTCAGAAATTCATACCATATCAGGCTTCGATGGTTTGGACGATGTAGAAGAAGAAGCAAGATCAATTGATTACTTTGGTGCCATTAAAAAAATTTTTGTTTAAGTAAGAAAATTTTGAGTGAGAACAGAGAGAGAGAGAGGAGTGCGTACAGAAGAGAGAGAAAGTGTTTTTGCTAAAAAGAGTAAGAAGGTAAAAAGATAAATTGAAAAATGGTTTGTCTTTTATACTCAATTAACCACCTCGGGTAGTGGAGCGGGCATGACGGCTGAAGGAAACTCAACCGTTAGTGTACCTGTCAATTTGCATTAAATGCGGCAGAGATAATTGCAAAAAGGTCCTTAAAGAATGAAGTGACATAAAGTAGGGACTAAAATGCAATTTCATACCTGAGCGGTTTTGCGTAAACCGACTTACCTTTTCCTCATTATCGGTTTTGATAAAACCGATATCTCTCAGATCTATCTTCGGTTTCAGTAGAGAAAACCGAATCCTTGCTTTGACAATTCGGTTTGTATCAAACTGAAGTTGTTCTTCTTGATTCTTCGGTTTGAGTGGAATCTTTAGCCGAACCATTTTGTTGCGGTTTCGTCGATTGAACCGCAAGCTATTTGAATTTTCTCAATAGAGCCAAAATACTTAACAAAAATTATTAGAACAAAAATAACTAGGCATGAATTATATTAAGTAAGTTCCAGCATACCCATTTCTCCTCGTAAATGAAAGAACCTAGAATTTTCAAGCGGTTTGGTGAGAATATTTGCAATTTGATCGTCGGTTCCCACCTTTGCTAGAAAAATGTTCTTCTTTTCAATATGATCTTTGAGGAAATGATATCTTATGTCAATGTGCTTGGTTTTTGAGTGTTGTACTGGATTGTTGGAGATTGATATTGCTGCAGTACTATCACAGTAGATAGGGCAGTTCTTCTCAAATACTTCATAGTCTTCCAACTGCTGTTTCATCCAGAGAATTTGAGAGCAACAGCTTCCAGCCGCAATATATTCAGCTTCAGCGGTTGAGACTGAAACCGATGCTTGTTTCTTGCTGGACCATGATACAAGCCGTGTTCCAAGGAACTGACAAGTACCACTAGTGCTCTTTCTGCTTATCTTACATGCTGCAAAGTCAGCATCTAAATAACCTAATAGATCAATTGAAGATTCTTTGGAGTACCAAAGTCCAAGGTTAACAGATCCACATAAATATCTAATAATTATTTTAACAGCAATAAGATGAGATTCTCTAGGGTCAGCTTGAAATCTAGCACAAACACAAACACTGAACATGATATCTGGCCTACTAGCAGTTAAGTAAAGTAAAGAGCCAATCATACCTCGGTAGAGAGTCTGATCAACTTTCTTACCTCGTTCATCTTGATCCAAACTGCAGGCCTTTTGCATTGGGGTATCAACTGGCTTAGCGGTTTCAAACCCAAATTTCTTGATCAAATCTTTGGTATATTTGGCTTGGTTGATAAAGATTCCATCATGACATTGCTTGATTTGGAGTCCAAGAAAGAATGTCAACTCTCCCATCATACTCATCTCAAATTTACCTTTCATAAGCTTCTCAAACTTAACACACATAGTTTCATTAGTAGAACCGAAAATAATATCATCAACATATATTTGAACTAATAATGAATGACCTTTATGTTTAGCAATAAATAGGGTTGTATCAATTTTACCTCTAGAGAAGCCTTGTTCAATAAGAAATTTAGATAGAGTGTCATACCATGCTCTTGGAGCTTGTTTGAGTCCATACAAGGCCTTCTTGAGCTTGAAGAGATGATTAGGATATTTGTTGTCTTCAAATCCTGGCGGTTGAGCTACATAAACTTCTTCTTGTAGTTCTCCATTCAGAAATGCACTCTTCACATCCATTTGATATAACTTGAATTTCTTGAAGGAGGCATAGGCCAGGAATAATCTAATGGCTTCAAGTCTGGCTACAGGGGCAAAGGTTTCATCATAATCAATCCCTTCTTCTTGCCTATAACCTTGAGCAACCAACCTTGCTTTGTTTCTTGTAATAGTACCATATTCATCCATCTTATTTCTGTATACCCATTTTGTTCCAATTACAGTGTGATCTGTGGGCCTTGGAACTAGAGTCCAAACTCTGCATCTTTCAAACTGATTAAGCTCTTCTTGCATTGCAGCTACCCAACTTGGATCACTTAGAGCTTCATCTACCTTCTTCGGTTCCATCTGAGATAACAGTGCGGTTGAGAACAAACTGTGGTTATCTCTATGAGTTAAGCTTCCTCTTGTTTGAACACCAGAACTGATAGGACCTATAACATTAGTTGTTGGATAGTCTCTATGCTCATTGATTTCTGGAGGGAGGTCTTCATGAACCACTATTTCTTGAAGATTTTCCAGAGGAGGCTCTTCCTGATATTCATTGAAATCTTCATTGAAGGTGATGTTTGGAACTGGATCAACGGTTTGAATGGGATCAGAAGAGTGCGGTTCTACAGCAACACCTTCGGTTTGATTTGGAGCGGCTGGAGAACCTGATGGAGCGGTTTGAGTAGGTTGGTAATTTGCGGTTGCATGATTAGGGTAAGATGTACCTGTCTCAAAACAACTAAAATCATCAGCAACATTTGGAGCCATATGTGGCTCAAGAAGATTATGTTCATCAAATGTAACATGGACTGACTCTACAATTTTTAAAGATGTCTTATTGAAACAACGAAAAGCTTTGGAGTATTTTGAATAACCAACAAAAAAACCTTCATCAGCCTTAGCATCAAATTTACCTCGATGCTCTTTGCCATTGTACAAGATGTAGCACTTCCATCCAAATATCTTGAAGAAGGCAATGTTGGGTGATCTGCCTCTCCACAATTCATAAGGAGTCTTGTTGTGAACTTTGATGATTAGGGAGCGGTTCTGGGTGAAACATGCGGTATTGACAGCTTCGGCCCAGAAGTATTTAGGAAGCTTTGCTTCTGCAATCATGGTCTTCCCGGCTTCAATCAAAGTCCTGTTCTTTCTTTCTACAACTCCATTCTGTTGTGGAACCCCAGCGGCAGAGAAGTTATGATCAATTCCAAGATCATCACAATATTGGGCAACACCGTTGTTTGTAAATTCGGTTCCATTATCTGAACGCACGGCAACAATGTCATCCAATTTCTGAGTTTGGAGCTGTCTAAAGAGAGCGGTTACGATGCCATAAGTATCATCTTTAGAGGCCATCATTTCCACCCATGTATATCTTGAATAATCATCAACCACCACAAGTGTATAGCGGTTTCCTCCTATACTGGCGGTTGGGACAGGTCCAAATAAATCCACGTGCAGCAGTTGCAAACAACGGTTCATTGAAGGTGCGGTTTTACTATGAAATGACTGTTTGGGCTGCTTTCCAAGCTTGCATGCTTTACACTTTTCATCATGATGGTCAGCCACTTTGGGTAGTCCTTTTACTAGACCATCCCTGTGCAGTTTTGCTAGATACTTGAAGTTCAAGTGGCTGAGCCGCTTATGCCATAACCAGCTGCTTTCACTTATATTTTTGGCTACAAAATAGAGGTCAGCAATAGAAACAATATTGCTTAAGTCTATCATATAAACATCACCTGTTCTGTTGCCAGTCAGTAGAGTGAATCCAAAGGAAGCATCTTTGATATAACAACTAGTTGATGTGAAGATGCAGTTCATTCTTTTGTCACAAAACTGAGATATGGAGAGAAGGTTGTGCTTGAGTCCTTCTACTAGTGACACATTTTCAATAGTCACCTTTCCTCGTTTGATTGCTCCATATCCTACTGTTTCTCCTTTCTTGTTGTTACCAAACACTACTGGGGGACCTTTCATTTGGATGAAACTGCAGAGTAGTTCGGAATCTCCAGTCATGTGTCGTGAGCATCCACTATCCAAATACCAGAGATCCTTTTTCTTCTTAGCGGTTCCAGCCATAAAACATGAAATCTGAAAAATAAACATGAAAGGTTTTGGTCCCCCTTATTCCTTGGGTCCTAGGGTTAGCAGCTTTTTGGGACCCACACCTGTTTGACCTTAGGATTTTTTCGTCCCTTGGCATTGGGTGTGAATCTTAGAAGACAATGACCAGCACTATGACCAAAATCAGCACAAATAGCACAATGAATAAATCCAGGCTTTGGTTGCGGTTTTACAAATCCTTTACTGACCTTCGGTTTCTCATGTTTTACTGGGTCAGCGGTTTTGGCTTTAACAAAGATTACCTTCTTGAGTTCAACATTTCTCTTAGGTGCGGCTTTAGGGAAAATGATAGGAATTTCCTTAAACCGACTAGGAGCGGTTTCATCACTCAATACTTCTTTGGTTGCCTCAGCCGCTATGGATTTCTCTTTCCACTTTGAATCTCTCCCAGTCTGGTTTTTAGGGTACTCAAAGAAATAATTTTGCCTTTTAATTTCTTGTTTTGAGCCCTTTTTACCAGCATGATTAACCTTAGGAATTTCTTTGGTTTGTTCAGTAGGTTTCACACCACCTTCGGCACAGAGACAAGGACACTTACACCCATCATCGGTTTTAAACCCCAATCCACTTTTATCCGAAGTAGGGATTTGTGAATTTAGGATTTGTTCCACGGTGACACCAGACTTAGTCCATACATCGGTCACTTTTTGAAGGTCATCCCTTTGTACGGTAAGCTCATGTATTTGGGTGAGAAGTACCTCGGTTCTGTCCTTCAGATAGCGGTTTTCATCCACAATAGTAGATATCCCAGCAATTTGGAGCTTGAGGTTTTCAATTTCCTCCTTGTGGGATTTACATACAAGTTGGGATTCTTCAAGTTCCGCAGCCATTAGTTTATATGCCTTTTTAAGCACAGTGTGTTGTTGACATATAATATTAGCACGTTCTAGTACCTGGTCATCATGACTTTGGTCTGCTTGAACCTCGGGAGTGTAGTTTGGTGTTGTAGGAGCTTTGCTTGATCTAGCCTCAGGAGTCTTAGGTGAAACTAACTTCATTTGTTGATTTGGCAGTGGAAGGCTTTCGTCAATTTCTATTCTTTCTTCAAATCCCATGAGGCAGAGATTAGCAGTTTCTTCATCATCACTTTCATCTGAGTCTGAACCCATCCAAGTCAGCGGTTGATCTCCTTGGTCAGCTACCATTCCTCTTCTTTTCACAAACTTCTTGTTGAATGGTTTCTTTGCTGGCGCGGCTTCATAACACGGTTTGGGACAACTTGAAGCAAAGTGACCTGGCTGTCTGCAGTTATAACAAACCAAGTCATCCCTTGTCTTGGGATCTACAGTTTTGTTGAATCTGGTTGGAGGGACAAACTTTGCTGGGCCTTTGGATGGAAATTGAGATCTATTGTTTTTCCTGAACTTGGTGTATTTCTTCACATACAAAGCAAATTCTTCATCATCCATTTCATCAAAATCAACTTGAGTAGAACTTGAGGATTGTGATCCTACACTCTGAGCATAAGAACTTTGAGGAGGAGTGTAGGATTGATGAGACTGCTGATAAGATTGATAATATTGAGGATATGGTTGATGTGATTGAGGATAGGATTGGTGAGACTGTTGGTAATACTCAGAAGGTGCGGTTTGAGGATTGTATCTAGGAACATTTTGGTCAGGAGGAGCGGTTTGCAAGTGAAGGTGAGGAGCGGTTTGATGATGGTCTGGATTGTAGACAGGAGATGAGGTATTGTTGAATCCAGCTAGAGAGAGTGTCTTAAATCTGCTTTCGGTTTCATGGACCTCTTCAAGCTTAAATTCAAAAACCTTCAGCATGGCATACAAGTGTCGAAGATCAAGAGCTTCCAAGTCCTTGTTGTCTTCAATGTTAGTAGTTTTGATCAGCCATTTGCTACCAACTGCTTGCATGAATCTCATGTTCAAATCTGTATTAGAATAGACATGTCCAAGAGAAAAACACACATTAACAATATCAATAAACCTCTCATAGCATTGTCTAAGAGATTCCTTAGGATCTTTAACAAAATAGTCAAAGAGTCTTCTCTGTTGATAGAGGCGGTTCTTCTTGGTATCTGAATCTCCTTCCAGAAAGTCAACTATAGCATCCCAGGTAGCCTTTGCGGTTTTGCAGTGAAGCACCTTAGAATGAGTCCTCAAGTCAATAGCTGACACTAGCATGGACATAGCTCTTCCATCAAAATCCACATTGATGCGGTCTGCATCAGTCCATTCACTTTCTAACTTCTTAACTTCAGCTTCTTCTCCTGCGGTTCCTGCACGTGGATTAGCTTTCATAGGAACATATGGTCCATCAGTAACCGCGGTCCACAGTCTACGATCACATGAAATCATGTGTTTCATCATCCTATCTTTCCAAAAGATAAAACTATCTTCATATGGGTGTTTGTGTTTGCCATTGGATCAGCACCCAAGCGGTTAAGCTTGTAAAAAAAAGTTTGGTGGATATGCTCTGATACCACTTGTTGGTCCCAGAGGGCAACAAGGGTATAGAACCGCTAGAGGGGGGGGTGAATAGCGGTCCGAAACTTTTTCGAAAATACCCTTAAAATCAACCGAGTACTTATCAGTTTGGCCAACTGCGGTTCAAAGCACAAGAACCGAACTGATAAAATGCACAGCGGAGTTTGCGGTTTGGCCAAAAATGTTAGTTAAAGAGTTGGGAGGGTTTGACTCGGGTTGAGAAAACACTATGATGCAACAGAATAGTTAAACTTAAAGTTTAAAGGAAAACACAATTCATCTTTTAAGTCATTTCGTATATGAAACAAGTTCAAGACAACAAACAAGAAAGATAAATATCAAGACAGAAAATAAAGATCAGACACACAAATTGAAGAGGTTCGTTCTTAAATGAACTACATCCTCTACCTAGATGGTTAGTCTAGGATTTTCTAATAGCTATGAGACTTGTATTAATTTAGAGGAGGTTTTACAAGATGAATCTAAACTCTAAACAATAAGTCTAACCTAGGCTATAATAACAACCAATGTTTTCGAAGTATATAATCTATGTGATCATATACATCGGGTGTGTGTGTGAAAAGAAATCAAATGCTCTAAGTATCTAAATGATGGTTGAGCAAATGAAAGTCTTTTGGTGTAAAGGCTGAATATGAACGGTTGTTAGGCTTGAAGCTTTGATGAAGAACTGGGTTTGCAATGGAGATGGTTTGAAGATATGAATATCTGGGTTTAAATCTTCAAAGCAAACTTGAATACTTGGGAATGAATCTCTTGAAGCTCAGCAACCTTCATTGTTGAAGAATGAAGGCTATTTATAGGCAGAGCACCCTTGTGACCGTTGGGTAAAGATTTGAATCAAATCTGAAGGGTACAGTGCTGTGGAAATCCCATTGGTTGAGCTGTCATTTTCGTCCTTGGTTTTGTCTTGTAGTCCTAGGTAGTTGTTGCCCCACTACCTGACATTTGTCCTTTGTTGCAGAAAGGACTAACGGTAAACAATTCAAACTGATAGACAAACCGACATTCCTTGCAGAAACTCCAAGTTAACTTAGAGTTATTTCGACATGACATAAAAACATCCTTTTACGGTCAAAAAGGGAATGTTTGTCTAAGGAATAAATGACATATCTTTATGTTGGTAGTGGTGCCCTAGGCACGTTTAATAAATGTTGTAATTGTTATCATTTATTTCATATCAATAAAGAGATGTTTTGATTATTATTGTTGTTCATGTTTACTTATAATAATCCCCGTCCCTAGTACTTGTTAAGCACTAGTATAAAGGTTAAATGATCATGAGATGATCATGTTAGATTTATGGGTACTTCTTTGGAACAAGGTACTGGACATGACCCGCTGTATGAGATTTATGTCATGGTCTATGTCGTACTTATATCTCATATTAGTTATGTCATTCGAATCCTTAGACATGAAGTTATTATAGTCTTCCACTTGATGAACATTGTGTTTGACATATTCAAACACTACCTTAACACGGTAGTTATAAAGGTATGATTGGCATAATCGGATTCTCGTTGGGAAGAATAATAAGCTAAATGGATTTGTCCCTCCACGGAGAGATGTCAAGCTTGGGCCCCTCGAAGGAATGATGTTGATGAAATGTTCGGCCGGACTCAAATGGATTGATTGGATCAATAGCATTTGAATTATCAACATATTCAGAATCGATAAAGTATTGAACAAGACAAGTTGACTGTTTGACCATGACTTGTGTTCAATGACATCGTGGACCAAAGGATTGTGACATATTCTAAAGGAATACGAACTTGTATCTAGTTATACTATTTGGGTAGGTATGACGGTTTGCTAGAACCTAATCATATCTTATGGGATCATGTTTTAGCCCATTGCCAACTTAGTATAATCCTAGAGGGTCACACACAATAGAACGAATCTTAAATAAGAGGACTTTATTGAAATTTAGGGTCGAAGGACCTCAAAGGAATTTCTGGAATTATTCTGGGCTTACTGGTCAACCAAGCGGGCGCTTGGGCTGGACCAGGCGGGCGCCTGAATGATTTCTAAAAGGCCTAGACTTCTGGTCAAATGAGCGGGCGCCTGGGTAGGACCAGGCGGGCGCCCGGTATGCCGACAGAAAAATTCTTAATTCGATTAGGAAAGGTTTTTGGCACAAGTTACCTATTTGGAATAGGTCTTAATTGTGTATAAAAACCCCAATTCGGCCAGACCATAAAAACAAGTGATTTTGTGAGTCTCAAAGAGTTTGAGAGAGATTTTATTTTGTTCTAAGATATCATTGATTGAGGAACAAAATAATTCAAAATAAATTCCATATAGTTCTTTATTAAATTGTGAAAGTGTGTTTCATAATTATTGGTCTAGCAACCAAGATCAATGAGTCCCTTGATATTCGTTCGAAGTGTGGATACCGCTAGAGGGAGAATTTTATCATCTACAAAGTTCGTGATTTTGTCCGTGATAAAGCTTCAAGTTTCTCCACCAAGACCAAAGAAAACTTTGATAGTCATCAAGGGTTAGTTTTATCCTATATTCATGTTGTTTTATTTGATTTAGTCATATGAACGGATCCATGGCTTTGGGTTTCTTAAAATTTTAATTGCTATATTCCGCTGCGAATGTTACTTGGAAACCCAACAGTGGTATCAGAGCCCCGTTCATGTTGATTATTTCAATACCTTGATCATGTTATGTGTATATAAATTGTTTATGTGCCTAGCATGATATGAATATTGGAATATATTATGCTTATGTGTTATGTGATTTTATGTGGTTTATTGTTTTGCAAATTTAATCGCACGATTCAATCGCAATAAAAATTATGGTGGATTCTGAATTATTTCGATTATTGATTTTGATTGGATCAAAGTTTTAATAATCAGGAAAAAATAATTTTGAGAAAAAATTTTCGAACTTTTAAAAAAAAAAAAAAAAAAAATTCCGTACCATTCTGACCATTCAGGCGCCCGCTCGCTGAAGACCAGGCGGGCGCTCCGTGGTCAAAATATGTTCTGATTTTGGTTAAAATCTGAATATGGAATTTTCGATAAATTCGACAAAACCAGTAACAGAACCAGTCCAGACTTGCTGATCTAGAATGGGTTTTGGGTAGTTGGTTTGTGTGTGGATTTTGGGGTTTGATTTTCCTATTTGTTTTAGTCTTGTGATTCCTAGATTGGTTCAAGTTTTGGATGGCTAATCTGCGTTCATCGAGATTGTGTTTCCCAAAATTGATCGCAATCAAAGTTTCAAAGATAAAACGAAGTTAGAATTATGAAGAGTTCATAATTGCTAAAATTGAGAAACAAAGGTTCTTGATTCAATGATTGGAGATCCATGTGGAATTGTGAATGCAATTGGCCTACGTTCATCGAGACCATCTATTGCTTAGTTTCGGCCACATGGACTACTTTCTTGGTTTCTTGAATTAGTGCGGGATTGTGGTTGCCTGATGGCTTAGTTCGACCGCACGTCTTGTTGTCTTGATTTGGAGATAATAACCGAAGTTGAAATAGTCTCATCCTCATAATTATAGAGAAACTAATGACACATAAATATCATGCTTAAATTAATGGAGATTAATTTAGTGACTAAACTTGATGTATAACATGTTTATATTATGTGCTCATAAATGTGTTATATGCTATTTGTGACGAACCTTCAAAGAAAGTTTTAAGTCCTTCTTTGCCATGCCATGATTAAAACACTTGTTTATATATGGGTGATTTTGATGTGGGTTCGCCTCCGCGAAGTGCATTGATTTTATTTATGTATGAGCAAGATGAGGTTCATTAATTTAATGTGGGCTTGCCTCCGCAAGGTGCGTTAAATTGAATGGTTCCTATGCGTTTAAAATGGTTGGACTTAATTAGGCGTCAAAACAGTTTTGGGCCTAGGCAAAAGATGAGATTAAACATGTTTTTTGAAATTGAATTTCTCAAAGAATCTCATAAAAGGATCTAAGAATCATATGGGATATGATTGACATGATTGTCTACCTAATTAATTTAGTTTTGAGCGGTCCGCCTTCCGTGGACTCAAACGTTAAATTAAAGTTGGATCTTAGCCCAATTAAATTATATTATACATTGGATGTATATGAAGGTTATATAATTTAGTGGGAGTATTTTGTTTGAAAATACATTATTTATTTCTTTAATGAAAACCGGTACTCATTAAATTTTGGAAATTTTGCATATTTGTAGATAATGACTAATAACACTCAATCAATGTCGTTGCGATCGATCCTTGAGAAGGATAAGCTCGAAGAGAATGGTACAAACTTTATGGATTGGATCCGTAGCATAAGAATCGTTCTTAGGCAAGAAGATAAGTTGTACATTCTCGATGGGCCTCTCCCTGCTGAACCACCGCCTACTGCCCCTAGGGTAGAAAGAGACAATTACAAGAAACATCGTAATAATTCTAGAGATGTAAGTTGTCTCATGCTTGCTGCTATGTGTTCAAAACTCCAACAAAGTTTGGAACATTTGGAAGCCTATGAGATAGGCGTGGAGTTGAGAACCATGTTTCAAGAGCAAGCTAGGCAAGAGAGGTACAAGACCATTGTTGCATTCACTACTAGTAAAATGAATAAAGGGCAACAAGTGAGTCCTCACTTTCTTAAAATGAAAGGTTATGTAGAGCACCTTGAGAAACGTGGCTATCCAATCCCATTGGAGCTAGCCACGGATCTCATTCTTAACTCATTGCCTAAAAGTTATAATCAGTTTGTGATGAATTATAACATGCATGGAATGGATAAGAATCTCTCTGAGTTGCATGGGATGCTCAAAACTACAGAGATGAAAATTGTGGAGAAAGGTTCTCCCGTTCTCTTGATTCATGATGGGAAGAAGGCTAGTGCCAAAGGAAAGGGTAAGAAAGTTGTCAAACCCAAAATAAGCAAGGCAAATGTTGCCAAGGCTTCTGAGGCAAAACCCGATTCACAAAAGGATGCAATCTGTTTCCATTGTCAAGAAATTGGTCATTGGAAACGTAATTGCAAGGCTTTCTTGGAAGAGCAAAAGAAGAAGAAGGGCAGCAAGGCTGCGTCGACTTCAGGTATCTATATGATAGATATTCTCCTTTCTACCACTGATTCTTGGGTATTGGATACCGGATGTGGTTCTCACATTTGTCTAAATGTGCAGGGACTAAAGAATAGGAGACTGCTTAAAGAAGGTGAAGTAGATCTACGCGTGGGGAATGGAGCAAGAGTTGCTGCATTAGCCGTAGGGACTTATGAAGTCACTTTACCTTCCGGATTAATTCTTGTTTTGAACAATTGTTATTATGTTCCGGATTTAAGCAGAAATATTATTTCAATTTCTTGTTTGGATAATGAAGGTTTTAAGTTTCTTATTGAGAATAAGAAATTTTCTATTTATTTAAATGATGTGCTTTATGGTATTGCTAATTCATTTAATGGTCTTTATATCTTGGATGTCAAGAATGAAAATAATAACAATGTCTATCATGTAAATAAGAAATCTAAACCTAATGATGTAAATCATACTTATCTGTGGCATTGCCGTCTCGGTCATATTAATGAGAAGCGTATCTCAAAACTCCATGGGGACGGACTTTTGGGTTCATGTGTCTTAGAGTCATATGATACTTGTGAGTCGTGTCTTCTTGGAAAAATGACTAAGACACCTTTTACCAAGCTAGGTGAAAGGGCAAGCGACTTATTGGGGTTGATACATTCCGATGTATGCGGACCATTAAGTAGCAATGCTAGGGGAGGATTTCAATACTTCATAACCTTCACTGATGATTATAGTAGATTTGGGTATGTTTACCTAATGAAACATAAAAGTGAAGCATTTGAGATATTTAGAATATTTCAAAATGAAGTAGAAAAACAACTTGGCAAAAGTATAAAGGCACTTCGATCAGATCGAGGTGGTGAATACTTAAGTCAAGAATTTGATGATCATCTAAAGAATTGTGGAATAGTTTCACAATTGACTCCACCCGGAACACCACAATGGAATGGTGTGTCCGAGAGGAGGAATCGGACTTTGTTAGACATGGTTCGATCAATGATGAGTCAAGTTGATCTTCCAATATCCTTTTGGGGTTACGCCCTAGAAACCGCTGCTTTCACACTAAATTGTGTTCCAACTAAATCGGTTCAAAAGACTCCATATGAGATGTGGAGCGGAAAGAAGCCTTGTCTGTCTTTCATGAAGATTTGGGGTTGTGAAGCTTTTGTCAAAAGACTTGTCTCAGACACACTTGCACACAAATCTGATAAATGTATTTTCGTGGGATATCCTAAGGAAACTAGAGGATATTACTTTTACAACCGTGAGGACAACAAAGTGTTTGTTGCCCGAACTGGTGTCTTTCTAGAGAAAGAGTTTCTCTCCAAAGAAATCAGTGGGAGTAAAATAAATCTTGAAGAAATTCGAGACCCAGAAAATAACATTGAACCAATAGTGGAACAAGAACAAGAACCACAAGGAGTTGTGGAACCTGTTCAAAATACACAAGCAACTCGCAGATCTAGTAGGTTACGATCTGAGCCCGAGAGATATGGATTTCTCGTAACGGATAGTAATGAGGTAGAAATCATTGAGAATGATGAACCGTCAACCTACAAAGAGGCGATGTCTTCTCCTGATTCGGACAAGTGGCTTGGAGCCATGGAATCCGAATTGCAATCCATGCAAGACAATCAAGTTTGGAATTTGATTGATGCGCCCGAAGGTGTAAAAACCATAGGATGCAAATGGGTCTTCAAGAAGAAGACTGACTTGGATGGGAAGGTGCATACTTACAAAGCTAGGCTTGTAGCGAAGGGTTATAGGCAAGTTCATGGTATTGACTATGATGAGACCTTTTCACCCGTAGCAATGATCAAGTCTATAAGAATTTTGCTTGCCATTGCCGCATATCATGACTATGAAATATGGCAGATGGACGTCAAAACCGCTTTCCTGAATGGAAAACTCCAAGAGGATATGTATATGACACAACCAGAAGGTTTTGAACAAGATTCTAAAGTATGCAAATTGCAGAGATCTATCTATGGATTGAAGCAAGCTTCTAGGAGTTGGAATCTCCGTTTTGATGAATCGATCAAAGAGTTTGGTTTCATCAAGAACGAGGATGAGCCTTGTGTATACAAGAAGATTAGTGGGAGCATAGTGCTATTCCTTATTTTATATGTGGATGACATATTACTCATTAGAAACGACATTCCTACACTTAGTCTGTGAAGACTTGGTTAGGAAAGTGCTTCGCAATGAAAGATATGGGTGAAGCCGCATATATACTTGGCATTAAGATCTATAGAGATTGATCAATGAGGCTACTTGGTTTAAGCCAAAGTACATACATTGACAAGGTCATTAGAAGATTCCGTATGGAAAATTCTAAGAGAGGCACCTTGCCCGTGTTACATGGAGTTTCTCTAAGCAAGACTCAATGTCCTAAGACAAACGATGAGCGTGAGAAAATGAATGATGTTCCATATGCTTCGGCAATTGGGTCCATCATGTATGCCATGATTTGTACTAGGCCGGATGTATCTTATGCTTTGAGCATGACAAGTAGATACCAATCCGACCCTGGAAAAAATCACTGGATAGCCGTAAAAGCGATTCTTAAGTACTTGAGAAGAACTAAAGACTCGTTTTTGGTCTATGGAGGAATGGAAGATGATCTCGTTGTAAATGCTTACACGGATGCAAGCTTCCAAACCGACAAAGATGATAGCCGATCGCAATCGGGTTTTGTGTTTATGTTAAATGGTGGAGCTGTAAGCTGGAAGAGTTCCAAGCAAAGTACAACCGCTGATTCTACAACAGAAGCTGAGTATATTGCTGTATCGGATGCTGCAAAGGAAGCTGTTTGGATTAAGAAGTTCATAACTGAACTTGAAGTGGTTCCTAGTATTGCTAATCCAATAGACCTTTATTGCGATAATAATGGTGCTATTGCTCAAGCAAAGGAACCAAGAGCACATCAGAAATCCAAGCACATACTTAGGCGTTTTCATATCATTCGAGAGATCGTTGATAGGGGAGACGTAAATATATGCAGAGTACCTACTGATGACAATGTTGCGGACCCGCTAACAAAGGGACTTCCACAAGCTAAACATGATGGTCATGTTAGGTCCATGGGTATTAGATACATGGGAGATTGGGCCTAGGGCAAGTGGGAGATTGTTGGTAGTGGTGCCTTAGGCACGTTTAATAAACGTTGTAATTGTTATCATTTATTTCATATCAATAAAGAGATGTTTTGATTATTATGTTGTTCATGTTTACTTATAATAATCCCCGTCCCTAGTACTTGTTAAGCACTAGTATAAAGGCTAAATAATCATGAGATGATCATGTTAGATTTATGGGTACTTGTTTGGAACAAGGTACTGGACATGACCCGCTGTATGAGATTTATGTCATGGTCTATGTCGTACATATATCTCATATTAGTTATGTCATTCGAATCCTTAGACATGAAGTTATTATAGTCTTCCACTTGATGAACATTGTGTTTGACATATTCAAACACTACCTTAACACGGTAGTTATAAAGGGTATGATTGGCATAATCGGATTCTCGTTGGGAAGAATAATAAGCTAAATGGATTTGTCCCTCCACGGAGAGATGTCAAGCTTGGGCCCCTCGAAGGAATGATGTTGATGAAATGTTCGGCTGGACTCAAATGGATTGATTGGATCAATAGTATTTGAATTATCAACATATTCGGAATCGAGAAAGTATTGAACAAGACAAGTTGACTGTTTGACCATGACTTGTGTTCAATGACATCGTGGACAAAAGGATTGAGACATATTCTAAAGGAATGCGAACTTGTATCTAGTTATACTATTTGGGTAGGTATGACGGTTTGCTAGAACCTAATCATATCTTATGGGATCATGTTTGAGCCCATTGCCAACTTAGTATAATCCTAGAGGGTCACACACAATAGAACGAATCTTAAATAAGAGGACTAAATTGGAATTTAGGGTCGAAGGACCTCAAAGGAATTTCTGAATTATGAAACAAGTTCAAGACAACAAAAAGAAAGATATGAAACAATAAGTTAACTTAAAGTTTAAAGGAAAACACAATTCATCTTTTAAGTCATTCGTATATGAAACAAGTTCAAGACAACAAACAAGAAAGATAATATCAAGACAGAAAATAAAGATCAGACACACAAATTGAAGAGATTCTTCTTAAATGAACTACGTCCTCTACCTAGATGGTTAGTTAGGATTTTCTAATAGCTATGAATTGTATTAATTTAGAGGAGGTTTACAAGATGAATCTAAACTCTAAACAATAAGTCTAACCTAGGCTATAATAACAACCAGTGTTTTCGAAGTATATAATCTATGTGATCATATACATCGGGTGTGTGTGTGAAAAGAAATCAAATGCTCTAAGTATCTAAATGATGGTTGAGCAAATGAAAGTCTTTTGGTGTAAAGGCTGAATATGAAACGGTTGTTAGGCTTGAAGCTTTGATGAAGAAATGGGTTTGCAATGGAGATGGTTGAAGATATGAATATCTGGGTTTAAATCTTCAAAGCAAACTTGAATACTTGGGAATGAATCTCTGAAGCTCAGCAACTTCATTGTTGAAGAATGAAGGCTATTTATAGGCAGAGCACCCTTGTGACCGTTGGGTAAAGATTTGAATCAAATCTGAAGGGTACAGTGCTGTGGAAATCCCATTGGTTGAGCTGTCATTTTCGTCCTTGGTTTTGTCTTGTAGTCCTAGGTAGTTGTTGCCCCACTACCTGACATTTGTCCTTTGTTGCAGAAAGGACTAACGGTAAACAATTCAAACTGATAGACAAACCGACATCCTTGGAGAAACTCCAAGTTAAACTAGAGTTATTTTGACATGACATAACAACATCCTTTTACGGTCAAAAAAGGGAATGTTTGTCTAAGAATAAATGACATATCTTTATGTGGTAGTGGTGCCCTAGGCACGTTTAATAAACGTTTGTAATTGTTATCATTTATTTCATATCAATAAAGAGATGTTTGATTATTATTGTTGTTCATGTTACTTATAATAATCACGTCCCTAGTATTGTTAAGCACTAGTATAAAGGTTAAATGATCATGAGATGATCAGTTAGATTTATGGGGTACTTCTTTGGAACAATGTACTGGACATGACCCGCGGTATGAGATTATGTCAGGTCTTATGTCGTACTTATATCTCATATTAGTTATGTCATTCGAATCCTTAGACATGAAGTTATTATAGTCTTCCACTTGATGAAACATTGTGTTTGACATATTCAAACATACCTTAACACGGTAGTTATAAAGGTATGATTGGCATAATCGGATTCTCGTTGGGAAAAGAAGAATAGCTAAATGGATTTGTCCATCCACGGAGAGAGTCAAGCTTGGGCCCCCGAAGGAATGATGTTGATGAAATGTTCGCCGGGACTCAAAAGATTGATGGGATCAATAGCATTTGAATTATCAACATATTCAGAATCGAGAAAGTATTGAACAAGACAAGTTGACTGGTTTGACCATGAAGGTGTTTAATGACATCGTGGACCAAAGGATTGTGACATATTCTAAAGGAATACGAACTTGTATCTAGTATACTATTGGGTAGGTATGCGTTTGCTAGAAACCTAATCATATCTTATGGAGATCATGTTTAGCCATTGCCAACTTAGTATAATCCTAGAGGTTCACACACAATAGAACGAATCTAAATAAGAGGAACTTTATTGGAATTAGGGTCGAAGGACCTCAAAGGAATTTCTGGAATTATTCTGGGCTTACTGGTAAAACCAAGCGGCGCGCTTGGGCTGGACCAGGCGGGCGCCTGAATGATTTCTAAAAAGCCTAGAATTCTGGTCAAATGAGCGGGCGCCTGGGTAGGACCAGGCGGCGCCCGGGATGCCGACAGAAAAATTCTTAATTCGATTAGGAAAGGTTTTTGGCACAAGTTACCTATTGGAATAGGTCTTAATTGTGTATAAAAACCCCAATTCGGCCAGACCATAAAAAACAAGTGATTTTGTGAGTCTCAAAGAGTTTGAGAGAGATTTATTTTGTTCTAAGATATCAGTGATGAGGAACAAAATAATTCAAAATAAATTCCATATAGTTCTTTATTAAATTGTGAAAGTGTGTTTCATAATTATTTGGTCTAGCAACCAAGATCAATGAGTCCCTTGATATTCGTTCGAAGTGTGGATACCGCTAGAGGGAGAATTTTATCATCTACAAAGTTCGTGATTTGTCCGTGATTAAAGCTTCAAGTTTCTCCACCAAGACCAAAGAAAACTTTGATAGTCATCAAGGGTTAGTTT